>JASGLE010000030.1:1207500-1807500 GCA_030179965.1 Cyperus esculentus
TCTTATGGATATTATTTTGGTTTAGATTTTAGGTACTTTACTTTTCACAGTTAATTCTATGATATGAACTTTAGGATAATAAGTAGGATGTAATTTTGACTCTCCGAAAAGAAATGAGGAATGGTGAATAAAAATTTCACTTTTATCAAAACAAGAAATAGGATTATTGGTGAGCCTAAAAAATGAACATTTTTTTTCTTTCTTGGGATATTGTCACGAGTTGTCCAAGATATTGGATCTCGCATTCTCAATTTAACAAAATCGCTCGGGTCCCCGAATGTTGTAAATTAAGAAAAAAAAATATCTACAAAGTTGATGCTGAATCGCAAAATATAATTAAAATAAACCATGAGGTTATGGTACTATTAATAGTATAAATGAGTCGGTACTGTAGCTTCATATCATCACTTCACTTTTAAATTTAATTTGGACGATCCAAACCGCTCAATGTGATCTCCTTATCTTAATTTTGTTTTTGACCAAATTTTATATTTTTTTAGAATTTTTTAACTATTTTTTAGATAAATAAAAAACAACATTTTTGAATGGTCCATACTCCATAATGTTTAATCCAAATCATTTTCTAATTATCTAAAAAAATAGTAAGAAAATACCAAAAATTATAAAATTTAGTCTACAATGACATTTATATATGGAGATCACATTGAGCGGTTTGGATCTTCCATATGAACTTTAAAAGTGATAATATGAAGCCGTATTACCGGCTATTTTTTTTTGTATTATTATTAGTACCATAGCCTCACTCTAAACCATATATATATATATATATATATTTTACAATATTAATTGTTTAAGTGGCTACATTTTTTTATAATTTTAATTTAGCCACTAGAAGAAAAATTCTGAATAATTAATAAGTTTTGACAAATATAAATATTTTAAGTGTTATACTATATGCATTCAATGGTTGTTCTGATTATTTTGTATCTTGTAATTGAGTATTAGATAGTGAATTAACAATTAAATAATTATTTGCATTCGCGGGTCGAGGACTGAAGGAGTGTGCTTGTCAAAATTAGGAGTTTGAAAACAAACTCATCTCATTCAAGATTTTTGAGAAATTATTCTTTTTTTTTTTTTTTTTTTTTTTTTTAGTCCCAGTTTACCATTTTCTTTTTAATATCTTTGTAGAGGATATTATATAATTATTATGGTACGCCACTCCAATTTTGTGGCTCCTGATTATAGACTACTCACAAGCGGGTTTGGGAAAAAAGAAGCGCCTTAAAAAACATACAGAAGAACATGTGACTCGATAGGGCTGTCAATGCAACAAAATTTTGCATTATTTCGTTTCGTCTTCGTCCAAACAAAACGAAAAACGAAACAATAGATTCCATTTCATTTTCCATTTTCATATAATAATACTACTACGAAACGATTATTTTCGTTCTTCCGTTGCGTTTCGTCCAAACGAAACGATATACGAAACGATTATTTTCGTTCTTCCGTTGCGTTTCGTCCAAACGAAACGATAAACGAAACGAAATGACACAAAAACGAAAACGAAAACGAGAACGAGAACGAAAACGAAACGATCCATTCCATTTTCGTGATCGTTTCGTTGCGTTGACACCCCTACACTCGATATTGAGTAGAACTGAAGATGACATAAAGATCAAGAGAAATTAAGCCGCAAGACTACTTTGTTATTGAACCATCACTTACTAGTCCGTGTTTACCACAGCATAATTCTAAAACACTACGTGCGAAATGACAACTCTGTAACTGTTGATCAACTCCAACTACATACAATCTAACCCACAATTTTCAAAATTGAACAATGTGTAAGGCTTGTTAATCGTCAGCCCATCGAACCCCATGCTTTGCACCGAGATAGTACGCTCCAACGGGCCCTCTGCCCCCGCAATCGTACAGTTCGGGCGTGACCTTCTGCTGGTCGATCTCATGGATTATAGGGGATAGTATCTCCCATGCAGCTGCCACCTCGTCGCTCCGCATGAACAAATGGCTGTCTCCGTCTATCACGTCCAGTAGAAGATGCTCGTAGGAATCGGGTATCTCTACATTGTACCTGTACATAGTATTTACACGATCAGAAAGATTCCAGACTTGAGAAGTGATTTGTAGTACCTCCATTTAATTGTTTTAGAATTTTATATAAGTGAATTATGTCTTCTTTCTTGCTCAATCCTAACCATACGCCACAAAGTTATTTAGGCCGAGATGTTAACTTCGACTTTCTAGATGAGAAAAGCACCCAAATGAAAGGAATCAAAATAGACCAGACTTTTGTTCTTAAACTGTCCAATAAACAAATATGATTTTAGTTCATGTCAGGTTTACGAACTTCGTAGTGGTACCGAAAGTACCATTTGCAATAATGGCAAACAATGAAACTGCAATTAAATTAAAGCTTGGAGAAGGAAGTACTTTCGGGCATACATACCTGTCACGATATAGAAGATTAAGTTCAGAAGCATCCAGCTGCAAACCAAGACCCGGGACCTTATTGTTCACTTTCAGCAAAATAGCCTCCTCAGGCTGGTCCCGCAGTATTAACTCATTCGTGTCAAGGTCAATATTTTGGCCAAATCTCTCACGGTAGAGGCTTCCAGGTACATGACGAAATTGAATACGTATCTCAACCCTAAAATTTAATCAGAACAAGTAATAACAAATGAGCTGTTAAGTATTAAAACTTGTAAGATTGACAAATGAGATTAGTCCTTTTCCCGAAAGACATCAACATTTCCGTATTGCAGCTCAACGAAAAATACTTTTAGACATTTTAAGCAAAGAAAAATCATACTATGTCACAAGTTTCTGTTAACTACTAAAAGGACACAGATCTCAACATTGTCCTCTATTTAACATTGACTCTAACAGTTCCATATATAATGCCATTTACAACCAATCCATAACCGTTGGATATCAGTTGCAAAAACAACAAATATTGGAGCATATACAAAATTAAAGATATATGGAGAGGGCGTTAAAATTATTTTTTTAGCCAAGTGAACACTAATAAACTTAAAAATCATCAAGCTCTAGTAAGAAAAACACACATTATATCAAACTAATACCTGTTTGTCATGAGCCCCATCCCTGTTTTGATCAAGAATGGCACACCATCCCACCGCGCATTTTCTATGTACAACGCAGCAGCAAAGAATGTTGGAGTTAATGATTTCATGTAGCTTTCAGCCTTGATTGATTCGTCCTTCAGCTGACCCAATACAACATCTTCAAGATCCAATTTCCGGATTGATCTAAGCACCTTCACCTAAATTATATATGCAGAAATTCTTCTTTCAGATTATGATCTTGCATTAGGCGATATTGTGCCAGGATTAAAGCATCACATTGGTAGCAGGCTTCCCCTGGTAGTGCATCGTTTTGTACCAGCAATGGTATAAAATACGAGGGATCCAATGACCATGGTAGTTGGTAACTATTTAATTATTTATGCATGAATTGATAAATGTAAATTAGACGTATTCCAAATCATCTCAATAGTATATACATAAAAACAATGAAAATTTAATCCCGTTTCGATAGACATAAAGAGAGAAGAAAAAATCATAAAATTTGAACTATTGATTCTTGTTAATGGTCATGTACATGCAAATACATCAAAATGATATATATTTTGTGTACACATAAAACATTATATACAACACATTCCACCAATTAGTTATGTTATTTAAGAGCTTAAAATGTGGTTATTTGAGATTTAATTTCAAGGGCACCCGTGGTTCTCCATTGCCCAAGGTCATAGATACCTCATAAAATTAACCAAATTGATTTTTTTTTCAGGCAGAATATTAGACAACAAGCAAAAATAATAATAAAAAAGATACAAAAGTTGAAAAAAAAAAAAATGAAGGATTTTATAGTACCAAAGTAACCAAACAATTAATTGATTGGTATAAATATGCACTTTGCATCTTAATTGATGTGGAATCCATACTTATATGGTTCCTCAACCTATATTAGTCAAATGATATCCTGTGCGCCTAATTGTTTTTAATCTAAAATATCTTCACCAGGTTGATATTGGAAATGATATACCTTTTCATTTCGAATATCTTCTCCATCAAGGCTTACAGGCTGCTCCATGGCAAATAATGCAATTGTTTGGAGAATATGGCTGTGCACAATGTCGCGAATTGTTCCATAGCCCTCAAAGTATCTGTTGTAATCAGATGAATACATGGTCAACAGCTAATAGCTAGGTTTCAAGTCTAGGATTTATTATATATTGGTTAAATTGCATCATAATGTTAGCTATAAAAAATTGGGCAGAAAATTCTAGTATTTACTACTTTATTTTTAGAAAAATGTACCAAATTCACAGATTTATGGAAGTACCTTCCTCGTGCTTCTATACCACACTCTTGGGAGAAGACAACCTGAAACATAACACAAAAAAGAGTGAACAAATAATATTTCTTGGTAAATTAAAATAACAACACTATATAATAAATGACATTAGCAATATTGGTGAAGCTTACTTGGACATTTCGGATGTATGTCCGGCTCCAAAGAGGCTCAAAAACTAAGTTTGAGAATCTCATAACAGTGAGATTCTCAATTAAATCTTTCCCCAAAAGGTGGTCAATTCTGAATTGTAAGTAACAACACCATAAGTGAATGCAAAGCAAATTTAACAAAGAAATAAAGTATGATAATTATACCTGTAAATTTGGCTTTCTTCAAACTTTGATTGAAGATAATTTGTAATTCGTTGTGAGGAGATCGCATCAAAACCAAATGGTTTCTCAATAATTATCCTATTCCAGCCACGTTTGCTCTTGGCCCCATCTGCCAGTGAGAGTGACACATCAAGAAGCGCCTCTTGAGGTACTGAAAGGTAAAATATCCGGTTTGCTTCGCGTTCACCCTGTTCAACATGTTTTTATCATCGTTGTGTAAAATTTGATAATTTTTATTGCATAGAGGTAAAAAAAATAAATAAATTACCTCTATTTGCTCCATTTTTGCATTAAGCTTTCTCATGCCTTCTTTGTTACAGTATCCACCATCAATATGGTAAGTCTGTGAAAGAAACTTCTCCAATTTATCCTCACAATTTTCACTGCACACGGTAATGAGTTAATGTGTCAGGTAAATTATTGGCACTGGAGAATAGATCACTGCAGCAAGGGCATGTTGAGGAAATGAGAAAAGGTATAGATGTCATACTGATGATCAACCCGACATGTCAAGGTGCCCGCAATCATATCTCTTAAATCCATATCTGACAGCTTTTTCCTAGAATATCCCAGTATGCCAACATTCTGAGAAATGAAATTCCAATGTTAAAGTTAAAATTATTGTTCAACCTGAAAGGAGCCATTCAGTCAATGCAGAATGCCACTGTTTATCTCAATTACAGGCAAATGTGTCTATATATAGAAACACTCAGGTCAGTGACTGTGCCTGATCAAATTTTATTGTAACCCAATTAGCCTGTCAAATTTTATAGGAGAACAGTATCTGCTAATTAATTGGATGTGTGCACTTCTTTCTTTTATGGAGATAAAAACCAACAAATGTATCAAAAATTAAGGCAAGATGGTAAACCGAAAGAGGTACCGGGGGGAGATGGCCACTGTAATAGAGAGCAAACAATGCAGGAAAGACTTTGGTTCTGGCAAGTTCACCGGTGGCTCCAATGACTGCTATGCATAGAGACGGCTCCCTGCTGTCTCTTACAATTTGCTGCCAGTTGTGTTGGGATGGTTTTGCATCACTGATTGCAGGTGTGTTATCATTGAAAGTATTTTGTACAGTGGGGAAGCCTTGAATGACAGATCCGCTCTCTACAACATATATAATGTTGAAAATAATGTTACAGTAGTTTGAAGCATAAAGAGTGGTGAAATTTTGAAGCACCTCAAATATACCACATCATCACTATTGTTTACCATTGAATTTCTTTGAAACTCTTCATTTATTTTGATCCAATGCTTATGTATTTTTTTTTCTTTCCTAATCAAATAAGATGAATGTGATACAACTTACACAAAATTTAACCCTTAAAATGTCCAACATTTATTTTATTATTTATAAATTATTGCAGTATTATTATAATTATTATGTAATCACACTAAAAGATTTAAAATTTCATTCAACTTTTCTTTAATATAAATACATAAAATTTTACAAAATTCTTGATTATTTATCTGATACCACTTTTCAGTGTGAAGCCCGAGCTACAGATCTAGTAATTAATCATAAAGGGTGTGTTTGGCAACCAAAAATTGGAATAGAATAGTAAAATAATAGCTATTCCATATGCCAAACAGAAAATAGTTATTCGAATAGCTCTAAAAAATTGCTAATCCGTTATTCCTCCTATTTGATCGAATAGCGGAATAGCTATTCGAATAGCTCAAAAAATATTTATCACAATACTATTCCAATTGTCATTTGCCAAACAATATTTCCACTATCCGAATAGCTCTAAACATCAGTTCTTTTTACTCTTCTAACAACCACTAATCCATTTTTACTAATCGGATAGCACTATTCTATTGCTATTCCTTGATTTGCCAAACGGACCAAGAGTGCTAGCTGTGGGAAGAAGAGTAAAAGTAAGTGTGAGGAAGCAACCTTCCTGCTTAGCAGCAGCCGAGGAGTCTCCTTTCTTGGGGACATGCAGGCCGCAGTGTCTGAGGACCCTGCGTAGTCTGAGCTTGGCGAGTGTGCAGGTGTTGAGCTTGAGGGCAGAGATGGTGCTGCTGCAGCTGGGATGGTAGAGGTGCTGCGGGTGGGACTGGGGTGAGGGGAGAGCGAGGAAGCGGTGCGGCTGAGGCGCGGCCGTGGCGATCGGCAGAGGCGCCATTCATTCCAGTAACCGAAGAAGGAAATTGGAAAGGCGGAATCTTTTCTTTTTTGTGATCGGAGTGAGTGAGTGTTGAGTCTGAGTCGTGAGGGTTTTTGCTTAGGATACACCGATACAGTGATATATGTATCAGTATGTAGTATGTATGGCAAACTGTCCGTCTTGTCTTCCTAAGTCCTGACTGAGGCAGAATTAACGGTCCATATTATAGGTAGTACAGCGAATGAACGGCTGAGATGAGATGAGATGAGATGATTGATTGAGCGATTGATCCGATAGTTCGTTCGATAGAAGAGGTCAAGAGGGGACTGGCCAGTGCAGCAGGAATTCACATCGTCGGACATATGGCACATGCCATTCGGCACGTGGACCGTTCGATCTCTTCGGGATTCGGGTAAACACTAATCGCGAGGAGATCCAACGGCCATTGCGCCGAATGGTATGTGCCATATGTCCGACGATTTGGATCCAGTGCAGCAGTGCCAGTGGGAAATTGGGAAGGAAAGGACCGAAAGGTAGGAATGGGATCCCTTCCCTTCCCTTCCCACTTTCCCAAATCCAATTCCCGTTTCCCAATGGTGATGGATTGATGATGCTCTCTGTTTGTTTGAGCCCCATTTAGTCAAACCCAGTCCACAGTGTCAATCAATAACCATATATATATAATATTGGTCAACTCCTCTTCCTCCGACTTCCGACTTCAACCTCATTTCTAGCTGCAATATAATTGTTTATGCAAGCCCTTCCATTTATTTTCTTTCTTTTGACATATGTTACTTCTTGGGTAATACCTAGCGTCCATAATATTTATAGGCTACATTTGAAGATGTATTTCATTACATTTCGGGTGTATTTGTTATATCTTATACACATTATGTTTAGTTTTTCAATAGACGCAAGATGTTTCTCTTTGTGCAAAAACCCAAACTCACTTTCTATTTTCTTTCCTACAGAGGACTCGTTGCCTACAGATGCCACTTTCATTTCATACTATTAACGGTATACTATTACATGAGATATTCAATCTCAAATGCGTATAATCTACACCATTTTTCTAATCCTTCTCTGTGTCTACTACTCTGCTGCCTACATTTTTCTTATTTTATTTGAGAATGTCTTCCAAATTCGTTGATATTATTCAGTGCCAGTAAATGCTAACCAACCAAGTACTATTATCTGAGATATTAAATGAGTGTTGCTAGTCAAGACTCAAGACCCAAACCCAAATTGGTATGAGGTTTTTCCCACGGACATTGATGAGCGTATCTATTATTAATTTAATCATGAATTTTATTACATAGAACGTCATAATCCTAAATATGGTACACCACATCTTATTACTACAGCTGAATTGTACACCACAAACCTCGACTTAATTACGTCTAACAACAAATTTACAAGTGCTCCGAACCATACATAACGTTAACACCCCCGTTAGAGAGATCCCCCAATACACAATAACAAGCTAACCAAAGTAAGGCTACATCATCATCTTCTACACATCATTATCAGCAAAGAATCTTAAGCAACTACTACTCGCGTGGCCGAGCTAGCCATAGCGAGCTTAGAGCACGGAGCCGTGAGAAGTAGTCGTGTATTGAAAGAAGGGCACGTGCAGACTGACGTGTCGTCAGTATCCTTATCATCTGTTGCAGTGTCTGTTGCCTCAAGTTATCAGCCTAAAGTGACAGAAACATTAACTTTAAATTTAAAACATACTACTGCAGAAACTCCAAAAAAATTGGTTTTAATGCCATATTATGATGATGAGACGTATTGATGAAAGAGACGATGATGATGAATGTGTACCTCACGAAGAAAGCTCTCTAGGGTGCCAAGTTTGCCCATGGCCATGGCCATCTGACCCATGTAGTTGGCCACAACGCCTGAAGAGCCAGACGGGCCAAGGGAAGCTGCCAGAGTTTCAGCCAATGATTGTTGCAATGCATCCATGCCTTGAGAAAGAGCATCTTCAGCTTGCTGAGAGGATTGCTGCAGGTTGCTAAGACCCAGCAGCTGCTGCTCTGTCAGTGGCTCAAGTTGGGTTGTCAGTAGCTACAATATTCAAACAGTTAAAAACTTAAAATAAAAATAATTGTGGACAAAAAAATAACACGTGTGCATACATCCCATGAGCTAAATCAAAATATAGGTGCCCTTTCTGTCAGGTCGTCTCTTTAAGTTCAAGTTCCATATCTTTGTATGCTGATAGTCTAGTTAATTAAACAGTTATCATTTATTACTGAGAAACAGTAAAAGCTAAATTGGGTCAATGGGTGAGTCTCAAATAAGGCATAAAAGAATTGTTTTTATTTTCTTCTAATTTTAGTAGTAAGTCATTGACTCTCCAAGCTGTTAGCCACTCTACTTTCACAAGTGAAACTTGCATCTAGTCTCATGCAATCTTAGTTTTACTAGTTCAATCATAATTGCATCTTGGTGCTTACTGCACCGGGAGCTATTTTGGGCACCCTCAAAATTGCTTGAACACCCCTCAGATGACAAACCCTCAAAAAATTATCTAAAAGTTAAATTATTCAGTAATTTTAATTGAAATGTTTTGAAGAAATAATATTTAACTTTGATTTTAAAAAATATTGGAAAACATTTCATATAAATACAAATATATAATTTAAGTAGAGGCAAACTTGTCCAAAAGAGACCAAGGAGGTGTGCCCAAGTAATTTTTGGGGTGCCCATAGAACCACCCTTAATTGCACCTGATAATTACAGCTAAAAGATCCTAAGATCTAAATTATATAAGTATTTACCTTTAGTAGCTCAGATGACCGGAACCCACCAAGCCAGAGGAAGCAGCGTTCAGCCGGAGTCTTCCACATACCAGAAAGAATGTGAAACACGTCGGCTTTTGCGGCTATGCCCTTCAGTCTAAAAATCTCATCATAATGTGCCATTATGCCATCAACAATGCTGCGCAGATCAGTATCGCCAGCATGTGCATTGACAGCAGCCCTCAACTCGTTTATTTGTTTGTTGTGCTCCTCCAGCCAACGTGCATATTCTATGTCGAATGTCATCGCCCCTATAGAGAAATTCATATTTAAAATGTGACTGGTATTTCAAGCATCCGCAAACTACCCAACAATACAGAAAGCTATAATTCCGCTTGTCTGCACTGGCAACTGAGACCACCAGTTCAGACAATTAATTGCAACCTTTATACTTTCCTTTTTCCAATTATTTGTCTTCATTTAAGAGCATTTGAATAATACAGACAGTTGGAAGCAGCATTCATATAACATCTAACATATATTATTCAAATTTTCTCAGCTGAAGCGGTGACCAAACATAAAAAAGAACAAGGTGATTAATCATACTCACCATTTCCACCCATGGAATGGGACTGATCAGTGGAGCCTGAAATAAATATGCCCTGCAAAAAAAGACCCTGCCTGTTTAATCGACAAACCAATAAAGAAGAACAGAAAAAAGGAGATATGGAGGCCATACAACAATACCTGTTGGCGGGCCCGTTGAAGCTCCTGCTCTAGCTGCGCCAATTTAAGCTTGCTACTCTCTAATTGTTGCACATATGCCTTGGAAAACAAAACAATGTGTCATTAAAAGCTAGGTCTAGGTCCTTTTGCTACAAAAGAACTGCTGCTGGGTACCAATACCAGATGCTATAAGCTTATGAATTGAGTATGTCATTTTTAACCAAAAAAATAGAAGAAATCTTGTCTAGTGCCCTCAATCAAGTTAATTTGGTGACTGACAACGAACCTATAAATAGAATATAACTGGGAAGTTTGTTTGTACCTTTTTTCTCAAGCGACTCTTTCTTGCAGCTTCACGATTTTGGGCAAGCCGCCGAAGTGTCTGCTACAGAGGGCATTCCCGCAAAAAAAAAAAAAAAGAATTGACTTAGAAATATGAAACAGATGTTTTTTAAAAAAAATATGAAACAGATGTTTTTAAAAATAAAAGGCCAAATAACATTACTGCACCTTCTGGTCCATATTTTTTTCTTTTGATCCGCTGGAATTCGACAACGTCATAGCGCCGCTACCACCCTCCATCTGCATATTTATATAGTCAAGTTATAATTATGCCAAAAAAACAAGCTGTGGATTCAATAAAGGGGGTGGAGGGCTAACCCTCTTGTCGTCTGTATCAACTGTTGAGGTATCAGTTCTAGGGCTAGTATCTGCCATTGGCGAATTCTCTTGGGTTAAATCAGTTGTTGTCACAACCTGACAATTGTCACAAAGAGTCAAACCATTGTAATAGACTCTATTCTATTTCCCCCAAAACAGTAAAACCATTTAGTGAAAACCAAAACCTACCTTGCGCAGAGCGTCAAAGTGGGACAAAAGGGAGAGATTGGCCGTACCGGCTGGAGCACCAGAATGTGTGCTGAATTCAATACCTGAAGATGAAACAGTCTCGAGACCATTATTAAAGAGCAATAAATAAATACTTGTTTATCAATAAGAAAAAGAAATAAGAACAATCCAATCCAAGTACCTGTGTGGGAATTGATGTCGGCAGAGGAGTTGATTTGAAAAGCAAACGACGGAACAAATGCAGGAGATTGAGCTAATTGTGGGTTTTGCATGCTAGTAGCATCTGTGCACCTATATTGAGGAAGACCAAGCAATCATGAATAAAATGAAATTATGGCAAGTAGAAAAATACTATAATTATGCATACATACATACTTTGTGGATACCAAACTTAACAAACTTGCTATATTGATATGCATGTAAATTAAGATGAAGTGTTCATGGTGTAAAAGTCAACGGAGAGAATGCAATAAACCCAGAAAACCCTCATAATTAC
Organism: Cyperus esculentus; assembly: GCA_030179965.1. NCBI lineage: Eukaryota > Viridiplantae > Streptophyta > Magnoliopsida > Poales > Cyperaceae > Cyperus > Cyperus esculentus. The sequence goes on from JASGLE010000030.1 coordinate 1,219,139, forward strand.
TCATCCCAAAGGATAAACAATTAGGTAAAGCTTAGTTTGTTGATATAGTAGCATGAGATGTTGGAAGCAAGAGGAATTAGGTGAAGCTGGAAAGTGAGAAAGGGGGGAGAGAGGGAGAGAGGTACTGTGATGGAGGGAGGGAGGGAGGAAAGCTGGGCATGACGCCCCCATACACCAATTAATCAAGCGAGATAGATTAATATGGATTGGTTGGCGGATTGAGAAGGGAGAGAAGCTCGCTCGCTCGCTCGCTGGTTCGTCTGCGCGCGCTTGCACTGGAGCAGCTGAAGGCCAGTCAGATCACCGAGGAGAGGAGAGCGCGCAGAGCAGAGCAGAGCAGAGCAGCTGAGATGAAACCCTAGCGGGGCGGGGAAGGGGAAGGGAGGGAAGAAGAGGGGAAATTGGTGCTGGTGCGAGGGATTGGAAGAGAGGAAAAGGAAGGGAAGGAAAGGGAAGGGAAGGACTGGAGAGGAGGAGTGCGGAAGAAGAAATGGAGGGGAGGGGGAGAAAGGAGAATTCATATCCCCTGCTGTACTGCATTGTGCAGTTCATAACGGAAGCCGTTGGATTGTTTTGAGATTTGTGCAAGAGCATATCCCGAGATGATCTAACGGCTGACTGTGTGAACTGCACAATGCAGAACAGCAGGGGATATGGATTGTTCTGGGAGGCAGCCAAGGCGGCTCTTTCACTGGTCAGCACTACCATTTCATTACCAGCCTCCCGTGACCCCCTGTACCCACCCACTCTGTGCTCTTCTCTGTAGAGAGTCCTTCTGTTCTGTCTTTCTTTCTTCGTCAGAGACTTGCGTCATCGAGTGATGGAGTGCGTGCGTCACAGAGGAACCATACGAGACTTTGCGTCCTTTCTCAACTCCTTCCTTAATCCATCTTCCTACTGCATTGGATTATTGGACTGGATGCACCCGGACCACTCCGTACGATCTTCACCTTTTTTTTCCACTTCTAGAAACTTCATGCATACCTCCTCAATAAAATATAGAGCAGATCGATCGATTTCGATGCCATCCAATTTAACAGTTTCAATGAAATAAATAAATAAATGAAGGTGGGAATAACCAGGAAATTAAGGTAACAAAATGGAAAGGTCCATCACATCTTTCTTGTTTTTTTTTTTTCCTCACTAGTTACATTTCAACTTGAGGATTTTCTACTTAAATTCTTACATTAAAAATAGAATATTAGATGATGAGGAGAGGAGCCGCAATCGACTTTTCTTTTCTATTGAATTTTCTGTAAATTAAAATAAACCACACAATTAATAATTGTGCTTGGTCAAGGGTTGCTTCTTAACTCTTAAGTTATTATTATATAAGAGCTCGATCTCAATATCTCATGCTGACACTGAAACAACCTAAACCTCAACCCCATAACATTATTAAAATCTTCTGATTTGCTCACTGAATGGCTTCAGGTGGGCAGCTTTCTCATCTCATCCAATCTCGTCCGGTACTAGTAAAACTAAAAGGGAAAATTGTCAAAAATGCCACTACAAAACTCCTAGATTGTCAAAATGGCACTCCAAAATTTGGGATTGCAAAATTGCCACTCCAAAACTATTGGTCTTGCCAAAATGTCATTATACCTATATTTCTTATTTTTAAATTAAGAAAATTACAAACTATTCTGTAATAAAAAAAATGTATTTTTGATATTGCCCATACTACCCTTATTGAGGTTATGCCTTTTTTCCTCCTTGACCCAGTATTCTTCCTTCCCTTCTCCTTTCTCTCCTCCGCCCCAAATCGAGTCATGACTCCATCCCAATTAGAAAGTTCCTCTCCAACATCCCTCGACCCGAATTCCTCCGCCAGAACAACCGACTCATCCCCTCCTCTCAACCAATGTCGTCCAGCAACCCGTCAAGATCCCACCCCCACACGGCTGCCTCCTTCCGATAGTGCTTGATTATATTGTCGCTGATCGCTATTGCTGACACACAAAAAAAAAAAAAAGAAAAGATGAAAGGAAATGATAGATAAGTACGGCATAATAGTTATTTGAAACCCTTTTATTTGTTTGAGTATTTCCCTTTTACCAGTACATGGTGTACAACCAGGTATGAACAAGTACTAGCAAGCATGCTGACTGTGAACACGAAAATTGAGAATATAATAGGTGCAGTCCATTACCTGGTTTTGATTATTGAAAATGAAGGGATAGGAAAGATGCCAATTCTCCATTAAAGCGATGCCCAGAAAATGTCAGGTTGTGCCTTGGTCAATACTCAGTCGCGAATTAGAGAAGTGAATAAGAAAAAATGGCAACTTGCTTGCTTGGAGAGTAATTGCCACCTGCTTGCTTGGGAGTCGAGAATGGTGATCATTCATGTTGCGTCGCACGACCGCTTGGGACCTCCTTGCTTGGCGAGATGATATGTGGGGACTGGCTTGCTTGGCGGGAAGATAATATGGTTTCTATGGTTTTTCCCTGTCTGAGACTGATTTCATCGATCAATCGATGAGAAAGGTGAAAAAAAGTGAAAGGGTATTACCGTCCCACCAGAAAAGTTAGTTAATTTTCAATTTAAAATACCGTGTAATGGCATTTTGGCAAGACCAATAGTTTTGGAGTGAAATTTTGCAACCCCAAATTTTGGAGTGGCATTTTGACAATTCTTAAGTTTTGTAATGGCATTTTGACAATTTTCCCAAACTAAAAAGGAAGTTGCCTGAATATTTAATCTGCTGGGGATAAGCGTATTATATTGCTTGATGAAGCAATGATGACACGGATCACGGATCAGGGTTTTCTGTGTCGCTCCTCAACAACGATTCGTGCGTGCATGTTTCTCCCAATTAATGGAGTATAGTATTGAAGAGAAACATCTTGCGTCCATTGAAAAACCGTCCAGACGTCCATAAGCGTATACAAAATGTAACAAACTAGAGGAATGCCTCGCTTTGCTTCGGCAATTTTAATTAAAACATAATATATAAACTCCTAATAATTGATATTGTATATGACATAAGTTTAATAATTATTAGTTTTATATTCTTTTTAAAATCAAAGTACAATAATATATGTATTAGTTGTGTTGAGTAGATAAAGTTGGATGTCCTTCTAAAAATATATAATTTGGATGTAATCGTCGGTTAATAGTAAATTTACGAGCTACTAATTGTAGTTACCACATATTTGATGCTTATCTAAAAAAGCATGTTCCCGATCAAAGGGATTAGATTTTCCCTTTTCTTTGGCATCCATCTTATTATGTATAACCAACTTAAGAAAGTGAGGGAGAGATTAAATTTTCTCTTTTCTTTAGTGTCCAACTTATTATGTACAAAAATATTTATTTACTTATAGGTAGATTGTGTTTGAAATTTTATTTAATTTGAGTGTTATTTGATACTTCATCAAGACCATTAAATTAAAATTGTTTTAATTACCATACAAATTTGATGATTCTTGATAGAGTATCAAATGACACTCAAATTAAATAAAATTTGAAACACAATTAATTTATATGTAAATGAAAATGTTTGTGAAATATTTTCTACTTTTACGTTTTTTATAAATTTATTAGGTTCTATATAATTTTGGTGTCAAAAAATTTCGCTATAAGTGGATCTCTCTTCTTCATTAAATATATTTATTAGCAGTAAAATATTTTTGTGATTTATTCAAATTATTGCATCAAATTTGAATAAGTATTATTAAATTTCTTCTTTTCAATTACTTGAGTATCGCGTCAAAGACTATCAACATAATTTTTAAAATTAATGTCATTTACATGCGAAAATTAATATTGTATATAACAATTAAAGGTGGTAGATTGTCGGGTTGGTTCGGGTTTGGGTTCGGGTATCAGATTGACAACAGCCGGCATTTTTTCGGGTCGGGTATGGTCAAATTTTTGAACCTCTATTCCCAGGTTATCTCGGGTTCGGGTCAGTCCAACTTTCCCTAAAACACGGGTCGGGTCGGGTCTGATTCGAGTTAGTCTGACTTTCTCTGAAACACGGATCGGGTTGGGTTTTGCCACCTCTATTAACAATATATCGGACGACTGATCAATCATGAAAGGGTCCTCGCAACATACTGATGCTTATCAAAATATAAATCGGTAAATTACATTTTAAAGATGGTGTCACATATATAGAAGTTTCCAGAATTTTAGCACAATTTTCTTGGCTCCTTTATCTTGGTATCATTGAAGAGCTGAGCACTCACACCGCTTTAAAAGAAAAAAAAAAAAAATTACAGTACTGTAGCATGTACTGTAGTTTATACTGTAGAGACTCGTCCTAAATTAATACTATACTAGAGTAATGGCCTCGCGTTGCTTCGGCCGTGTTGATCGGGATAAGTTAGGATAAATTTTTTATGATATTTATTATTGATGACTTTATATTGTATTTTTTTATTCAATTATATATATTTTTAGAATTATTGTTAAATTTACAAAATTTGTAAAGTGTTCCATCCGCATTAGGAAATTGGATCAGGATATTTTAGATTATCTATACGCTTCAATTATATAGCTCTAATATTACCTTATTATGGTTTTTATACTTTGTTTAGACGTTAATTAAAATACATTGTTATAATAAATATACTATGAAAAGTCATAAAAAATTTATGGTATAGTGACCCAAACCATCGTACCGTATAATATATTCAAATTAAATTAATTTTATTAAATTCTTAGTTAATATGACTAAATTTATCTTTTCAAATATTTAAATGAAAATAATTTTATTAAATTATTAATAAATATGACTAAATTTATCTTTTCAAATGATATTTAGTGAGAAATGGGTAACATGAATTTAATTTTCAATAGCTTGCATTCTTATGACGGAAATATTAACCAAACTTATAAAAAAATAAATAGAAGCATTTAAAATTCATCACATACAATTGAATTTATTAGTGATATTATCTTAAATTTTTTTCTTGTTTAAGCCTCATGTCGGATTAAAATAAATTATTAAATATGTGATTCCATATTATAAATAATTATCAATTATAGAAGCTTCATGTCATTCACACATTTTGGCATCTCATATAATAATGATTTTTATTGTTTTTTTGCTAATTGGTACGAATAATACTAAATTCATGTATCTGAATACCGTCATTTAGTTTTGTGCAAACTGGATCATTGGAAGATCAAATATCAAATGATGTTGGTCTTAAAATAAATAAATAAATAAATAATAAAAAATTAATATATATAAAAAGGATTTCCATGGCAGATTCCCGGGTCGGGTCGGGTATCGGGTTGACGGCTGCCGGCATTTTTTCCGGGTCGGGTAACAGGTTGACGTCTACCGGCATTTTTTCAGGTTGGGTCGGGTCGAGCGGGTTTTTCATTTTTGGTCAGATTTTGCATCTCTATTCCCGGGTTGGGTTCGGATCAGTTTGATTTTCTCTGAAACTTAGGTCGGACGGGTTTTTCAGGTTGGATCAGATTTTGCCACCTCTAAAGGATCTTACAAAAAAAAAAAAAAAAAACTGTTCACGGTATTGTTCTTTATACTGTAGCAACCCATCTAAGATTATATATACTATAATAGGATATGTCTCGAAATGTAACAAATATATTCCGAAACTATGGACAATTTTTCTGTGGACGCTGGGTATTACTCAGTATTGAACGAGAGGTGATACAACAAACCTGGATTTATTTATGCAGGTTTATCCATTTCTTTAAGAGAGCACCGGTACTTATTTGACTCCAGTGGCAAGATCCTAGCCGTTCTTCGTTGACAGAAAGTTTCTACCAGCACACCACAAATTCACAATCCCTGCGTCACCGCAACGAACGACCAATGGATCCCTTCATCCAACTTGAATGAGCACAGAAAAAAAAAAAAGAAAAAAGAAAAAAACAAACACGAACATCTTTCAGATTACAATTTTTTATTTTTTTAATTTAGAGGAGGGATCCATCAATGCTTATCTTTGACAATGGAATTTTAAAAATGAAAAAATCACAAAAAATGAAAAAAAAAAAAAGTTTATGGATGTATTATTTAACTTATAGATTGATAGTGTTTCAGATTTCAATAAATATGAGCATCATTTGATGGCTTATCAAAATGTTATACATTTTTTGAAGGTTATAATTAACGGGTCTTTGAAGAGCTATCAAAAGTCAATCGGAAATAAAATCAACCTATAAGTCAAGCAACACTTCCATATTTTTTTTATTTTTGAGAAAATTTTTAATGATTTTTCGTCATTTTTTCTTAAATTATATTGTTAAAATTATCAAGATAAGCATTGTCAATAGATCCCCTCTTTTTTAATAATGTGAACTAATTCATTAGAAAGTGACAAGTACAGCCGAATTTGCAAGTATAATTGATTTCTGATTAGAATTAGAATGCATGAAAACAAAACAAAGGCCACGCATGCACTACTAGGACTTCCTCAGTCTAGCCTTGAAGGACAAACAAATGCACGATTAATTATCAATAATTAACTATGAAACGTGGCAGAGTAAAAATGTTACATTTTACTACAGGATTGGTTGTTCAAAGTGAAAACCACAGAATGTCAATTGTCAAATACTCAAATTCCTATTATGTGATGTGTGTTAATGACTTTTGGTTTTGGATGTGCATTTCTTATATTTTCATTTTTTATTTTCCATTTTGACAGCAAATTAAACAACTTATTTGTTATGTACATTGTACCCTCCATTTTTCAAAGGAGAGTAGTAATTAATTTATTTTCCCTTTTTTTGGGTCTTGTTTAACTGGTTTAAGTCGCATTGATGCCGCGGTTTCAATTGAAATTTGCATAGTCAACAACTAGGTCTGGGTTAAATATATTAATCGCAGTGACCGATGCTATTTGAATATCCTGATAATAAACTAAAAGAAAAATAAAATAGTTCAAATTAGAAAAACAAAAAAAAAAGAAGTTTATATCTTGTTTCATTATAGATGGATTGATTGCGTAGTATTTTAAATTTCATGCAATTGAACGATGGGTGGTAGGTGCCGTGGTTAATGCCAAAAAAAGATGAGATTGTGTGTACTGCATGATTTCATATATATCATCTACTGATCACGTGGGCCGTTAGATTGTCTAGTGATCTCATCTGAGTCTGCACTCTGCTCAAACCTTAAGACAATCCAACGGCTTACGTGATGAACCACAAAATACTGTACCCCAGAAGATAAGCACTCGTACTATAAACGAGTGGATAGGTCGGGTTCAGGTTCGGGTCAAGTCAATTTTTATTATCTACTTTTTTTGGATCGTACGTTGATTTGAGTTGAATTGTATACCATTTTATCTCGGGCTGGGTTCAGATCGGATTGGGTCGGGTTAGTTTGACTTTTAGAAAAATTCTGGATCGGGTCGGGTTCTGCCACCTCTACTTATGCCCATTTACGCTTCCTCGAATCTTATACATTTAAATCAAAAGAGAAGATAATGTCATCATAGATAATTCTGTTATTCCATCAAAAGAATATGAATATGATACAACTGAAGTTATACACTTGAAAGCACTGCGATACGAATTAGTAGCACGAATAGATGGTAGATTTCGAAAAGGGGGTGTAGCTCATATGGTAGAGCGCTCGCTTCGCATGCGAGAGGCACGGGGTTCGATTCCCCGCACCTCCATTTTTTTCCACATTATCATCACTTTCACTTTATTAATAAATCAAGCTGGTTTGTTCTTTTGTTTTTATTTCGTTTTTTAATCCTTTATAGCTCGTTCCTTCACATTCACATTCTGGCGGGGTTGCTAGGATCTTTAAACTTGTATTACTCTAACGATGTTGGAAATTATTACTTCTTAAGATTTATATAAAGAGGAGGGAGGGATCAAATAACCATGTTTTTGATGATCGATCAGTGACCATGACACTAAATCTTAAATAACTACATTTTAAATTCTTAAATAACAAAACTAATTGATAGAATACGTTGTATATATATCATATTTTATGTGTATGCAAAAAATTATATCATTTTGATATTATTTACATGTGCATCAAGTATTAACAAGAATTATATCATTTTAAAATTTTTTCCTCCTCTCTTGATGACTATCGAAATAATGTTAAAAATTTATCATTTTTTATGTATATGTTATTAGAATAATATAAAATACATCTAATGGTTTAGATTTTTCAATGTATATGTCAAGAACCCACTGATTACATTTCTTTTTTTCTTTTTTTAATACACCGAGTTAAAAGATCTATCTTTTACATCGAGCTCTCATTTTTCAGGTACACATATGGAATATGTATATGAGAACCATTAACATAGGAACGTTATAAAACAGAAACAAAAAAAAAAATGCAATTATTTATAATTGAAATGAGAGGAATTGGAAATTTGTGAAAAGGACCTTCAAAAGTTATCATATTGCACAAAGGGTTATGGCTTATATATGAGCCATTACAAACTTACAAAATAGACCCTAGACTTTCTATTAATTGTACTAACTAACCAAATAACCCAAAATTACATTCCTTTCAACACTCCCCCTCAAGGTGGGCGAAATATGTCTATTAAGCCCATCTTGCTACATCCCTTCTCTAAATCGTGAGAACTGAGCCCCTTCGTTAAACAGTCAGCCGCTTGATCTCCCGTTGCTACATGGTTCAAATCCAGGAGTCCACTATCGAGCTTTTCCTTGATAAAGAACCTATCAATCTCGATATGCTTCGTTCTATCATGTTGCACCGGATTGTTAGCTATGCTGATCGCCGACTTGTTATCGCACCATAATTTCATCTTGGCGTCTTCACTTACACCAAGTTCCTTGAGGAGGCTCCTTAACCACAGCATTTCTGCAACTCCCAGTGCCATAGCCCTGTACTCGGCCTCGGCTGTGGACTTCGCAACCACCGATTGCTTCTTACTTTTCCACGAGACGAGATTACCCCCAACAAACATGCAATAACCCGAAGTGGACCTCCTATCATCGGCACAACTGGCCCAATCGGAGTCACAATACCCTTCGATCTTCAGGTGCTTGTTTCTCTCAAACAACAAGCCTTTCCCTGGGGCATTCTTCAGGTACCTTAAGATCTGGTACACAGCGTCCATGTGACTCTTGCGTGGGTCATGCATGTATCGGCTCACCACACTTACCGCAAACGAGATGTCCGGTCTAGTGTGACTGAGGTATATCAGACGTCCAACCAATCGCTGGTATCTCTCTTTGTCAGCGGGTTCTCCCATACCCGCACACAGCTTGAGCTTCGGATCAATCGGGGTGACTGCCGGCCTGCACCCGAGCATACCCGTCTCCGTGAGCAAGTCCAAGACATACTTCCTTTGGGACAACACAATCCCTTGCTCTCCATACGCTATCTCGATCCCGAGAAAGTATTTCAACTGACCGAGATCCTTTACCTCAAACTCCTTGCTTAATTGCTCCTTCAACCGAGCAATTTCTGCCTCATCGTCACCCGTGACAATCATATCGTCCACATAGACTGCGAGGATTGTGATGTGACTCCCACACCGCTTAAAGAACACCGTGTGGTCTGCATTGCTCTGTCTGTACTCCAAGCCTACCATCACTCTCCTGAACCTATCAAACCAAGCTCGAGGAGATTGTTTTAGACCATAGAGAGATTTCTGGAGCTTGCATACCTTTCCCGCCGTTTGATTTGTGCCAAATCCGGGTGGGATCTCCATATACACTTCCTCCAGCAAGTCCCCATGAAGGAAGGCATTCTTCACATCAAGTTGGTGCATCTTCCATGTCTGGTTGGCAGCTACTGAGATTAGGGTTCTTACAGTGCTCATCTTTGCTACAGGCGCGAATGTTTCATCATAGTCAATACCATAGGTTTGACTGTACCCCTTCGCGACAAGCCGAGCCTTGTAGCGCTCCACCACCCCGTCCGGATTCTGCTTCACTGTGAATACCCATTTGCATCCCACAGCTTTCTTTCCTGGTGGTAGCGGCACTAGATCCCAAGTCTTGTTCTTACAGAGGGCCTCTAGCTCTTCTATCATCGCTGCTCTCCACTTCGGATCCTCCTTTGCAACCTGCCAACACTTTGGAATAGCAACAATGTCTAATGATGCAATGAATGCTCCATATTCCGGTGACAATGATGAGTATGAGACAGAGTTAGCAATATCGTGTGGAAACCCATATCTATTGGGAGGGACTCCAGCATTCTTTCGTGGAGTTTTCCTAAGAGATATGGGTAGAGAGAGAGGAGAGAGAGGAACAACATCACCTATATGTTCCGGCTGGGAATCATGTGGTGCAGGTGTCTCCGGAGTCGGGTTAGGCTGGGACAAGGGACTTGGCACATGTGGTATTATCACGTTCCCTTCTTTCTGCTTTCCTCTCCTCACATACACCTCACCATACCTGGACTCCCCCTGGACCTGAGTCCCCGTACTTCTAGCCTCAATCCTCTCACACTCCGGCTCAACACTGGCCATGTTTGGTCCTACACTTACCGTGACTGGCTCCCCCTTACCACCACTACTCTCACCTCCTTGCGCCGCGTTCTCCATATCCAATGGATCTCCGCAGGATGGTGCCTCCTTCAGTTGGTAGTACGGTTCCTGTTCTCTGAATGTGACATCCATACTAACAAACATCCTCTTTTCCACCGGACTCCAACACACATATCCTTTCTGAGTGGGTGAGTAACCAACAAACACACATTTTACTGACCTCGGATCTAACTTACCCACGTTCGGTCTGTTGTCGTGCACAAAGCATGCACACCCAAATATTCTCAAAGATAGGGTATCTTTCGGCATACCTTTTAACATCTCCCTCGGAGACTTCCAATTTAGAATCCGTGATGGCATTCTGTTGATGAGGTATGCTGCTGTCTTGACCGCTTGCCCCCACAAGAACTTCGGGACATTCATCGAGATCATCATGCTGCGGGTTACCTCTAAGAGATGTCTGTTCTTCCTCTCCGCCACCCCATTCTGCTCGGGGGTGTATGGACACGTGGTCTGATGCTGTATCCCTTGAGATGACAGATAATCGGCAAATGCCTTGTTCGTATACTCTGTTCCATTATCAGATCTCAATACCTGTATCACTGCATTGTACTGAGTTTGAATCATCTTATGAAAGTCTCGGAAACAAGAAAAGACATCACTCTTGTTTTTCATCAGATATAACCAAGTTACTCGAGAATAACAATCAATAAAGGTAACAAAATATCTGAATCCATTTAAAGTAGCTGTGGGAGAAGGTCCCCATACATCCGAGTGAATCAATTCAAAACAACGAGATGACCTATTACCGGAACTAGCATAGGAACTTCTAGTATGTTTACCTAACTCACACGCATCACATACTAGCATTTCTGAGTTCACCCTTCTATACACCTCGGGATACATTTTCTCCAAAACAGGAAATGAAAGATGACCTAAACGCCTATGGTACATCATCAATAATTTCTCCTCATTCCCTTTCCCAAAACTAACTTTATCCACTACTGATGCAAGAGCTGCTCCCATCTTCCTCTCATCCACGTACCACAACCCTTTATGTAGTGTGCCAGTCCCAAGTACCTTGCCCGTCCCCTTCTCTCGGAAGATCACCTTTGGGTCATCAAACAACACCACACAATTTAGTTGTGAGATTATAGCACTGATAGATAACAAATTCACAGGAAAAGATGGAGCATGCAAAACATTAGACAAAGTCAAAGTGTTGGTGCAATTAACAGTACCTTTACCAACTACAGGCTGAGCCGTACCATCGGCCGTCTGAATATTTTCTGGCACTGCTAGAGGGGTATAAGAGGAGAACTCACCAGCAGTACCAGTCACATGGCGAGAAGCACCCGAATCAACGATCCAATCGGAGGATCGAGTAAAGGGAGCTGTAGCCAAGGCAAGTGTATCCTGAGCATGGGCGGCTGTGTACGCTACCCAGTCATCATCCTCAGCTCCCCCTTTCTCCTTCTCCGCTTCTCTCTGCCTCCTCATGACTATCTGCGAAGCGGCCTTGATTATCGTATCCTCCTCTGATAGTCCCGTTCCGCTCTCTTCTCCTTCCTCTGCAACCATCAGATTTGCCCGGTTGCCTCCTCTTCCACCTCTCCTACCTCCACGGCCGCGCCCGCGGACTCCACTCGGCCCCCTGCCAGACATGTCTTTCCCTTTCAAGGGCTTCCGGCAGTCCCTCACCAAGTGCCCTACCTCTCCACAGTTGAAACACTTGCGGGTTTCCCCTTGTGTTCCTCCTATGCCTGTGCCTGATACACCCCAAGCATACCGTGCATCCTCACCAGCATGGACCCCTAGTGCAGACCGTGCGTTCACCACTACACTCTACTCAGTGTGTATCTGCATCCGACTCTCCTCCTGTATCATGGCTGCAACGGCCTCATCCAACGAGGGAACCTCCTTTTGGGCCAATAAAACTGACCTCCTTTGATGGAAGGCCGAGTTCAGGTGACCCAAGAAATGCATAGTCCTCATCTGCATCAGAAACTCATTCTGTTTGCAGTTTGGGTCACAGCAGGTTGACACTTGTGAGAAGTAGTCCAGTTCCCCCCACAACTTCGCAAGTTCTAGCGAGTATTCTTGGATGGTCCTGTCACCCTAGACCACCGCATTGATCTCCTGCTGAATCTGGAACACACGCATATGGTTCTCTGCACCACCATATGTCCTCTTCAGCTTTGCCCATATATCCTTTACGAGAAAGATGCCATCTACGGACGTGGCAATCGATTGCTTCATGGAGTTGAGCAGCCAGGTTTTCACTAGTGCATGGGTAGCTCTCCATTCCCCTTCGCCACCCACGCCACCGGCTGCCTCATCCCAAATCAAATACCCCTCCAGCTTTCTCCCGACAAGGGCGGTCTCAATCCGTCGAGACCAACTCAGATACGTACCGGGTCCATCAAGTTTGAGTTCTACCTGGGGCAGATCCACCTTCACCTGTACTGAATCACCCCCCGAGGTGCTAGCCTTAGCACTCACACCTTGTATGAGTCCTACCAACACCTTCAGTACCTCCGGATCTACCCCCTTCAAAACCTCCAACGTATTCTCCGACATCGTACAAACTCAAACCCTTGACCTAAGCACCAATCAATACCAAGTGCTAATACAAACTCAAACCATATATCCTTCCCTTTCCATTTTCCTGTTTTTTCTGTTTTCTGTTTTTTTTTTTTTTCTGTTTTTTTTTTTTTTTTTCAAACCCTAGCCATCACTTACCGGAGAGATGGCAGCAGCCGGCAGGGGCCAGCCAGCAGGACGGCCGGCGGACGACGGCGCCGGTGCTGGCAGCGCAGCAGGCAGCAGCAACCAGCAGTCGCAGCAAGCAGCGCGCAAGCAGCTGCGCTGCTGCTGGCGCGTGCGAGCGGCGGCCGGCGGGAGGCCCAGGCAGGCGGGTGCTGGCAAGGCCGGCGGCGCGGGCGAGCTGGCGGTGGGGCTGGCGCAGGCGGAGAGGCGGGCGGCGCGGGCCGGAGACGCAGTCGGCTCTGGACCGGCTCTGATACCAAATTGAAATGAGAGGAATTGGAAATTTGTGAAAAGGACCTTCAAAAGTTATCATATTGCACAAAGGGTTATGGCTTATATATGAGCCATTACAAACTTACAAAATAGACCCTAGACTTTCTATTAATTGTACTAACTAACCAAATAACTCAAAATTACATTCCTTTCAACATTTATTATAATAAAAAGTGTCAAAATGCCGGTACTCAAAGCGACAAAAAAAGGCATAATAAACCACCTCAAATTTCCATCTCTCTGTAAACCTAAACTATCAGCAGCTAACAGTATCTCAGTATGTAGGCACAGAAGAGTCGGCCTTGAGGGAGTATGCATGAATCCCTCCTGTTATGTTGAAAACTCTCTTAAATCCCTAAAAAACAAAATAAAAGAATCGATCTGTCAGACAAATCATTCAAGACGAGCCAACTTTAATGCAAAGTTTCTAATTTGCTATTTGCTTATAGAGTAGCCTCCTAATCTTGGAATAAGATTGATATACCTGCGACTGCAACCAATTAGCGACTTGCATCGACCTCACCCCGTGGTGGCACTACAAAAAATACATAATTAGTGACACCATTCAAGAAGCAAAGGAAAAACCCACAATTTATTTCAAATTAAAACTAACCAAAACGTAAGTATCCTTCTCAGGATCGAACTCGTCATTTATAACAGGCCCCCATGTCCCAAACTGTCTCAGTGGTAACGTCTTAAAACCTGGGAGAGAGGCTTGAGCTCTATAAAAAACAACATAGCTACAAGTAATTACTCAACTTGCAAATAAATCAGAACTATACACATGTTCAAATGATAATCTACTTTTCAAATTCTAAGAATGAAGGGAAACAATATTTAGGCTAGTTGGACACAACATTATCTTGAACGGTATTATACCTTTTCAACCAAATTTATCCATACTACCATGTGCAAATATCTAAAGATGGTAATGGTCCGGTTGCAAATCTGAGAAACACTGGATTCTCCACAACTATCACAAGAGTGTAATTTTAGAATACACAACTAAATTGAGCGTCTTCCAGAAGGCTGGAGCTTACACTTCCTCAGGTTCCCTCACATCAATCAATTGAGCCTCTTTCAGAAAGCTGGGATCTTGCAACTTAGCATGGAGCTCCTCTGGCACAATTTCTTCAAGAACACACTCATCTCTACAATAGAAATATATTTATTTAAAAAGAATCAAAGAGAAAGAAAACAAAAATAAATAAAGGAAGGTAACTGATTAATCTGTAAGATTACCTTTCAGAAAGAACTTGCAGAAGATGCCATCCAAATTTGGTCTTGCACCGCACCACCTTCTCTAGAGGAGCCGCGAATGCCGCTTCCTCAAATTCTGGTACCTGAACAAATTTCAGATATCTAAACAGGTATCTAAAACAAGGAAAAAAAAGTTGTAAACTGAAAGCTACGTTGCAGAAGAAAACCCACAGTTTGGCCTTTCCGGATCCAGCCCAGCATGCCACCATTTTCTTTTGATGGGCAAATTGAATACTCTGCGGCTAAATCACTCAAATCAACCCCTGAAAGTATATAAAAATAGAATGATTTTTATGAAAACAATAAAGATGTAATATAATCTTGCAACAAGAAAAAGGTTGCAAGTTCCGCAAATCAGGATCAATTGTGATTATTCCTGACAAATGTAACCCAGAGTTATTTTGCGGGAGGTCACATATTCGAAATCTGGATGGGGTTCTCTAATGAACATCTTGAGTGGCTTACATCCTCATCTTTTATAAAAAGATATTAACTTTTTGGCAATCCAAAAGCTTTTCAAATTTACAGTCAACACCCAAACACTGAGACAAAAGCAAAGTAAGCAGTTTCACATTGACTCTCATAATAAAGAGGTTTGTCCAAATCTGAAAGCAAACAGTTTAGTCCTGATTGTCGGTTTTCCTTCTTTTCCTTTCTCATTCTTTTCTTCTCATTTCATTTTTTTCATATTTGTTTTATTGTTCCAGGCAACAATTAGGGGATTCTGTGCCAGTATATATAAATACGACACTTAACATGATTTACAACAAACATACCACACAAATGTTGGGTTCTACATGCATTTAGGGTTTGATGATAAAAAGAACATAAAAATGCTGAGATGATATAAAATATTATCCTACGCAAGAAAAAACATAGAATAAAGAGCAAAACAAACCTCTCGCAGTTTTCTCTTGCAATTCCGTTAAGAGCTTGACATCACTCTCATTCACCAATAAGTGCTGAACTAGTACCTCCTTATTGTCCCTCCCATTTCTTTCAGAACTGAAGTTCGCTATTTCCAAAAATCGAAGAGAAAATATAACCAAAAAAAAAAAGTAAGCGGTTGGCATCTCAAACTAAGTTATTATTCTTGTCAATCCAACAAGTAATTTTTTTTTTCTCAATTATTGACCCTCAAACATGCTCTTCTATCTTATAATATTATTTTCCCTGAATACAAATTTCAGAAGGTAATTACTTGTTTCTAAACATATATTAACCATTTTTACGGATGAAATGTTGGTTCATACATACAGAGACAGCCAATTGAGACAGTATCAGTTCAATCCTAATTTACTTTATTTGATTTCTCTCTGATTAATTCAGCTAATAAAATAAAAAAATTAACAGAATAATTCAGAATCAGAGAATGATTTACATAACATAATAGAAAAAAAAAAAAACCCACAAAAGAAAATCAAAGGAGAAGAAAGAAAGAAACAAAGTCTATACCTCTGCCAAGCTGAAGCCTTCTGGGGCTGTCCACCGAGGGGCGCCACATTGGGGCAGTAGTAAAGGGCAGCAGAGAATTGGGTCGACTGGAAAAGAGCAGGGGTGTGAAGAAGAAAGCTTGGGGCTTTGAGAGGGGCAGGAGGGAGCAGCGAGGGCGCCGGGAGAAGGGGACTCTCAGGTTGGACAACAGCACTGCCGGAGAAGAAAAAGAAGAAGAGAGGGATTTTGGGTGGTACAATCTTGTCATGTTCATTCAGTTCAGCTGCTGAACAATTCTCCTCCCAAAATCAGATGAGATGTGGGTTTTGTTTCTGGTATGAAAAAGAAGAAGAAGAAGAAGATAATCAAACAAACCCTCTTTCTTTTCACAAACAAGTCCAGTCCACCTGTACACTAGGCGGCCCATCCACCTCCTCTTACAGTTTTCTCTGACAGACCACGTATACCCATATAATTATCACAGTTGCATAAAATGTTTATAGGAAACCGCAATGTATCTGTTCACTAGAAAATGATATATGCTGATCGGAAATATAAATGTTCGCTGAAATATGATATTTGTTTATTGAAAATACGATGGACCAGTGGATAAGTAAAAATGATGGACGCTTAATTGATAGTCATGTGTGTTTGATGTGAAGAAGAAAATAAGAGTAGAGAGGAGATGGATGAGAAGAATAAAACAAATGGGAAAATGGCATAGGAAGAAAAGAGTAGTTTAATTGGGGCTGAATTTAGGCCATTTAAAACTTTGATAGATAAGAATTTAGGCCATCTTCTTTAATTTTTTTTGGGCCTGTAAACATGGATCATATGTTGTTACTATTTTTTTCACATATGATTTTCTTCTTCGGTTAGTTTGTTTGGTTATGTAGAAATTGTCAAATTGCCATGACAGAAATTTTTTTTTTTTTGAGTTAAAGATGAGGGTCAAGTCACTCAAATTTAAATTTCTATAAAAGACTCTCTGGGTTTCGAAAAATTTAGCTTATTATGTAGAAAAATTTATCAATTTCTCAAAGGTAACAATAGCATAAACAAACTTAACGCTCGACATGCTGCATTTTTGGTAGACCATTTTTTTTTCTTTGTGTGTGTGTGTGTGTGTGTGTTTTTTTTTTTTAGTTTTAGTTTTAGCATAAGATAGAGAATCAAAATTAGCACCACCGTTGCAGCTTCATATCGTTTGCCTACGGCCTTCAACTGTTGAAAAAATAAATAGATTAATAAATTATTCGTGATCTCACTCATAAAGAACTTTATTAATGAAAACAATATAGCTTCACATGAAATAAAAATAAAAATTCCATATATGCATGCAGAGATGTTTTCATTTCTGGAAAAAAGAAAATAGTAACAAACTGTTTGACTATAACACCTCTCTGAAAAATCTAGACTAATAAAAGCTTCATATAAGAACAATCTGAACTTTGAATACCTCATATCATATGTCAAAACAAATAATGGTTGACTGATTAACAAATCTATGAAAAGTATAGTTGCCCAATTTGGCTATAAAATATGTATTTAGTGTCTTTAGAAATGGCAAATAGTTCTAGGATTTTGTGGGTCTCTCTCTGTGCATGGTCTAACCATTGACTTTAAAAATTAACATGTTAATCCCTACCGCATCAGCTCAGCCACTAAAATTTTAAAAGAGGTCTTTTGCGCTTAAAAATCGCCCCTGCCATAAATTTTGTGTGCTCTGACAATGTCAAGTTCTACAAAAAAAAAAAAAAAAAGGTTCTTTGGAATATTAGAAAGTATATATACAGAAGGAATATTGGAGGAACATCACAAGAAAAATTTGAATGAATTGTCTTTGAGACAATTATATACGTACAAGGAGTGACTGCTTTCATATTGCTGTTCTTAATTCCATGCCAAAATGTCACAGGAACCAGATGCAGCCATATTTTTCTGAGACAAAAATACAAGCATCTTAATTAATTATATATCAAAAGTGTTTTCTTGGAATAGCTATATATAAATTTCATTACAATCTTGTTAAATGCAGCCTTAATTAATATAAGGTAATATAACGACAACCCTTTGAAAAATAAATTCCCTAACAACTCTTTCCAAACTAAAATTGTTGAATTAATTAAAAAGATGCATCAAAAGTACAGTACTCATTATTATTATCGCTTAATTACAGAGTTTTAAAAATGAAAGTATATATATATAATAATTTGTGGAAATATTAAATATATAGGACGATGGTTCCTGTAGCCTGCTCGATCTTGCTAGGTCAGCACAAAATAACAAAATTGTCGTCAACATTGTGATTATTCATTGTTAGCATATGTATATGTTAATAAGTGTCTGTGAGTTTTCTGAAAAGACAAGTATTTATTTTCACACACATATAATTAAGAGGAGGGATCCCTTGACAATGCTTATTTTGACAATCTTGATAATGGTTGATTTTAAAAATTTGTAAGAATTTATAAAAAATCTTAAAAATTAAAATTTTTTTATGGATGCATTATTTAACTTATAGATTGATGGTGTTTCAAATTTCAACCAATTTGAACATCATTTGATGCCTTATCAAAATTTTGTGCATTTTTTAACGGTTGTAATTTAAAGATCTTTAATGAGCTATCAAATATCGCTTAAATTGAATATAATCGGAAACATAATCAATCTATAAGTTAAGTAATACTTCCATAAACTTTTTTCTATTTTTAAGATTTTTTTATGAATTTTTAAAGATTTTTGAAAGATACCATTGTTAAGATTGTCAATATAAGCATTGTCAATGGATCCCTCCTCTATAATTAATTGGCACTGACCAGTGACCGCCGGACGAATTGTGGACTATTTTCTTTTTTGAACGTCAGTCAAACGCAGTAGGCAACGGATTTCATTCATAGAAAGTAATTACTAAATAACATATTCTATCTACCATCAAACCTTCTAACTTCGATAAAATATAATTTTTCCTCTAACATTAGAGATTAATTTGAAAAGTACAAAGTTAATTTCTCGAAGTTACCAGCTTTGATGAATTGCGTCGTCTTTGATTGAATGGACCAGAATTGATGTTAAGAGCTCCGTAAAACTCTAATCTTTAAGCTAATTTATTAGAAGTCGAAGCAAATTTGTCTTCTCAAAGGTTTTCCATGGCACGATACTTCTAATGAAGAAATACTAAATACTCTTGTTAAAAAACAAGAGCGACGAAAGAACAGACGAAGACTCGACGAAAGAACAGACGAATTCTTGACGAAACAACAAACAACACCACGAAGATCATTATCAAATAAGTAGGAATAACAAGATGCGGCGGAGAGGGGTAAAAGTAGCCCCTCCCCACCACTAAAATTTAATTTGGAGGTTTTTTGGCTGAATGGTGGACTATTACTACTCAAGTTTATTTTGACGTATGTTAATATGTCATATATGGAAAAAGGTTTAAGATGGTTGTGGCTACGTTGTTTGAATTCATTATTATACAAAAACCACCATTAATTAATTGGAAAATTGGTTCTATGCCATCCCAAACTCTGGAAATTGGGAAAATGCTTCTTGAAAGTTGGTATTAGTTTTTTGCCACCCCAAATTCAATTAACTCATATTTTTGTCACAACCACAACATAAAACTATAATTCTTAGACAAAAATGATACAATTTATTTGTGTTGACAATAATATCCTCATCTTCTCATATAGCGAAAATACTCTATTATTATGTTATATATAGGTTTTAACTAAAAAGTTTGGTCAATGAAAGCTACAACATTAAACAAAAGATAAATAGATCTAAAGAAACTCGATTTTTTATCTTGTTTTTTCTTCTCTTCCTGCAAGTAAAGATTTCATGAAATAATAATAAAAAATTTCATGAATAATAATAAATATTAATGTTTGTACATGCTACTTTAAAAAATACAAAAAAAAAAACTTATAAAACTCCAAAAATAAAAAATTGTATTTTCTATCCCCATCATTTTAAGAGGAGGGATCTTTTTGACAATCTTGATAATGAGATTTTTCATAAATTTGTAAAAATTCAGAAAAAGTCTTAAAAATATTTTTTTTTACAGATGCATTACTTAACTTATATATTGATGGTATTTCAAATTTCAATCAATCTGAATATTGTTTAATGCTTTATCAAAATTTTGTACACTTTTTAACGGTTGTAATTTAACGGATCATTAAAAAGCTACCAAACATTACTTAAATTGAATATAATTGGAAGCATAATCGATTTATAACTTAAGCAATACTTCTGTAAACTTTTTTCTATTTTTAAGATTTTTATAAGATTTTAAATTTTTTTAAAAAATATCATTGTCAATATTGTCAAGATAACCATTGTCAACGGATCCCTCCTCTTATTATAATATGTAAAATATATATATTAAGCACAATAAATCATGATTTCGGACACTGCAATATAAAATATTTCATGAATAATGAAAAGATTTCAAAAACAGGAGGAAGGGCATTATAGTCAATACCCAAAATTATTATCATCTTTTTGGAGCTTTGTACGGTGTTGTGGCAAAAACATAAGTTAATTCAATTGAGTTTGGGGTGGCAAAAAACTAAGAACCAAATTTAGAGTGGGATTTTCTCAATTTCCAAACTTTGAGGTCGCATAGAACCAATTATCCCTTAATTATATAACACTATTTTAGCTGGAATTAATCTGGGCATCAGACGAGAAAACTTGTTAATTAAACATGATGAAAAACTTGTTAATTAAACATGATGGAGATTAATTAATTCGGACAGCTTTGAATTGGAGTGCTAATTCAAAGATATTGTCAAGAAAATATTTTCCAAATATTCTATTCTTTATATCAACTAATTAATTATGCGTTTGAATTTTTCGACTTATTGCATGAAGACAACTTTTTACAGAAATTGACCTAAATAATTAAGATACAGAGATAATTGCAAAGAAAGAGATCGAGGTGGAACGAGCAAGTAAAAGCAACAGACTGCAAGTTTGAAAGTAAGTGAACATTTGAAAAAAAAAAAAAAGAAGCTTAATCTTTCTCTCAAAAAAAAAAAAAATCAAAGGGCGTAGTTAATTATCTCCTTTGACTAAACTTGGAAACTTGAACAAAAGAAGGAAAACGACCTCGTTAATATTTATATTTGCATACTTAATTATATTATCTGGTTGCTGTTCATTGATGAATTCCACGGCTGCTCCTGACCGTCCATGCAGTGAGCAACTGAGCACGATTGAATTCCAGCCGTCCAATGTTTGAACAATTCGAGCACAGCACAGGGGGCCAAATGTATATCCTATGTAGCGCTGCACTGTGTAGCGCAGGATGTGAGCCGTTAGATCATCTCGGGATCTATAATGTCTCGAATCTTGAGATGACCTAACGGTTCATATCCTGCGCTACACAGTGCAGCGCTACAGAGGATGAGCACTCTGTATGTATAGGCAGATTCGAGGTTAAAGCATTTTTTTTACTTTAGTGATGACATGATTACAACAGTACGTGTGTAATTGCCCCTGTTCCTCTCCAGTACCAAAGCTCACAATATTTTTTTTTTGTTTTTTTTTTCCAGTACCAAAGTTCATGAATCATGAAAGAGCCTTGGGAGAATAAATTTTTTATATCAAAATACCATATATGAGGGAAACGGGTGGTAGCTCAGTTGGTTAAGAGAAAAGTCATATGGCTGTTGTTTGCCTAAAGGTTAAGAGTTCGATACTTGCTTACGCAACTTTGCAGCTACTGCAAAGATTTCCAAAATACCATGTTTGAACTAATTTCAGTTTTTAAGTTTTTTTTAATTATTTATTTAAGAATTTTTAAAATCATATACTAGCATTCAAATACTAGAATTTTTAAAATCATATACTAGTATTCATATGTTCATTTTAATTTACAACCTCTCCACAATTAAATGAATTTATACCCTTTACAACTTGTCTCCAATTAAATGAACTTTACCGATTCGATATTATTTTTCTATTCGTCTCTTGTTTCTCTAATGTTATGATTACCCTTTTATCTATATTATTTAATTGGAACATTTATATGTAATGATTACAAATTAAGGGCATAAAAGTAATTTCACTTTTCCACTAATTTATTTGACTTTTCCTAAAAATTCATTTATTCATGGACAGATGAAGTATCATTTTGTAGTCATCTTGAAAAAAATTCAAAGCCGTTACTAAGTTTCCAAAAAAATATAAGATTTTTGTACACATGAGATTTTTGACATAAAGAGTTTAGTTAGAAAGTAATATGAATCAAAATTTGAAAATATAATTTTTTAAGTTAAGCACACCAAATAATCTCACGATCTCTCTCTTTATAATTAGATCGATGTTTCTTTTTTACACCTTTTTTCCCTGCCTCGGTGTTGAGCACTTTATAATTTTTATCCTTGACAATGTTAATAAAAAAAAAAAATTCACACATTATTCTTAGAGGAGCTTTTTGTTACAATTTTAATGGCATGAAAAAAATGGAAATCTCCAATAATGCCATCGTCAAGTGACCAAGATTGTCAAAAATAATCATTCGAAAATTATTTATTTAAATCCATTGTAACATTGTCAAATTAAATCAATAGGTTTAAAATATGAATTTTTACTCCAATACTTCCAACAAAATAATTTTCTTTTTGATCTGACGATTATAAATAAATATAACCCATTATAAGATTTATCTGTAACCGATAAAATTATCTGGGTACGAGCACGGAAGTAATGCGGTTAAAATATTTATTTAAACCCGGAAGGTTGGAAGTTCTTGAGACTAATATACTCCTCTGAGTTGTTCTCCGATTTGCTTGACCGGCTAGCTAGAGAGGCCCAAATTAATCATGAAATTAAGTGACCTTAATTTCTCAATTTGAAATGGAGAGGTGTTATATAGGTGATGTACATATGTGCGTCAGCATACATATGATATATCACACAAGTACACAACGAACGGCAATAAAATATATACGCATGGTTGGTTAATTGATACTTAATTAATGACTTAACTGTAGAAATTAAGCCACACAGCCAGAACAATTAATTAATTATAAACATAAAGAGAGAGAAACTTGTACTCTTTGCTCAAATCTTTTACGTACGGCGATATATATACATAATTAATTAATTAAGCTAGCAGCGATAAATAAATAAATATATTTGAAATGTACCAATTAATTAAGTTCTTATATTTCGAGTAGGAACCAAAACTTGAACTATTAATTTGAAGTTTGTTTAATTTTTGTACGTAGGTTTGGTATATATTCCACCGAACTTATTAATTTGTGATAAAAATCGCTGAATATATAGTGTTAAAAAGAAATAGGGTAAATTTTTTGGAGGTTAAGTTACTCAACTTTACCTCAAATCAATAATTAATCACTCAACTTCCATTTATTGATTTTTAGTTACCAATCTTTGATGTTTGTTTAAATTTAGTTAGTCACTCTGTTAATTTTTTTATCAACTTAACAAAATAATTAATTAATATTGCTTCAATTTAAAATTTTTGACATTTATTTTTGAATTTGATATAAAGTAGCCAACACGTGCACGTGAGATGAGCTATTGGCATACGTAAAGATGACACAAATAAAATTAATAAACGGATGAACGGTATCTAAAAAGACTAAAATTACATCTGAACCATCAAATTAATACAGCCGTCAAATAAAAAAATGATGAAGAAAAAAGGAAAGAAAAAGGAAGAAAGAAAAAGGAACTGTCGCTTGAACCCTCCCTTTCCTTGTCTCCCAACTCCAAAATCACATGCTTCTATTTTTCAAACTCCTCCGGTTCCAAGAAACGACATATCTCAAAAACAATAAACCTGCAGTAAATCACATAAAAAAAAAAAAAAGGGAACAAAAAGCAGAAGCCTTTCTCGTCTCTCTATATATATATAAGCAACTATACATATGTGCCATATTGTCATCCTCATTCTTCACTTGCTAACTATATGATACCCATATATTGTTGGATATTCGAATTAATCCTTCCGATATCAGAGCTAGTTCGAGTTTCCAACAATTAGTATCATTCGAATCCTTCCGGTATCAGAGCTAGTTCGAGTTTCCAACAATTAGTATCAGAGCGTTTTGAGTTTCCAACATACATATATCTAGCTAGCAAGCAAGGGTAACTAACTAACTATGGAGTTTCTGAGTGTGAGGCACAAAAGCCCCAAATCCTCAACTTCAAGGGCCAACAAGAAGATCATCAAGCCCCTCAAGATTGTCTACATCTCCAACCCCGTCAGATTCACCGCCAGCCCCGACCAGTTCCGCGCCGTCGTGCAGCACCTGACAGGGAGGCACTCCACCGCCGCCGATGATCTGCCAGACGCACATCATGACGACAACGACTTTACCACCGTGTTTCCGACTGCGAAGGAAGCCGCAGATACCGGGTTGATGATGCCTTCGAATTCTGTTGATCGTGAGATTGATCATGAACGGCGGATGATGATGAGCGTGCAGCCCGATTATCAGTGCCACGACGGTGGGGGATGCTCATCATCGGCTTCGTATGGCGATCTTGAGGCAGTGTTCGAGATGTTTGATGGGAGATCGAGAAGTCATGCATCGGAGCTGTTCGTGAGTTACGATTCTAATCGATACGAGCTATAGACATGATATATGAAGAAGAGAAACATCTTGCGTCCATTGAAAAACCTGTCCATATGTCTATAGACGCACAAAGAATGTAACAGAGATACTCCGAAATGTAACAGATACATCCTGAGATGCATATAAACGGTTTTTCTATATATGGACGCTAGGTTTTTCTATATCGATTTGGGACAATCCGCTTACCATTTATGACTTTTATAAATGTAAGATTTTGTGACATATAGAGCTGGGAATATTAATTAATGTATCTGTGTGGATACATGTGTTCAATACTTCAATTAGATAATTATTAGTTTCGAAAAAAAAAAAAATAGTTAATCGATCACTGTACATATTTGCTTGCATATGCTATATACGAGCTATATATTCTCTCTCTCTTTTTTTTTCCTCATTTTTTAGCTGAGTTTTGATATTTTTAATCTTACTCGAGTAAGAAATTGTGCATTTGGCCTTATATATGTACGTAATTTTTCCTTTTTTTTTTCTCAAGTAGAAATATAAGAACTAATTAAGCCACTCAAATATAAGGATCTTTATATATATATGAAAACTTTCATTTGAATTTTGAACTTGAAAAGTCACACGCAGTAACAGTCTTTTTTTTGCAACTAAATCATAGATGGATTTCTATGACAAGTACAGTTCATATCAGAAATGTTCGAGTACTCCAACCATGTCCAACCGATTTACGTTGTCTATACATATATATAAATACATTTTTAACATATAATAAAAAGTTCCTATTAACATATATTAAATATATAGTTCGTCATCACTGTTGAAGAATAAAAGGAAAATAAAAAGGCTAATATCACCGTTGTACAATTTAATTGCTTTCTATTCAGCTTTAACATGACCGTTGTAATTATTTGGCTATATAAGCCACACCGGTTGTAAAAGTTAATTACAATCAATAAGAAAATTCCTGATTACAAAAAAACCTTCATGGTATCAGAGCACGTCTGATCAATACGCTTCCGCAAACAAAACCAGTAAATCAACAATCATGACACAAGAAATCGAGTTGCAATTCGGCAATCAAAAAGCTCATTTGCAAATTAACCAACTCAAAAAAGAAAAGGCGACAATGCGAGTTGCTATGGGCACAACCGAACCGAAGGATGAGAAGAAAGCATTTCTCTCTGCGAAGGAGGAGGAGACGAAAGGGGTGAATCGAAAAACTTCAGACAGACTCGATCGCATAGAGGAAATGCTTACTTCGCTCCTGGGTCAAAAGTTGAGTCAAGATTTAATTAAAACTCAACATTGTTTATCTCAACCCACAAACAATACGATAGGCTCTAGCAACCAATCAAACCAGCCCATTTCATTTAAAATGTCTAATGTTGGGTCTGGACCATATGAGGAAATATGCCAAATCTGAAATTGAGTTATGAGAACAAATGTTTGAGTATTGGTCATTGTACCAAAATTGCATCAAAGAATAATGAGAAATAGGTACTTGATTCGGGTGCTACCGACCATATGACTGGAAATCAAAACTTATTGAGAAGCTTTCGAACCCTTGAAAATGACCAATATTTTATGGTTGCCAATGATGAAAAAATTAAGATTAAAGGATAGGGCATGATTAGCATTTTGAATAAGAATTTTCTTCAAGATGTATTTTATGTTGAAAATTGCACCGTCAACTTACTTTCTATTAGTAAACTTACTAAGGAATTAAATTGTCAAGTTGTTTTTGATCAAGGTAGTGTAGTTTTTCAAGATCGAATTTCCAAAGAAAAGATTGGTGAAGGTTTTTAAGAAAATGGTTTTATATTTTTTGGATAGCAACAAGCGTATTTTGAATACAAAACGCAATGAAGATTTAAGTAATCTTTTGCATAAACGAGTAGGGCATCCTTCCGACAAAATATTAAAAATGATGTTTGATTTTTCAAAAGATTTTTGTAACAAGTGTGATGTTTGTGACAAGCGTATTAATTCATTTTGATGTATGGGGACCCGCACCTGTAGACTCTTATAATGGTTTTAAATATTATGTCATTTTTATCGATGATTTTTCAAGAGCAACATGGTTATATTTAATGAAAAATAAAAATGAAGTTTTTACTCATTTTCAAAATTTTATAAACCTCATTGAAACTTAATATGACAAAAAGATTAAAATTCTTCGTACAGACATGACAATGGTACGGAATTTATTAATAAAAACTTTGAGAATTTTACAAATTTATATACCCCACAACAAAATGGGGTGTCGGAACGAAAAAAATCGCCATTTGTTAGAAATGACAAGAACTCTTTTATTTCAAAATAACGTTCCAAAATTTTTTTGGTCGGATGCCGTTCTCACCGCCACGTATTTAATAAATCGATTACCTAGCTCCGTATTAAATTTTAAAAGCCCTTTTGAGATTATTTATAATAGAAAATTTAATTTTGATCATTTAAAAATATTTGGTACTTGTTTTGTGTATAAAACTAAACTAGATAAACTAGATTATACATCAATTAAAGTTATTTTCTTAGGATATTCATCCCATTAAAAAATGATATAAATGCTATGACTCTAAAACAAAAACAGTTCATATCTCAAGAAATGTTTCTCTTTCTTAAAAATGATTCTTATATTAAAAATGGGAAAGAAAAAGATAGCAATGATAATTCCTTGAATGAATTTGTGGTACCCATTACTACTAATCAAGAGAGATAAGTAGTTGTTGTAGGAAATACAACTCATGAAAAAATTTTGAAGAAAATGTAGAACAGTCATCTCAAGAAGAAATTGAGAATAAAGAAATAGAGGAAAGTCAAGAAGAGGACATAAAGAAGGTCAAGTCGCCAACCGCAACCATCAATAAGACTAAAGGACTATGTGACATACTCGTTAAATTATCCTATACAAGATTACATTTCATATGAAAATATCTCAAATGATCACTATAGGAAAAATGAATACGATAAGAATTCTTTTCTCTATTGCCGTAAATAAAAATTGGAATTTAAATCAAATGGATGTTAAAAATGCTTTTCTTCAAGGAACACTTGATGAAGAAGTATATATGACCCTCCCACCGGGTTACAAAAAAGAACAGAATTCTAACCTTTGTTGTAGGTTAAAGAAATCAATTTATGGTCTTAAACAATCTCCACCAAGAGCATGGTATGGCAAACTCTCTCATTTTTTACTTTCTTGCAATTTTAAGATAAGTAGTGCTGATTCATCTCTTTTCATTAAAAATAATTCCATTGGTACAACTATAGTTCTAGTTTATGTTGATGACCTTATTATTACCGGAGACAATAATTTTGAAATTGATTGTATAAAAAGATATCTTAAACAAAAATTTGATATTAAAGACTTAGGTAGGTTGAAATATTTCTTGGAATAGAGATAGCTCGTCCATCGAAGGGTCTTTTTATATCTCAAAGGAAATATACTCTTGAACTACTTAAAGAAACCGGCAAACTAGGAAGCAAACCGGCCATAGCACCAATTGATACAAATGTTAAGTTAAATAGTGAAGATAGTGAACCTTTAAGTGACATAAGCCAATTTCAAAGACTTGTAGGAAAGTTAATTTATCTCACGGTAACTAGGCCCGATATATCTTTTGCCGTAAGCCAAATTAGCAAATTTATGCATGCTCCTAGGACACCACACTTAGAAGGCATAAATAGAATTTTGAGATACTTAAAGAGGACACCCAGAAAGAGAATTTGGATGAAAAATAATCATTCTAATGAGATATGTGGCTATTCCAATGCAGATTGGGCCGGCAGTTTTGATCGACGATCTATAACCGGTTTTTGCACATTTGTAGGCGAAAATCTAGTCATATGGAAAAGCGAGAAGCAAAATATTGTGGCCCGATCAAGCGCTGAGGCGGAGTATCGAGCCATGGCATCAACTGCAAGCGAGTTGATTTGGATCAAACAACTTCTCATTGATTTTAGCATTCAAATTCAAGCACCGATGAAGATGTATTGTGACAATCAAACTGCGAGACACATTGCATCCAATCCGGTGTTTCACGAACGAACCAAACATATTGAAGTTGATTGCCATTTCATTCGACAAAAATTCAAGCTCAAGAAATTGAAACACCATTCATCAAGAGTGAAGACCAATTGGCGATGTGTTTACAAAAGGGTTGAGTAGCAAATCTTTTGAAGATATAATAAGCAAGCTCGGGTTATATAGTATATACACCTCAAGCTTGAGGGGGAGTGTTGAAGAATAAAAGGAAAATAAAAAAGGCCAATATGACCGTTGTACAATTTAATTGCTTTTTAGCTTTAACATGACCGTTGTAATTATTTGGCTATATAAGCCACATCGGTTGTAAAAGTTAATTACAATCAATAAGAAAATTCCTGATCACAAAAAAAACCTTCAATCACACTAAATTTTTTTGAGGAAAATATAATTTCTTTTTAGATAAAGCTATATATATCAAGAAATACGACGAAATTATTAATATATATAGTAATTCAATATAACACGTACGTCTGCTGTAACAATAATATTATTAAGAAATTAATAAGTACTACTCACGAAACATTATTACCAATATTATTACATGTATACTTATTTTTGAATAATATTATTGTTACAAAAAACATGTTATATATAAACATGAACATATATCTATATGTTAAACTTTCGGCATATTTGTTCACAACTATATTTAAAAGAAAGTTTTATTTTCCTTACAAAGTGATTGAACGAATGTTCCATGAACTATATATTGTGTAGTAACAATTTTTTGCATGTTTGTTGATAATTTTATCTCGAGAAAAGAGTAATTTTTCTAAAAAAATTATTGTTATGATCACTTAATATATATGGTGTTAAGACTAATATGTAAATATTTGTATTTCGCTTCAAAATACAAACGCACTCAAATTATACTTTGTCATGCCCGAAATTTCATTCCATTAAATTCATCATAGGAAAATGATTGGGATACAAAAATTTTCTATTTTTTTGGAGTTTTTTAAGTATTTGTCGCCAAGTATTTTTCCACTATTTTAAGGTCATCAAGGAATTTCCTACTTTAGTGTTCATCAAACATTAATTAAGGTGTCATTTGCAAGACAATAAGTAAAGGGCTAATTGCTGATATGCTCATCAAAAGTTTCAAACTTTCCAATCTTCCCATCTAAATATGAAATTATCCAAATTCCCTGTCAATACTTCATTTGATTGTCGTTACCCCTATCAATACTTTATACTTTATTTTAATAAAAAATTTCCATTCAACTTGCTACTTACAAAAACTTCACTTGTCAAAGCATTTAGAGAAAATTACTCATCGCCTTTTATATTCCACTCTTCTGCAATGTAGCCATGAAAGACATATCATAAATCAATTTATGATATGTAGTATCCAATTAAAATAGAGGCTAAGATGACCAAAACACTTTTATTAAGAAGCTAATAACATATAAAATGAGACAATGGGGATATGAGCGCAATTTATTTATGTTTTAACGGGGATTGTGGATATTTACCAATTAGATGGGGAAATTGGAAAAGTTTGAAACTTTTTTTTTTTTTTTTGTGAGATAAAGATGAGGGTCAAGCCACTTAAATTTAAATTTCTATAAAAACTCCACCCCTCCGGGTTTCGAACCCGCGACCTCTTACACGGAGAGCGTTGTCCTTAGCCATTAGACCAAAGGCTGGTTCTTAAAGTTTGAAACTTTTGATGGGCATACCGAAAATTAACCCATAAATAATTGAGATTAACAACATCGGCAGCCTCATAGTTTAAGCTAGCTCGACGCTTAAGATAAAATTACGTTTGAAAGTCTAATGAATCAGTTTTAAATCAAATTTCATTTCATGGATTAGTTATATAATTGCCATGGCCTGCCAATGATTAAGTACAAATGGTACAAGCTTAGTCCATTAATTCAACTGTCTCCGGGCTCCTGTTCAAGGAGGAGATCACCAATTTGAAAACCTCAATTAATTACATTACGCAACTAATTTAGGATAGAGCCGAGCTAATTGTATCACAACAAATATATATCTTCAAGAAATGTTGCCCGCCAGCGTATACTCCTAGTACAACAGGTATGAACACCATATATAATACAATATATATGTGAACACCCGATCAAATGAGATATGAACACATAAGTTAGGTTGAACGTCCTCACCAGAACGTAGAATCTATGACATGTCCTAACATAATCATTTATCAAAATTTGAAATCTTGGACGGCCCACACAAAATCTTGGATTCACAGATATAAACACCTCATTGTGGAGGGTATGAACAACATTCGATCGCAGACAATTATTTACCACAACATTATGGTGTAATAGATTTAATGATGGGACCCAACTTTTGAAGTTAAAATAACTGATTAAGATGTTAGAGTCTGAATCTTAGAAATATAATCTTGAAGGGGTAAATTTACGTTGGATACAAGAAGGGGATAGAAAGATTTTCTCTTTACGATAATATATCTCTTGCGATAAAATTGGTAGTCCAACCCCCACACACTCTTTTAAGGTGATAACTTGTGAATGACGAATTCCAAGGATTAATTAATTGGGAAAATTTTTTATTTGCCACTCCAAAATATTAAGGATGATTAAAATGCACTTCAAAATATTAGGTTGCATATAATACGACTCAAAATGATTATTCCTATTCTTACTAAATTATTATCATTATACTTGAATTACTATATATTTATTTCTTCAATAAAAAATGTAATTTGTAAAATAATCCTAAGGCACTTTAGTATTGTATTATACCCTTTGATGTCTTTACATATCTCTATATATACCCGGACATCCCCAATACAATTAATTTTGAGCTTTTGTATTGATGATCTCTCTGTTTTTAATAAGGAACGCATATAATAATACATCAGAACTCAAAACCAGGGAAAATAAAATACAAAATGACAAATGCGCTGACGTCAAATCAAGACACTTACATGGATTGATACATGCTATGAAATTTTTCAGCAGCATAAAAATAACAGCTGGAGTAGCTCAGTTGGTTAGAGCGTGTGGCTGTTAACCACAAGGTCGGAGGTTCAAGCCCTCCCTCTAGCGCCTTTTGTTTTCCTTTTAGTTTTTCTCTTCCATCTTCTCTTTTCAGGTTTTCTTGCTTCGAAGCAGCCTATGGGCTGAATTAAAAGAAAAAAGACACATGACATAGGCCCACTTTGCCTTATACCTCACATGGTATCCAAGAGACCAAACCAGCACAAAACAACTGCTATGACATAATTGATCAGCCACAGATCAGACCCAGCACAGCAACAGACTTGCACAAATTTGTAATTGGATAAAAATTCACTGGCTTTTAAACATTTATTTTACACCATATGATATATTGGGTACATATAATGTGCATGTGCGAGAATGATTTCTTTTAGATGAAAATGAAAATGAAAATGAAATGTATAGATGTGTCATATATGTGTGGCAATAGGAAAGAAAGGTTCTAATTTCTCCGCTGTATTTGAGACCCCAGTGGGTTATAGTGCCATATGTTGTACGACTAGAGTGCACATCCTCCGGAATGGTCAGCTATTCCAAACTGTGGGGTGGTCAGATATTATATCTAAGAGAAAAATATGGGCAGCTTTGATTTCTGCGCCGATTAGATTTATAGGGGGCCCTTCCTCTCCGGGCAGTACTTCACAATGTGGGGTATTCCAGGGGATGTCGTTTTGTACGACTAAGTGAAAAATGAAAGTTTAAGAAACAGTTTTTTGTTTTTTCTAAATTTAAGGACAAAATTATTTTTATTTACGTCAAAAGTTCGACTACTTCTTTGGCCGAGTTTAAAATTTACAACAAAAAAAAAAATTCGAATTTTCAACAGAATTTTAGGACTAATTTGGTGTTTTGGTGAATTCGGTGTTCTGTTCTTTGTAAATGAAAGTTAAGCCTGCCTTTATAAGGACTAATAACTACAATTTATTTTTTTAGTTTAAACATCAAAAGGTAGATTTTCCCTACTATTTTCTTACAACAAGAAAAATGATTGGGCCTATTCGGGATAAAATTCCTTTTTATACAGGTGCGGTTGTAAAGCCTTTCATTTTTGTTTATAATGTGAATTTGATAAACAATTTTATTTTATTTTCTCGTGAATGTAAGTGTAACCTTTTATGTGAATGCAAATTAGTTGCCTACGGCCGGGCCTTAAATGTACGGCCCAATATTAAGGCCTAACTAGCTACTGATCCGGCCCGGCCCAACGAGGCCTTCATTTACTCCGATCCGATCCGATCCGGTCCGTCACTCACTCGCACAGTAGTCACACACACTCCAGTTCACTTCACTTCACTAATTTCACTCACTCTGTTTCTTAGGTTTAATTCTTGATCATTATTATCTTGATGCTGGAATATATATATTCATTCAAATAGGTGTTGGTTTTTGGTTATTAATTAGTTACATACATTGTTCTTTCTAATCTCCCGATTTCAATTTGCATAATTAACCTTCTACTTTTTCTCCCCTCCTATATATATATATAGGTCAATAGATAGATCAGCTAGCTTCTGCAATGTCAAAATTACCTGATCAAGAAGATTATGAGGCCGATCCAGATAGGAATAATCAAGAGGACATGGACGACATCCAAGAAGATGCTGATGCTGCCGTCGTCGCAGGACAAGGGTGGTTCTTTATTTCTTGCTTTTTCTTTCCCTAATTCTTACATATATTCTTCAATTTCAAAATTAAGGAGATTAATGTTCATGTCGGACTTTGATTTCTCGAAGGCTTATTTTGATGTATGTATGTATGTATCCAGGAATCAAGACATTAATATTGTCTCGGATCCAAGTACTGAAGAAGATCAAGAGGGGGATGCACAGATCCAGTCCGACGAGTGCTGGTAAAGTTCTTATCCTTTCTTAGCATACGGTATTGGTATTTGCTTCTATGACTAGCTAGCAGCTGAAAGTGTAACTCTCCATTTCCTTGCCCTTCAGCCGGCTGGGCTGCGTATTGTGAAAACTTAGAACACGAAATCAAAGACGCAAACAAAGAAGACGCTGAAGAAAATATCCAAGAAGATAAGGAATTAACACAACCAAGGTACTACTAATTTAGGATTTTCATTAGTAACAGGAAGAGAATAATTGTAACTCTTTGTGTGTAGGAATAGATGATATCGTGATATTTCCTTTTCTTTATCTTGCATAGTATATATGGCAGCCTTGTAATACATTACAATGGTTGATGATGCCTAGTTATGCCTGAAAATTTATTGATTCAGAGGCTTGATCGGATGTATGTTAATGTTTGTATGGTGTGCAGGAAAAATAAGATGAAAGTTATGGATGGAAGCTCTGATGATGATAGCACGGCAGGGACAATTATGGTGGCATCCGGATCTGGGGAATCTAGTGAAGGTATAATTATTTATATATAACATGGTTTTTCTTTCTTAAGATGGGTTTCTGAGATGATATTCATTAGTAGCTGAATAATCTTCATTGCCTTGCTTGGTTTTATCAGTAAAAGGGATCATTCGAGCAAACAAATTAAAGGAGGCACTGAAAAGGATGTTGAAAATGAGACTCAAGAAAAATTCCAACAGGATAGTGGGCTTAAAGAGAAGTTAAAAGAACTCCTGAAAGAGAAAAAATTGTTGCTGATTTTGAATCTGGACCACACTCTGATCAACACAGTCAATGTTGATGATCTAATTGATGAGGAGCAGTATCTACTCGATCCATCAGAGGAGGTAGAAGGTAATATATAATGTTACGTTTATATCTGGGGCTGTAGTTCTGTAGATAAAACTTATCTGTGCATTTGGTGAACACACATATAGCTGGTCTTCAGTATTTGTTTAGATTTTGACTGACGGCTGTTTGTTTCCGTCTCTTTGATGTGCACCATATTTGATGACCCAGATCTCTTTAAGGTTGATGGAGATGACAAGCTAATGAAGCTACGACCCTTTGCTCATACCTTCTCGACGGAGATTCAAGCTATGTTTGAAATGTATATGTACACAACGGGTGAAGAGGTTTATGCCGAAGAGTTGGCAAAGCTGCTAAATATACAAGGGAGAATCATCTCTGTGAACGCCGTAAGGGATTCTGTGACTGATGCTGGAATTAGTATTTTGCTCATTGCTGATACCAAAGAAGTAAGTTTGATTTGGTACTTTTATGTTATCTATTATTTGTTAGAAGAAAAAAAAAATACTGCAGATGTGATGCACAATTTAATTAACACTTTTTGGTTGGGATGACATTTTTCTTTTGTAGAAAATGTGTAGGTGACTTTTTCATGCTAATCTTTTGGTGGTATATCACTTTTTTTTCTAAGAAAAGTATAGATTCATTATACTGCAGAGGTATCATTACTTTCATGAAAACGTGAAAATGAACAATTCAGACTTTAAGCCTCCTTCGGTTTTGAGGAAGGATGAATCAGAAGGTGTGCTTGCAAGGATTGTTAATATAAGGCGGGTTCATGAGGCATTCTTTGACCAGGTTAGGTTAGCTCAAAGTCCTGTTTATATAATAACTTGTAATCAACTTGTTGTTGAAATGAAAGTATTTTGTTTGGAGAGGAATACTGTACAAACGTATTTCTTAAATAATTCAGTTCTGTTCTTCATAATAATTGTTCTTCCTGTTGAGATTGTCATTATTATATATCTATGAAATTGATTCTTATTCAGAAATTAAGGTCCTCTCTCAAATTGGAATTTTGTTTGATGCTTATTTGCTTTTGCAGGAAGATACAACAGAACTAGCCAATAGAGACGTGAGGCAGGTACTTGCGGCACGGCACCCTCCTATATATTTAGTTTCAAGGGTACTGATGATAATGTATATTCCTGATCAAGTGTTTTGTTCCTTGTTTTTCCAGATACTGTCAGCAATCAGAAAGAAAATACTTGAGGGATGCAACATTCTGGTCAGTGATCAAGATACTATCTGGAAATTAGCAGAGGATATGGGAGCCAGATGCTTTTCTGACGTGGATGATACGGTGACACATGTCGTGGCAACAGACTCATCTACCGCCATGATGGCAGAGTGGACAGGGGATAACAACAAGTTTTTGGTTACCCCTCAGTGGATTCAGATGGCATATTACCTCTGGCAACGACAAAAAGAGGAGGATTTTCCAGTAGTTTGAGAGAAAAGGATCGAATTCGATGATCATGGTTCTCCATATATAGTAGCCTCCTTTCGCCCGAAGCTTTTTTGTTTGAAACTTGAGATAGCTAACTAGGTGTTGCTGTACATGAATGACACTAGAATTTTAAATTTTGTGCCAGTTCCACATAAACTGTGGTGCTACTTCAGTTACTGGCAGCATGACTAATTGGTTTAATTTGTTGCTTTGTTTCTAGAACCTAAAAGGGAAAAAAAAATAATAGAGATATAATGTCATGTGGAATTGTGTTTTTGAAGCTGTGTTAATGTGTACATCCAGCTGAAAATGATAATCCATGGAGATATTGTAAGTAACATTTTTCAATATATGAATGTACCCTTCGGATGGAATGGATGCTCAATTTTAGAATATTTGAATGTATATTCGTCAAAACTTTTGAAACTAATAATGTCCCGATCAAATCTTAATTAAATAGAGCTAGCATGATGCACCTACAAAAAGATACCAAATCCATACAATTTATGTTAGTATTTGTGCAACTTGTTTTTCTATTACGTAAAGCATACTGCACAAAGTCAATAGCATAATAAAGTTATTAATTAATGAGAATAACTACTTATTATTTTAACGGGCTTGATAACTGCACCCCTTAAAAAAACACCTTAACCGCACCCCAATATAATTTTACATTTCCCAGATAATAACAAAAAAAAGGTTATACTAACACGCAAAAGTGTTTATACTAACCACTAATAGTGTTTATACAAATAACTAAATGTGTATCAAAGAGGTGGAGCAATAGAGGTGTGACCGGAAATGGGGATGGAGATGCGGCCGGTGGGTGTGGAGGTGCGGCCGGAGGGAGGGCGGATGTGCGGCTAGAGAGGGTGGAGATGCGCGGAGGTGGTATGGTGGTGGGAAATAAATCAATGGAGGAATGATATGAAGGAAAGAAGGAGAAAGAAAGAATAGTAATGGGGGTGCAAATAAGAGATGTAGTTAAGGAGATAACAATAATTCTCTTATTTTAATATGAATACTAATGTAAATGATAGATCAATTTTGGTATTTTCGCCATATTTTTCAATCTTATATATTTGATATCTTCCTCATCCAAGTGTGAACAAGTCTATTATATTTCACCATTGTGTGATTTATGTTTAGTAATCACTCTAAAATATTTAATTTGCTAATAACTTTGATGTAACTAGAGATGTAACTCGGGCTTTGCCTCGAAATATGATAACAAAAAAATAATAAACCTTATAAAATAATAATATTTATTTTTAAAAAATTAAACATAATTTTAAAACTTTGATGTGAATAACGATGATGACGTATAATTTATTAATAATAGCACATAAATGTTGGACCACTTTAAAAATTAAATTTTGTCTTATATATATCATATCATCTTATTAAATGAAGAGGGATAATAAATATAAACCATTGGATCAAAGTAGATGAAGAGATTTAAACAGAATCAATGGTTAATAATATTGATGATGTGGCGTAGTTGAGATGTTTGGAGAGTTACCCTCTTTCTAGTTTATGGATATAGATTAAATGAACAGTGGTTCTGAATTGATCTCAACCATAAAACTTGAATATGACATTGACAAACGACAATTAATATTGAACGATATAACTCTTTAAATAAAATTAATAACAGTAAAAATTAACAACTTGTAACCATAAAACTCAAATTAGACTTCGACAATACCCAACTAAACAAACTTAAAGAGAAAAAATAAACTAAAATTATCTCCACTCGATCCACGAACTACCAAAGTTGAACCAAAATCCACCAATTTACCAGAAAAGATGCAAACACATATGCATTAATTAAAAAGCACTTGATGAAGAAAATGGCGAAAAACCAGAATCTATATGCAAGAACAGAGAGGGAGAAAATAGCATTATATATCTATATTGTACTTACATGTAGCAAGCCGAACCGTTATCTTGAACAAAAGGTAGATCTCTGGTGTCATAGTACCTTAAATTTCGTAATTAATAACATAAAAGACTACAGAAAATTAAAAAAAGAAATAAATAAATTACAACTTACCCTGCTTGGCTGACAAAATTGTCCAAGTGATAAACAGAGAAGTTTAACAAGCTCTAATTGCAATGAATGAACAAGTGAATTGAAAAACAATATTTCCTATATTTCTTATGCGTCTACGCAGAACCTCTGCTAGCTTGGCCTGCTCGCTCTTCGTCCCGTAAGAGATCTTAACGGTATCAAGGCACTCATGCACGAATAAATCGCCTGTTGCTTGTTCACTAGGTTGTTCTTGTACATGTGCAAAATTCTTCAAGAAAAATAAAAAAAGTTCCCATAAGAGAACGGGAAGTTATGCTCATATAAAATTATCGGAAATTGGAGGGGGTTCGGAAAGAGGAGTATACATACTACAATGATTTGTAAACTAAGCTCTTGCAGATTAGGAGATTTCTCAAGAAAAGAAGCTATCAAATCGAAATCATTTATCATGTCCCAGCGTCCGATCTCTAGTCTCTTTAGGTGATCGAAGATTCCGCAATTAGAAATTTGTTTCTCCAATAGTCCCTATGTGTTTGAAGACCACAGTACTACAGTTTCTAAATGAAAATATTCATATATAATATATAAGATCATGTAATAATTCATCGGTCGATCTGTGTGGCTTGCATCAAATTACTGGACATTATTACAAACACAAATCATACCTTGACGATTAGGCAGTTATAACAAATTTTTCATTAGTATTCAATAAAACAAACAATAAATCATAACAAATACAGAGAATTAGCATCTTAAAAATTAGGCTTTAACTTCAAATCAAACAAACAAAAACTATAAGCAGCAGTGATTATTACTTGGTTCATGCGCAGCAGGTTCATTGGCAAAAGAACTTGAGACACATCCAATTTAATTTCTTGACATAATTAATTGTTGCATTTTCAAAAGTTTGGGGAAGTAGTGTAGTGTACCTTTAAATGGCGGTCACGAGTAAGTTTTATAGTTGATGCATTCAATAAGCCTCTAAGAACATTTAAAATTGTCAAACCACAAATTCCATCCAACATGATGGCAGCATTTTCTAGTGATGGCATATTATCCACTAAAATGTCTCCCAAAGGATCCATAAAATTACTAGACAAGGAAACAAGAGCTGAACAAGAAATTTTCATTTTCTGGAATGTCCGGCAATGAACTTCCAACTCCTTTCAGCAATCAAAGGTAATGTCGATTGTACCAAAAAAAGTAACACCAAGAATCAGCCGCTCAAGGGCAGGACAGCCCGAGAGAATTTTATTGATGGCATCATTTCTAAGTCCCATATTACGAAGGTCTAGAACCTTCAGGCAAGGTAGATTGATTGATCGTGCACTAACTGCCTTATGACTGACAGGATAGATATGCAGCTTGAGTTCTTCTAATGATGCACAAGAAAATATCGAACCAGGCAATGGCGAGCATTTTGGGTTTCCGCTGTAGACATCGATCACCCGAGGCATGAGAGATGTCACTTGATCAAGCCATTCAAGGGAGCGACAATTGGTATTCGGTTTAAGGCAAAAGTACTTGAAGGTATCCAAAGGTGATGATCCTCGACTTTTCAACACGCCATTTACAAACCGTGCGAGCCTATCTTCAGCTACGCTGTCATTTTCAATTTGGGAAGCAGCGCCTTTGTTTTTCGAGAATTCATTGACATCAAACTTTAGAACTGGCACGGAAGTCCATACACGGCTCCATCTTCTCGACAAAAAGCATGTTTGAACAGCCTCTTTAGTTGTTAGCCGGGTGAGGATGTGGATCAGAATATCATCACACAAGTTACTAAACCGATCATTCCTATTATGTATCATGTTTGGTTCCTTTTTCCCATCTTTCACAATCCATTCAGGCATTTCCTCAAACACCTTCCATGCACAACCCTTATGTTGAGAATAAAGATAAATTTTACTCCCTTTTCGATAAAATTTTGGAAACCAAACAATTTAAAAACAGAAATTAAAAAAAAAAAAACCTCTTATACGACTGTCATACGATAACTTTTAATCGAAATATCATATGAACTATAAATATTAGGTTAGATATCGGTTACCTTAGTGATGAAGGGTTGAACCAATAATATCTGAAATTCGCTTCGGCTAGGGGTTTGGAGCTTTTACCGACCAGGGCATGTCAAATTTTTAATTGTCAAAATATATTCTAAAATTATAATATCTTAATATACCATATGCTGATATATATGCGCTGTAACAAAATCTCCTTGATTAATTAACCTAATCATGAATTTAAGATCCTTGTAAGTCGGAAAATTATAATATTTTCGAATAAATTATCATTTTGTATCTATATTTAGTGTCTATATACATATATAAGTGACATGTACGAATAAAGTCGATCTCCAGCAGATAAACGTCTAACTTATTTGATTAGATCTTACATGTACATGGGTCGACATTGTACGAGGCCGTGGTAGTTTGTAAATGGGACGCTACGATTTAGAGGTAATGCACGAGAAGTTAGAGGTATGTGTTCGATGATGGCCTCGATCGAGAGATTTTGGTACAGCCAAGGTTTCAGGTTAAAGAGATGAAGCTGATGACAATTTAAAGGAGAACCAGAAGATGAGAGCTACTAACAGTCTAGTCCCAACTACCAAGATATGGAGTTGAAGTGTAACATTATAGTTAATGCTTCACAAAGATATCAACCGAACACTAGTAACATGACATTCAACAAATCTGAATTACTGGTAATAGCAAATGCTACCAAGATTGTTGCGGTTCTTTCATGCATGCCAGTAACAATTTGAAATTTTGAATGTACTTCATTCTGTAGGCTGAGGCTTAGTATCTTTTCAAGAGAAATTAATAGGACAAACATGTGATTTATTCATTAAATGCACATTAGACATCAGATTATATAGTTAGGAGGAGAAACAAATTGTCAGTTAGTATAATTCACATACTAATTAAGTACCATAGATCAAGATTTCTTTAAGCATGGTCGTGTCTATACACCCCAAGATCGATGTCGGTGTCAAACTGTCAATTAATATTACATTATATATTCAGAGATCAAGGTTGTTCAGTACACAATTCCACAACAGAAAGCTTGCTAATCACTATTGGACTGTTTAAACTTTTTTAAGTTTCAACTTCTATATTTGCATGGGTTAACTGCCTACATTTTGGGAGTAAGGATCGTCTACCGCACTGCACATTCGGCAGCGCGGATTTGACGGTGCAGCTTATGTCGGCATCCGGACTCATTACTTTTCACGGATCCCGACGTAAGCTGCACCATCGGATCCGCGCTGCCGAAAGTGCAGTGCGGTAGACGATCTCGTTTGACATTTTGGAGTCTAAAATTTTCTAACATTTCTGCTTTTGTTTGAAAATTCATAAAACTTTTTTTGTTTTTAAGATTTTTTATAAATTTATATAATTTTTTGAAAAACCTTATTGTCAAGATTGTCATTGTAGCCATTGTTAAGGGATCCCTCCTCTTATTTATATATATCATCTTTCATATCAGAAAATACAATACGGCTATTCTGTTCAAGTGTTCATCCAACACAACACAACACTACAGTGTGCTATTTTCCGGATTTAAAACCTCTCAACTTTGGGCCTTTAATCTGACTAATGGGTCAATCGAAACCCCAAACTTCAGGGATCATATTCATTGGTGTCAAACTGCCAATAAATACAATCCAATTATTAAATCCACACCGCATGCGTTGCGTGCACGACTGCTTACATACAGTAACAACATATAAACTGATATGCCCTGCGAAATCAACAACATGTGCAATGATGAAATTTGTACGAGGGAACCGGGTCCGCATCTGCTGCCATAAAAAAACTATGAAACTATGGGAGGATCTTGCCATAGTTTATATGGTCCGTTGGTTCTTTTTAAACCATTGGCCTAATTTTTCAGGTTTTTTACAACCAAATTTTCTTAAAGACCAACCAAATTTTCTCAGATTTTTTTTTTATTTATATACCGAATTTAAGAAAATTTCCTCTTTCACAATATTTTCCTCATTTTTATTGCTTAAAATGAGATTTAAGAAGTCGCTTGTGCAGAATAATAGTAAAATAATAACAATTTAAGGTGATGAAATGAAATGATTTAGACATGTTGTAGGTGTTATTTGTCACTACTCACTACATAATATATGTATATATATATATCCAACTTTGATATACACAATAAATAAATATATCATAATAATCTAAGGAGGAGCACTTGATAATTGACATTGGAGTAAATGACGGTGATTTAGCTCTTTAGATAAGAATAGTTGAATTGAATCAATGTGAAGAAAGAAAATGGGGTTGGGAAATAGTGGATAGTGGAAAAGGATGGATGGATGATGGATAATGGAGATGACTGTTGGCCACGTCAAGTCACCCATGTGTGTTTGTTGTGTAATTCACATCCGCTCCCATAGTTTTCTATGGCAGGATTGTGCCCATAGTTTTTTTTTATCTATGTACATGGGACCTACAATAAAAATATCTTCCCATTTTTAAAATCTGGACCGTTTTTTATGGCAGCAGATGGGAACCCGTTTGTTGTGTATGTAACTTGTGTTGTATACGACTTATGATGTATTCATTCATTGATGTTATCCCCTGGGTCATACCTACTGTCCATAGAAAATGTCTATGGAATTTCCATTATAAAATATGACAGGTGGGTTCCACTATGTAACATTTGTGTCTATAATGATAATTATATAGACATTTTCTATGGACGCAAGATGTTTTCCTTATCCCCTTTTTTTTTGAGAATCCCTTATCCCCTCGCCTTCCTCTCCTCTCTTTCTTTCTTCCTTCCTGCGCTCGTCCCCAGACTTACTACTGCATTGTGCAGCTCATAATGTTAGCCATTGGATCGTCTCAAGATCCGCGCTGGCACAAATCTTGAGACAATCCAAAGGATGACGTTGCGAACTGCACAATGCAGTACTCATCATGAGGAGGGAGGGCTTATCCCCTAACTTACTGCATTTTGCAGTTCATGAATGTGAACCGTTGGATCGTCTCGAGATTCGTGGAGATCCGAGATGGCACGAATCTGAAGACAATCTTAACGGGTCACGTCATGAACTGCAAAATGCAGTACAGCAGGAGGAGATATGAAATCCATCGTGGGAGCAGCGGAGGACTGAGTCAGGCCTCTCAAGACTGATCGAACACACTATAGACTCTTTCTCTAAAAAGGACATGAAAAGAGAAAGAAAGAGCCGGGCAGGCAGACCCACACATCAATCGATCAAATCAATTCAACTCTCAATTTCAGAAATTCTTCTGATCTGATCTGATCTGATCCGGCCGGCCGGCGGCGGCGGCGGCATTCAGCTCCTCCTCCTCTTCCTGCTTAAAAAAGTCAACGCCTACCTAAACCTATTGAACAACCGATGGGCAACGTCAGCGCCAAGGACGACGACACCGCCAGCCAGGACGACGACCTCGACGCCGACGACAATTTCCACCGCCTCTCCTCAGTCTCCTCCCTCTCTCCGCCTCCTCCCGCGTACTTCTCTCCCGCCGCCCCGCCCTCTTCCCCTCCCGCCAGCCCCGCCCAGTCCCGATCCCCCCGCATGTTCCTCCCCCAGGTCACCTATATTTCCCCAATTATACACACACCATCTCTTAATTCTTTCCTCATTCTAATTTTCTATGCCTTTTCTGTTCTATGCAGACGCCTGTGTCCCCCTTGCTCAAGCCTGCGCACCCCAACTCCAATCATATGCTCCTCAATGACCAACAAGATGATAGCTTTGACTACCCACCCCTCAAACAGATACCAGTGTTGCTGGTGTGGACCTTCGGGGGCAGCAATGTCTCCGTTGAAGGCTCATGGGACCATTGGAAATCAAGGTACCTACATTTTGCCGTAATTCCATTGGAAATCAAGGCTCATGGGCCAACAATATGAGAAACATCTTGCGTCCATTGAAAAACCGTCCATACATCCGTAGACGTGTTCGGAATGTAACATATACACCTGAAATTAATGTAACAGATATATCCTGAAATGTAACCTATGGACGCTATGGAAGGTTTTTCTATGGACACTGGGTATTACTCTTTATGTATTTCCAAGGACCCTAAATGCTATGCGAACACCAGAAATGTACTGCATAACCTGAATGGTGGTAAAGTGTTGGGTATGATTTGCGAAATTATCTGACGGCATGAGAATTCATGCAACAGGAAATCATTGCAGAAGTCCGGCAAGGACTTCTCGATATTGTTGGCCCTCCCGTCAGGCGTGTACCGCTACAGATTCGTTGTGGACGGAGAGCGGAAGTGTATACTTGACCTACCGAATATTACCGATGAATCTGGCCATGTTGTCAATCTTCTTGATGTCCACGTAAG
The DNA here is from genome assembly GCA_030179965.1 of Cyperus esculentus. Lineage (NCBI taxonomy): Eukaryota > Viridiplantae > Streptophyta > Magnoliopsida > Poales > Cyperaceae > Cyperus > Cyperus esculentus. The sequence continues at coordinate 1,263,444 of JASGLE010000030.1, forward strand.
CCTTTCAATTTTCACTGTCATGGTTTTCAATTTTATATGTGCAAAGTCGGCAAGATTGAGTTCCACATTGATCATCCAAGTGGTATTTGGGATATGGACGTGCACCTGTACTTTACCAGTGTTTCAGTGCATATCATGTTGTGTGTTTCTATCATGGATAATGTTTAATCGGCTTCAGTTGCTGTTGTGTGGCTGAATCAAGGTACTCTTAATATATTAATAGGTAACATCGTTATAAATAAATTCCGAACCTCATTGAAACTTTATATCCAATTTCTATACTGTTCTGCTATGATAAGGTCATGTTGCGTGGAATAGATAGGTGCCAAATTTTCTCGATGCAACCTCTATATAGTACATACTGCTAATATTCAACCATACATCATAAAATGAGCAGCATGCCATTTTTAAAAGGTTACCGATATTGTCTCAATGCATCTCTGAAGGTTATGAACAGTCTTACAGCCTATATGTGGTAGTAATAGTATTTAAGCTTATTTTTTTTATAAAAGAGGAGGGATCCCTTGGCAATTGTTATTTTTACAATGTTGACAATTGAAATTCAAATAAATAAAAAAAAATGTTAAAATAGAAATAAGCTTAAAAATTGTACAAATTTGAATGGTTCAAATTTTACCAGTTTTTGATGGACTATATAATTAAGTTGCTTCAAGCCTTCAAATTCAAAAACATATTCAATCCATTAGTTTCACAACATTAGCTTCAAGCTTGTTTGGGACTAAAGGCTTGGTGGTTGTTGTTGTTGTTTTTAAGATACACATTGTCAAGATTGTTCTTTAAGATAAAGATTGTCAAGGATCTCTCCTCTTGATAAAAACAATAATCAATTAAATATATAAATAAAAGAAGTGTGTGTGCCGACACTCACAAATGCATAAGCACGTATAACTGCTGCAATATACAAGGAGTTGAAGTTGTATTTTCAGGTAATTTTGTATTAATTTTAGCAAAATGTTACTATCCTGCAGGACTACGTGCCTGAAAATACAGAGCGTGTCTCAGAATTTGATCCACCCCCTTCACCAACTGCTAGCTATGGTTGGGTCATGCCTGATGACAAAGAGATGTCAAAGGACCCACCAATAGTGCCACCTCAGCTTCCAAACGGCTTCATAGGGTCCCACCACTCAGATGAAGAAGACTTCCCCAGGCCTCAGCACATAGTACTCAACCACCTCTTCATCGAAAGAGGCTTAGTTGCACAACCGATTGTGGCTCTTGGTCTAACTCACAGGTTCCAGTCAAAATATGTCACTGTGGTTTTATATAAGCCTGTTGAGAGATGAGCAATACCCAAGTTTTGCTCCTAATTTTATTCTTGAAAGTAGCTGGTAATATGCATTGTATATGTGATTTTTATTGGGTGAATGGATATGCTCATATTGTCCTTTTCTTCTTAATTTTGTTTTCTTACTGGGTTAAAAAAGGATTTAAAAGAGAGAAAAAAAAATAAGAAGTTAGTTTTGCAGCTTTTGCTTGATGGGTTATGCAAATCAACTAGTATGGTGGGTAAGGTAAGTTAGAGGCGGTGTAATTTAGGTTTCACTATTCTTTTCTGATAAAGGTTGTTTATGATGAATAGATGAGGTAAAGTTGTTGGATTCTTTGTATTTTCTTCAAAAATAATACAGCAACAGCGGGGAAAAAATTATCAATTTTTCATCATTAAATAGAGGAACGTGAACTATCATTATCTAATGGCTGATTTTCTTCCCCTTCAAGAGCCATGAAAAATCTAGCTTTATGTTCCCTGATACCAAGTTCCAAACTTCTTAAGTTCTTTTTCGTTGTAATGATTTGCGGTGTTCTTTAGGTGTTTGCAACTTGGTCGACGACTTCAGCCAGTATTGTTAACTTAGTACATGCTGATAAAAGCCTATTTTATAGTGAGAAGATGAATCAATTTTCCCAAGTGTGCATTACTGAGTTTGCTGAGCACATAATATTGCTTAACGAGTACTTCAAATTGCTAACAGTGTGTAGCCGAAAAGTGTAATATACTGGAACCTGATTAGCAGTATGCTTTTCTGTTGCGCGGTACTGTGCTGCGCAACATGCTTGTCGATATTTGTATAGTTTCAGTCGTATAAAACTCGCCTATAATCTAAAATCATGTAAGCTATGCAACATAGTGCTGCACAATAGAGAATCAACTTCTGCAGTAATGGTGTTCCTAACCAAGGGCTCCCCTTGCCAGTTGCCATGCATTCACTTCCACTGTTATCCCAGTTTAGAAATAGGATCCTGTTATTCAAATCTGGGCCATCAAATTAAAATCAACGGATGAAATTAATTGTGAAAAAGGCCCCCTATAATCTTGATTGGGCCGATCGGGCCATCCGTTTTGATCTAACGGTCTATGTCAGACAAACAGGGCCCTGTTATTCTCAAATAATAACAGCAGATTCGGACTCCAGTTGCCACCGCATCCTGAGTAGTAGTTTTCTGCCTTTCATGCATGAATTGTACTCAGCAAAGTGAGTGAGAAGAAATAGAAAAAATCAAATCAATGCAAGATTAAATATTGTTTTGATACAAACATTCATGTACTTTTTTATATTTTAGTTTAACTTCTATCACCTCTTGCAATACAAATGATATGTAAGGTATGATAAAAACACGTATCAAATAATGAATTATACCAAGAGCATGAAATCGTCCTGATACTAAAGAACACACAACTTCATAACGAAACTATGGAAAGGACAGATTCTGTATTGCAAGCTGCTATTGTAGTTTCTGTATTGCATGATGTATATCTGATCCCACTTGTAACCGCATCTATTATTCGCAAAGTGGCCTATACAAGTTCAAAATCAATATAATCAGAAGCAAAAAGGGGGGCAGATTGTACTGAGTAACGGTATGCCGGCATTTTTACAGCTGAATCTTATCAGCCAACAAAATTTCAACTGGTTCATTTAGCTGATTCATATTGGCATGTTTTTGGTTGACATAATATCCTCCATTCCTTCTTTGGCTGATTCTGCTTTCGAGCGCCTATGATTGAACAAAAGTTGCATCCAGTAAGTACTAGTTACAACTATCTATGGTTGCATAGCACTTCTGTGTCTGTTGAGTCTAGTGCTATATATATGGTATAAAAAGGACAACATTTTACCAGTAAGCTGCTGCATGCATAGCCAGAAGCATGCAAGAACATTGCTAGTTACCAGTATTGAATTGGCCCAGCATTGTACCAGTTAATAATGAATTAATTGTGGCTAATAGAAGGAAAAAACTGAAACCAAAAAGTCTACGTACAGAAGTATTTTTTTTTTTTTTTTAACTTGTCGATCGAATAATTTTTATTTAACTTATTGCATGAATATGTTTACGTTTATATTCAATTTAAATGACATTTGATAGTGCTTTAAAGATCTGTTAGAATAGAAACCGTTAAAAAGTGCATAGTATATACATAATCTATCAAATTAACGATGTTCAAATTGATTGAAATTTTAAACACTATCAATCTATACGATAAATAACATATCCATAAACTTTTTCTATTTCGGAGAATTTTTAATGAATTTTTTTTTTCAAATTTTTAGAAGGTCTCATTATCAAAATTGTCAATATAAACATTGTCAATAGATTTTCAAAAAGTTTAAAAAATATTTCATGGATTATCTTGGTAATCGAGTTTTTCGAAAATTATAAAAACTTTTTTGGGGTATACCACAATACTACTAAAAGAATTATCTTGATAAAGCGTATAGATGTAATGATGATAGAAGAGATGGATAGGGTTATTTATAGATATAGTAAAATCAATAGAAATTGAATTAGAGGGAATAGATGAATAATAGGATATAAGTAACCCTATTGTTTAATGAAGGGATGTTGCCTAGAGGCTTGTGGTTAAAAAAAAAAAAAAATGTATATATATACTATTTGAGTTATACATTAATATTATCTCAAATTTTCAATTGGATGTTGTTTTATAGCTTATCAAAATTTTGTATACTTTTCAATGATTACAAATTAATAAATCTTTGATGGACTACTGAATAACACTTAAATTAAATTAAATATAAATTGAAAAAATTGTCAATAATCGGTAAAGCTTTAATTACATATATATAAACCCTTTTTTTAATTTTATGAAATTAAAAAAAAAAAGTTAAATTTGACAAGCTCCAGTTAAAATTGTCAATATAAGCACTATACAAAGGGTAATAGCCTGACTCTTGAAGTAATATTCCGCATAGAGTAATACCTACCGTCGATACAATATTCGTCTATAGCGTTAATAAGTTACAAAATTAGATATATTTGTTACAAAATTGAATATATGTGTTACATTTTTTATATGTCTATGTACGTATGAGTTTTCAATGGACGCAAGATATTTCTCTTCTGCATAGTGCCACTAAAACAATATAGACAGCACCGAGTTTCTACCGTCGTTTCCAACTCACAGAAATGCAATGCAAGCAACCAGAATTAGAGAGATAAAGTAAAGATCAACATGTGTGGCGAAGATATGAAACTTTTGTGTAATTGTGTTACTCAACTTTTGTATTCACGAGTCACAAGTTAATATGGATTGGGTTCCTCTATTTTATTTTGGCTACTTGTGTTATTTTCTTCAAAGTTGGGGCTACTTATATTAATGTCTGATGAAGAACTGTGGGCAAGGGTGGATCAAAGAATCACTGCATAATAATAGCGAAATTGTTCAAAATATACTTATTACTCTCATTTGCTATTTCCTTTATGTTGATATATTTCGCCTTGGTAGATTTAATATCTCTCTGCAAATACTACGTACAATTAGAATTTAAGTAGCCTTAGCAATCAGGGGGTAATTCAGTTTGCAGCATTTATCATGATAAAGCAGCCTACTCCACCTTTTTTTTTTTTTTTTGCATAAGAACAAAATTATTAGAACTTAGATAATGAATAATGAATTTTCAAGAACCAGCATTTGGTCTAGTTGCTAAGAGCAACGCTCTTCGTATGGGAAATTGCATATTTGAAATCCGGGTAGTGAGTCTTTTTTTTTTTTTTTGAGATAAAGATGAGGGTCGAGCCACTCAAATTTAAATGTCTATAAAAGACCCTCCATCTGAGTTTCGAATCCGCAACCTCCCATGCAGGTAGTGAATTTTTATAAACGTTTAAATTTAAGTGGCTTGATCCTCATTTTTATCTTAAAAAAAAAATAACGAATTTTCATCTGAATGCACAGTACATGATCACAACACTACTTTTTTTTTTTTTTTCCAATTATGTTCGTACATGATCACAACACTACTATTGTTTCTTTTCCCGATTTTTTTATTAATAAACAAAAGAAAATAAGAAATCACGAGTATATACGATTCGGTTGAGAAATCACGAAACTAGACATTCCACCTACAAAGAAGGCGGACCGATTCCACCTTCTTTCTAGGCGGACCCATTCCATCTAATTTCTAGGTGAACCAGTTCATATAAATTCCAATACGCAAACTTCAAGCTACAACCATTCAGTTTGCTGCTCTCTTACACTGCCTATAAGTCAGCAATATTTGAATATTTACGAATTATTTTATATAATATCTAAATATTTATTTTAATAATATAAATCGTTATTGTGTTTTTTTTTTCAATTTTTTTTTATAAATTATCAGAATGATACCAGTTGTCGTGTATGCTGGCGGCAATGTTATAACTGGATCTTATAGTGTCGAATATGATAATCATTCAAAGTTTTCCTTTTTGGGAAATGAAAATACATGTTTTTAGAACTATGATATATCGAAGATTTGGACAACTGCAATGTGGTTGGGACGAGTTAAGTGGGAGAAGAAAAGAAATGTGGCAGTGTTGAATATGAACTGGTCCACCTAATTTCTAGGTGGAATGGGTCCGCCTTCTTTATAGGTGGAATGTTTAGTTTCGTGATTTCTGAACTGAATCGGATATACTCGTGATTTCTTATTTTTTTTTTATTAATAAAAAAATCGGTTTCTTTTCTCTTTCTTTTTCTTTTTTTTTTTTATTTTGTTTCGATAGAAATGAAGCAGCACGCAGAAACTTTGTTCAGCCAGCTGCCAGCCAACGGAATCTGACAATGCCCAATTCACATCCTCTACTGCGCAGTACGTTACTGCGCAGCGATTCAACTGTTGGATCTGCTTTAAGATTCGTGCAACTCAATCGCAAAAATCCCCCCTGTAATCTGCATCGTTGATTCGCTGCGCAGTATTTTAGGATAAGCACTCGACAATGCCATGCATGTAATGACTAATGACTAATAAATAAACGGGAAGTCAAAAGTTTTAAATAATAATAATATGGGCAACATGGAAGGGCTTCTCCGCAAAAAGGGTCGCGATTCGTCATTCGTCGTCTTCTTCTTGTTCTCCATTAAAGGAAAGAAGAAAAAAAAAAAAAAAAAGAGGAGCCAATTGGGGCGTCGTGGTGCCGTCGCCGATCTCCATCTCCATCTGCCTTTCCTCTTCCCCTTCCTCAAGCAAGATCCCTTCCTTCCTTCCTTCCTTGGCAGCGCAAGTCTATTCAATTCAAATCGGATCGGATCGGATCCAATCCGATCGGGTATTCACTATTCATTTCAATTTCAATTTCAATTCCTAGCCCTGTTAGTTAGTTAAATCTAGACAATTGATTCAATTTACTGGTCGATCGGAGCTGAATTCTCCAATACATAGTTATTAGATTGTAATTTCAAGATTGAATCTCGATTTTGAATTTTGGACTTGATTGCTTTTGTAGCTGTGTAGATGGCGAAGGGAGGGCGGGTAGCCGTGGAGAAGTCCGCCCGGGGGATCTCCAGGTGGAAAGGAGACGACAGAGATGACGAGGACGAGGAGTACGTAGCCGAAGAAGAAGACGACCTGGAATCTGAGAGCTACGAGGAATCTCTCACCTCGTCGTCAGATTCGGAGCTCGAAGGAGGAAAATCTCGGGGGAATTCGGAGGATTCTAGTGGATCTGACGACGGATCGTTCGACGAAGGGTCGGATTTTGAGTTTGATGAATCGGAGTTTGAAGAAGAGGAGGAGATCCAAGTAAAGAGGTCAAAGAAGGGGAGAAAGAAATCATCAGGGAAGAAACGGATGGATTCTAAAAGGAAGGTATCTCAGTCAGATGAAGATGACGAGGATTTTGATGTAAAGCCGGTTCCGAACCAGAATAGAAGGAGACGATCTCCGAAAAGCGAATCTGAAGGATCGGACTATGAGGAAGAAGACGACGACGAGGATTTTGATGATTTGGATGAGGATGAAGATTTTACGCCCGATGTAGAAGATGAAGACGAAGAAATCTTTTCCATTTCAAAGAGAAATAACGGTTACAGAAAAGAGAAGATCAGCAGGTCACCTGTTAAAAGGGCAAGAAAGAGTAAAAAGTCTAGAGTATCAAGGCAAAAGAAACCTACTACAGCCACCAAAAATAAGAAGGACATGAAATCTACGAAGAAAAGAAGAAGAGGGAGAAAAAGAAGCTCCCCAAAAGAGCCTGCAATTAAACAAAGGCGACGGTTGGCTCAGATCAAAGATGATGATTTCATTGTTGATGATGACGATGATTTTATCTTGGAAGATCGGGCTGAGGCAAAGAAGAAGAATAACAAAAGAAAATTTGTGTCAGACTCTGATACTTCTGAATTCGAATTTGTTACGTCTGATGAAGATGATTTTGTAATCCAAGAAGAGATCAAGCCTAAAAAGAGGAAGAAGTATACTATGTGCTGTTCTGGGACTGGGTCTGATTCATCCGATTCAGATTATGTAATTCACGAAGAGGAGGAGGAGGTGGTGAAGGAGGTGCGAAAGAGAAATAGAGAGGTTGTAAAAGGGAAGGAGAAGGAGGAAGAGAAAGAGGAAGATTCGGGAAGAAAGGTGTGTGGGATCTGCTTGTCAGAAGAACAGAGAAGAACCACACGTGGGGTGCTTGATTGCTGTCCACATTTCTTTTGTTTTGCATGTATAGTTGAATGGTCAAAGGTGGAGTCGAGGTGCCCCGTGTGTAAGAGGCGGTTTGAGACCATCACCAAGGCATCCAGTTCAGATTCCGATGATCTTGGTTTTGGTGCTCCAAAGAAGGTCATTAAGGTCCCCAAGCGAGATCAGGTAACACCTCACAACTATTTTGCATTATATAAATTTTCATTTTTAGAATTATAGTAAAATCTCAGATTGTTTTGCTTTGATCTAACATAACATATTAACATATGAGTCAATTGAAGGTGTCGTCTAACTAGTAGGTCCACCTTTCACCTGGACAATCATTTACTTAAGAAAAATGGTTCTGGCACCTTTTCCTAGAACTTGTTTCAAAAGCATCTTTTAAATCCACACAAGCAGAGTACTGGAGTTGGGCCTGGGAATAGTTCTTCTTTCAGCAAATTATTTCTATTCCCAGGTACAGTAAAGAGCTACTCAGTTTCTCTGGTGTGAAATGAAACAGGTTTACCAGCCATCAGAGGAAGATATAAGGGGCATGCTGGACCCGTATGAGAATGTAGTGTGCATGGAGTGCCAGCAAGGTGGGGATGACAACTTGATGCTACTGTGTGACATCTGTGACTCATCAGCTCACACCTACTGTGTTGGCCTTGGCAACTCAGTACCAGAGGGCAACTGGTACTGTGATTGCTGCCGCTCCGCCGGTGCGGGCCCCTCCAACCTGCAGCCTCAGCCTCAGCAGCAGCAGCCTTCTGTGGTCCCTAGTGACCCTGCTGCAACCGAGTTTGAGCCCTTTGTGAATGTGCAATCGACACCTTCGTTGTCCTCTGCACTTGAGATTGATCTGAATGCCTCTCCCAGAGATGTTTTTGAGGAGGCTGGTACACAAGTCCTGGGGGGCCCATCTCAGGTGCCGTCGCCATCTGCTGGTGGGGCTGCAACACTCTCTAGCAGGCGGGCCATACGGAACCGTATACGAATTATACTATCCAATACCAGGTCTATGCAGGTTGTCAGAAGGAATGGAGAGGAAGCGAATGCTGTTTCAAATGGGGTTGGGATTGGCCTGCGGGTTGGCAGACCTGTTGGTCAGCAAGGCAGTATTCTGGCACCTCACAGAGAGCGAGGTGGAACCCGTGATGCTGACAGGGCAAAGGAGCAGGTGCAAACAATGGTGAAAAATCACTTGAAGCAACTCTGCTCAGGTGCTCCCCTAGGTATTGAGCACAGTCCCTCAGTTTCTTTTTGATCGGATTTATTTATTTGTATCAGTTCAAACTTGTATATACCTATTTAAGCTCAGTCCTTATGCCCACTTTCTTTTCTCTTATGCCATTGTGCAAATTGGGAAGACCGGGATGCATTCAAGGAAGTAGCAAGACGAGCCACTTACACAGTTCTAGCGGTGTGTGGATTTGGAGTCGAACATAGAAACCTTGTTTCAAATTCGATCTCTGCCCCAATGGGTTGCTCTCATGAGATTCAAGACTCGGAGCAGACATCTCTTCTGGCTGGTTCTTGCTCAGCTTGTTTTGATTCCTTTGTGAGAGATGTGGTTGCGAGCATACTGAATCGGGGTTAAAGAAAATTGAAGTAGTCATTTTTTTTTTTTCATTACTTGAATAGATCTCCATTCTTGCCAATCTAACAGAGAAGACCTGTGTTGAAGGTTGTCTGCCGCCACCAGTCTTCCAATCGCAATAAATAAAATTATTTTATTCATGTATACGTGGCCCCATCAATTGTTCATTTCCTTTTGTTCTTTGTACCCTTTTTTTATAGAAAAATTGAATTGAAGGATACACATCATTGAGAAAAGTGTAATGAAATTATTTCATTCATGTTTATTTCTTTTGTTTTTGAGGATATCCTGTTTTGATTGTTGTCAACTGGATTTTGGATAATTCAGTTGGTGGAGTTAGTCAGTGCACTGATGTGGTTTTTGGAATTGGTCAGTGTATGCTTACACAGCCTAAAAGTTTTACCATTTAGAAGTAAAACTATGCTCTAAATCATGGTGAAGCCGCAAAATGTTCTGAGTTTTGAGTTTATGCAAGTGTGAAAGTCAAGTTCCAAATGGCTTTCAAGTGATTTTTGTTCAGTGATAAGGGTTATGTGACCTCTTCTGTCAAAAGGAGACTGGAAGCTGGAAAAGAATCCTTTGAAACATCTTGACCTTGCATTTTATATATTTCCAAAGACCCCAAATTATTGTCAGTGTACCATGCAAAGACCAGAAATTTACTGCATAACCTGAATGATGGTAAAATGTTGGGCCTGAAAATTCATGCAACAGGAAATCATTGCAGAAGCCTGTTCAGGGACTTTTCGATATTGTTGGCCTTCCCATCAGGCGTGTGCCATTACAGGTTCCTTGTTGACGGAGAGCGGAGGTGTATACCTGACCTACCAAACATTACCAATGAATCTGGCCATGTTGTCAATCTTCTTGATGTCCATGTAAGCCTTTTAATTTTCACTGTTATGTCCTTCAATTTTTATGTGTGCAAACTCAGATAAGGTTGAGTTGCACATGGATTATCGTATCGTAGCAACATTTGGAATATGGACGTGGACCTCTCTACCTTACCAGTGTTATAAGTGCATATTATGTTTTTGGTTTCTCTTGAATGAAGTTTAATCGACTTCAGTTAGTGTTGTGTGGCTGAATCAAAGTACTCTTAAAATGTGAATAGAAAACATAGTTATAAATGGTTTCAAAACTACATTGAAATTTCATATCCAACTCTTATTCTGTTCTGCTATTATGAGGTCGCATTACAAGGATTAGATAGGCCTAATTTTCTGGATGCAAATCTTACTGCTAATTCGAGTATGCAACCATACAGAGTAAAACAAGCATTATGTCATTTTCAAAAGGTTACCAACATGACCCCAATGCATATCTGAATGTTATCAATACAGTACTACAAGATTAAAAACAGTCTTACCCTATATGTGGTAGTATGTAAGCCTTATTTCTTTAAAAAAATATAATTAAATTAATAATAAATAAATAAAAATAGAGGTGTGTGTGCCCACACTCACAAATGCATAAACACGTTTAACTTCTGCAATATATAAGGAGCTGAAGTGGAATTTTTAGGTAATTTTGCATTAATGTAGCAAAATGTTACTATCCTGCAGGACTGTGCCTGAAAATGCAGAATGTAGCTCAAAATTTGATCCACCCCCTTCACCAACTGTCAGCTTTGGTTGGATCGTGCTGATGACAAAGAGATGTCAAAGGACCCCAATAGTGCCACCTCAGCTTCCAAACGGCTTCCTAGGGTCCCACCACTCAGATGAAGAAGACTTCCGCCTATGTGGACCACAACTTTTCATGAAAATAAATCCGCTCCTTTCCTGCTTCGCTAGTTAAGTTCTGAAAGCAAACTGAGTTCGAGTCCACTGAGTGTTAAAGCATTAATTCCAAATCCCATTTATTTCTGGGAACTTTTAGCAAGAAAAGCAGTCCAGGATTGTGCATGTTCAATAAGGTAGCAGCTCGATCGAAATTTCTCCCTTCTTTTTAGTTCCGAGTGGTATTCAATTTGACAGTCCCCTATTTGTTCCACCTCAACTGCACAGTGGGTTGTTTACTTTGATTCTTGAGGGCATATAGCTTGTCAGAGGGCATGACATTCAGCCGCACTAAATGCATTGAGTATCCAAAGGTAGTTGTATATCAAGCAAGATGTGGGATGGGAAGCACGGCCTCGACTTCAACCCTGTTACCGCTGACTGACATGGAGGAACAGGATGAAGCTTTCGTCCAGGCCTCAGCACATAGTATTCAACCACCTCTTTATTGAAAGAGGCTTAGTTGCACAACCGGTTGTTGCTCTTGGTCTAACTCACAGGTTCCAGTCCAAATATGTCACTCTGGTTTTATACAAGCCTGTCGAGAGATGAGCAATACCCAAGTTTTGCTCCTAATTTTGTTTTTGGAAGTAGTTGGTATTATGCATTGTATATGTGAATTTTATCTTGTGAACCAATGCTCATATTGCCCTTTTCTTCTTAATTTTGTTTTCTTACTGGGTTAAAAAAGGATTTGAAAGAGGAAAAACATAAGAACTTAGTTTTGCTTGATGGGTTATGCAAAAAGGTTGTTTATGATGAAATAGGTCAGGTAAAGTTATTGGATTCTTTGTATTTTCTTCAGCAATGAAACAACAACTGTGGGGAAAACATGAACAGTCATTCATCACTAAATGGGAGAACATGTTGATTACACCACGTAGGATCCAGTGTTATTCTTATTTCTCCCCTAAAATAGAGGAATTCAGTCATTAAATTAAACAGCCATTTTGTATTCAAGTTCGATTCATATATGCTGGAAGTATGGCTGAATTTCTTCCCGTTCAAGAGCCATGAAAGTTCCAAATGGATTCCCGGTTCCAAGTTCTCGAACATTTTAAGTTCTTTTGCGTTGTTACAATTTGCACATTGCGGTCTTATGGTATGGGAACATGATTTGTTGTTCTTTTTCGTGGCAACATGGTACTTCGACCAGTATTGTTATTTGTTGATGTAGTGCATGCTAAAAAAAAGCCCATTTTATGGTGATACAAACCTAGGGTATAATATATGGTTTCTATTGAAAATATTATCGATTGTACTCTAATTATTTCCTTGATAAGTATTTATTGCGGCGAAGCCCAAGAGTTGGTCCTAGTCACTAGTCAGACAAAAAAGACGAGAGTTAGGTCACGAGTCAATTTGGGTCGGAACGGATTTCCGTTTAACCTGTGTAGCTTTTTTCTCAAGTCACTGGTCATTTCGGATCGGATCGTGTAGCTTTTTTCTTGAGTCACTAGTCATTTCGGTTCGGATCATGTCGAGTTTAGATCAGTTTGACTTTTTTAAATCGGAGTTTAGATCAGTTTGACTTTTCTAAATCGGATTGGGTCAGATTCATATTCGAACGGGTCAGGTCGATTTGAGTTTTACCACCTCTCCTAGCCTCAATTTTTTTTAATAAGCCCCAAAAATCATCAAATCACCACTTTCAGACCCGTTACACACAATTTTGATATTTAGAACAGACGCTAGCGTCCTGGTGGGACGCTTTGGAACCGCAGCGTCCTGGTGGGATGCTGTGGAACCGCAGCGTCCTCACTAATGTGCAGTCGTCCATATCCTCCATTGAGGACACCACCAATTTGGATAGTATATCAACATACTAATTAGACACTTGATGACATGAATTCCACTCGTCCCTTCCTGGACGTTTAACAACCATGGCGTCATGGGTGGGACGTTCCATATTTGTAGCGTCCCACTTAAGCACTTAGACGCTGTGGTATTCTAGCGTCCGTCCTAAATATAAAATTATGTAATGGGGCCGAAACTTATGATTTTGTATTTTTCGAGGCTCATTTAAAAAAAAATTGAGGTTATCCTAGTGTTACAAAAGATTGTGCATATTTCTCACTAAAAGTATCAACTAAGTTGATATGCCCTAATTGTATTTATAACAATTTAAACCTATGTTCTTATTATAAAAAAGAAAAAATTATACCAACGTAAAATAAAAACTATACTGGATTTGCATTTGACAACAAACTAATTTGTAAATTTTGAGGAGATGCAATACACACTAGTTGATATTTTATTGACATTAAATCCCCTCTCTAGAAGAAATCCTGTAAAGAGAACAAATTCGCTTACGATTCCTTTTGTATATTAAGGTAGCATTTGGAATGCTTTTTTAATTCTTTTTTTTTTCCAGTTTACGGGGAAATTTGGCACAATATAATCATCAGAAAAGGACATCATGAGCTCTCGGATTACGTCAATCAGGATGACAAGTTTCATATTTTTTGGGAAGTTTAGTAAAGTCTCCACTTCCGAATTTCACTATAAATAATAAAAAGAGCCTACAATGAGATTACATAGAGATTACATAGAAAAATATCATGGCGTTACTTCCATACTCACACCCACATAACTTTATTGATTACAGATGAATCTCATAATGGATAATAATCATTTATAACTGTCGGATCGAAAAAAAAAAAAAAATTTGGTGGGAGTATTGGAATAAAATTCAAATATTATTAATAAAAATACAAAAAAGAAATTACATATAGTACAATCTCAGTAAAAAGTCAGTGTTAACTATCTGCAACTACCATAAACTTAATGGACAATGAATTTCTAGTAGCTAAAGTTAAATAAAGGTTATGCTTAGTTACATCTCTAAATGACTAGACCCAAATGAATTAGTGTCTAACTTGAGAGCCACTATGAAACATAAAAATGGAAACAAAATTGAGATTACACAATTTGTTATGTTACATGAGCTATATATATATATCACTAAATTACAACACCTTTCACATTATGGAAGCAGAAGTGCTAATTTATTTAAACCTGCTCAGCCTTGATTGCCGGCTGAGACAGCTCTCTGTCAGCATAATGTAACAACCTCCTAAGCCTCAGAATCATATCACAGTGGAAAGGTAGGGCACTACGCCTTTCTCCAAACACAGGACTCACAGTAAGCCAGGAGAGCGAATGCAGCTCAGCAGCCACTGTCTCCAGAACAGTGTGTGCTTCTGCATTATCATTATCCCGGCTTGCTGCATCAGCACCATGAAAGCCCCTCCCTTGTTTGCCCCTTCGGCCACCTCCATAATGGTCAACTAAGGTCACACAGAGAACTGATGGCCATTCTTCCCTGACAGTTTCAGAAAGGTCTTTTCTGACTGGATGCACCGGCTTTGACACAACATAACCAGTGGACAAGGGGATGGCCATGCCTTTGCTGTGCAGGAGATGGGCCAGTGGGGGTGAATCAGATGTGAGGCATGTAGGTAATTGTAAAGGTGCCGGTGACAGGTACCGCAAGCTAGGAGAAGGTACTAGGAGGTATGAAGCTGATGGAGGTATTGAGCAGAGGGACTTGACAGGAGTGAACCGTTCCAAGTAGCTCGCAGACCCCCCTGATTGAGATTGAGACAGCTCTGACTGAAGGATGAGATGCAAAGAGTGGTCCAGAGAGACCCCAACAAGAGTGATGCTCTGAATCAACTGCAAAGCTGAAGAACCTCTTGAGGTATCAACGGGGCTGCCCTGTGCAGTGCCCATCAGTTGTTTTTTGGTATTGCTGCCTTTCATGTAGCCAGATTTTGATGACATACTGCTGCCGTAAAGAGAGGAGGGGCTCGGAGATGATGGTAGATTCCTCTCTTGAAAGGCTTGATCTGGGCCACTATCTGGGGAAGACCGTCTAAGCTGTATTGGCCACTTCTTCACCTCATTCCCACCAATCGAATAGATAGCCTTTTGCCATTCTGGTTGAACAGAAAAATTTCCATTGTATTCGGTAAATAGAAATTAGACAAAACATTATATATATTTGGTTAGTTCCTGAGTACTAAAGCATACGTCCATGCAGTGTATTAATTGGGTAAATCCAACTATAAAAAATGCAATGTAAGTCACAATGTTCAATAAAAATGACTGACCTTGGCATTCAAGCTCGAAGAAGCCCCCGAGACGTGTAATTATTAAATCTCTGGGCCTTGCAGGACCCGCGTTGTCAGGAGATGCGGTACATGCTATAATCTGACACCCCTGCTGAAGCACTTGAACAAACAACCCTTGCAAGACCTTAGTATCCTGCCTCCCACTGACCCCGCCAAATGGGAAAACAAAACTGTCCACCAACTCCCCTCTCGAGTCAGTCCAAATGCATACAAACCACCTCCAATCCTCAGTCCATCCATAGCAGCAGTGCAGACTCACAGAACTTGTCTTTGAATGATCTGACAACCCATCCGTATGTGACATCACTGAGTCACCACTCTCGTCGATCCCAGACTTGGAAGCCGAGTTTGCCTCGAAGACTGAAGAAGCATGATCCACAGAACCAGGCTCCCCCAAGATAAACAGAGGCTCAAAAAGGTACTTCCTATCATCAAGGTTATACTGATCTGACACCGATCTTTGCATTGATTGCCATGAGTTATCACCCCAACTAACAGGTCTCATAGATGGATCGAAATCAGGTTCTCTGGAATTTAATGCAGCTGAACCTGGCATGCGTGGTACCAGACAGTCTTTCCATAGGCTAGGCATAGGAGAAGCAGACATGTGGTGCATCATCTGGGATCTCCCTGAGAAGGAAGAGGCAGACTGAACAGGGTCATGTGTTGGTCCAGAGAGCACAGCGCGTGGTACCTGACGTGCTTTGTTGTACACTGTAAAGGCGATATCCTTTAAAAGTGAGAGCTCATTAAATGCGGGGGTGTTCAGCCTAAGAACCGATTCAACATTGATTATCTGAAGGACGACTTTTGGGAGGTTGAACCCAGATAGCATGATGACATTGGAATTGGATGATGACTCATCAATACCGGTGTTAGGGTTTAGTGCCCGCAACACATGAGAATGAAGTAAGGATTTACGTTCTCGCTCTGATGGCGTGAGAACAGCTGTTCCCAATGCGACTGCACACTCAACTAGTGTCTCAAGGACAGCCCGTGGCTCTGGGAAAGGGCACACCACATATACTACCTGTCATAACCAATTACCTTTAGATTCATGACATTGTAATCAAGATAACTCAGAAAATGGTACAATATTTTTCAGAGAAAAAGGAGAAGGCATTACTGTACAAGGTGATCCACTGCTCTCTTTCTGATTCAAAGATGAATTTGGAGTAAGCTTGAAATCCTTGATGACTTTGATTACAGAACTGATAAAACTTTTCACGCTCCAACCCTTGGAAAGAGACAGAAATAAATCACTTATTGAGCTGACAGAAGTTAAATGGCAGCGGACGTTTTTTACTTGCTGGGGGGCTTCAGCTAGAAAGAGACCAGACGGTGAAGACTTGAAACCGGAGATCTCTGTCTGGCCCCCACCAACTTGTGGTGAATGGGTTCCTAATTTGCATATTTCATACACTGTAGAAAGGGGAAAAATAATAACTTATAACTACAAATTATTAGCAGCAACAAACATATACAGAATAGGAGTTAAATTAAGAAACCCAGATAAGAGAACTTGCCAGTTCCCAACTGCTGGAAGAAGTCAGCAGAGGCAGTTGTTAGTAGTTCTATATCTGGGCAAATTGCGTAATATGTAACCTGCAACAAACCAAAAGACAAAGGAACATTCACATTTTTGGTTGGCTATAAGTCTATAACAAAGTCAACAATTTTAACTTCTGAGCATATCATGAGCTTACAGGCTTTGGTGAAGCATAAGGTTCAAGAGGAGCTTTCTCCCACAACTGGATACAGTTGACAGATCCCTTCAACCAATCATCCTGGTAACTGCAGTAACAAACAAATTAAACACTCTCCTAACATCTGATTTGAGAATGCAGAGGTTGCCCACTTGCTTATGTTCTGCGAGGATCACCACAAAAAAAAAAAAAAAAAAAGGAACGGTGTACAACACAAAGTAAGGGTGCAACTTATCTCACTCAGATTGAATTTTGAACCCGACACAACTCGCTCAAATCAGATCGAATGTTAACAAATTGGTGTTACTCCAAGCCTTTCATTTTCTATACTGAAGATTTGAACCATTAATTCCTTAATGCCCCTTTTAAACCCTAATTTCTCTTTCACCTGTCATTCTCCAAACTCCTTAAGTTGAAGCTCTCCAAATTTCACACAATACTATTGGCCTCTCTCATCCCTTTTTTCACTCACCTTTTTTCACTCCTCTTTATCTCAACATTGAAAGTAGGAAAGCATTCCGTTCCAGCATGAGCTATGGGAAGTTCAGTGTTTGCTTGTTTAGTAGGTGGGTTAATAAAGTACATTTGCTAGTTGATTGATGTGTTTGTTTTTTTGATCGAAGATTGATGTGTTTGTTACCGCCACGATTCAAAAGGTGGAGGTGAGAATTCAATTATGACGATTAGTTTGATCTGGTACGACACAACAACATTGCTAATATTAGCTCGAAATTATCTGCAATGTATAAGACTCCGTGATTTTCTAGCTAGCTTGGCAACAAAGTCAACAGATTAGACAGGTAAATCCCATCTCAAAGAAAAAGAAGAACTCAATACTGGGAATCACCATTTCAACTTAACCTAGAGAGAGCAAATTTCTTGCTTATCACATGCTCTGAAACTAAAAGATAAGGGAATGCCCTTGTTTAAAGCTACTCATGTTGTAGAATTGTACCCTCTGAAATTCTTTCATTTTTCCCTCTGCCTACCCACATCAAAAGAAACCTACTGTTCTCTACCTACCCACCTGTAATTTTCATGATCAGAACACTGAATCTTAACCAAAAGGTCAAAGCAATTTGGTTTTACCAAAAGCCCGTAAATATCAATTGTATACTAATTTCCACTTCACAAGTTTTAATCCATGCAGCATTAAAATGATTTAAAGAGAAGCATACCCAACAAGAAAAGAAGGTATTGGAAGTGCAGATAGTGTAGGTTTTAAACGAGAAGATCCCTTTTCTGTTTCCTGCTCAGAATTACTTATGTCTTGAGAAGATCTCCTGTGAGACAACCCATCAGTCCTTGCATCTGACAATAACAGAAGCTCAATTCATTACAAGTACAAATTAACATAATAACCCAAAGTGCATAACTGTATTAAGTAATATGAGTTCAAATTAAGACAAACAGATCAAATTGACCCAACTCATAATTTTGGATCCTTTTTAAATAGATATAAGTTTTAATTGGACGGCCAAAATTCAGATAATAAATTGTGAAAGACACTGTGAAGTAATATTCTGCAGAATGCCCCTACAATGGATCCCAAAAGGCTATGTAGGTACTCTATCAGTACTTAATTGTTTTATCATCAAAATGTGACAAATATGCTGGTATCTTCATGATGTCATGTTGTACACACAAAATCTCATAATGACTGCCATTAGTGGTTTGTTCATGCAGAGACAAGTCAACTGCATCTCTGCACAATGGTAAAGAAACATCGGCTACTAGAATGGACCAAAAAGGAAACAGTAGATAGCTACCTTACCGGATGTAACATATCACCGACCCCAACATTAACAAAAGACAAGTCAATTTACAAACCTCTATGCGTTGACGAAGTGCTAGTAGACTGGGGCGGGCTCAGAGAATCCCCACCAAGGGTGACACTGCTCGAAGAGTCACGTGCTTCGTTACTTCCATAGAGAAAAGAATACGCATCTCCTGCAGAGTCACCCAAAGTTGCCCGTCCCTTGCACCAATCAATAAGTTGCAAAGGACCGTCAGAGCTACCAAATGCCGATTTTACCACTTGTTTTATGTCCGACTGTAGCAGGCTAATCACAGATGGTGCTGTAACCTGCCACAATAACAATGCCAACTAATTACCGGTTTTTGTCATCATATGGGAGGCAGCTTCTTGTTATTTTCTCTGTCAATATCTGATCTTTGGTGGGAATTTTCGGTTAAGAAAATTGATTGAGCTCACAAGTATGGGCAATTAAAATCTCTTTTATCAGACCAAAACCAACATGCTAAATGAGACACACTTTAAAATGCAAGTATGCGCAATATGAGAAAAAGAGCACAAAGAATCTACTTGCCAATACCACAGACCTACCACATTTTAAAAAAAAAAAAAAAAAAAAAGAGTGGTGATCTTACATCAGCAGCAAGTGGGTCGACCAAGTTAACACCAGCCAAGTCAACAGAGTGGCACATGGCAAGGAGCCCACCACAGCCAGCATGCGCTGCATCAGGCTCACATGGGAAACCTCGCCTGCATTGTTCTTGCAAAGCAAGCCAACCATATGGCCCCTCACCATTGCTTGTATCAAGAGCCAAATCCACAAACGAGGCAGCCTGTTGCACCAAAAGACCAAGTGCAGCAAGAAAATCCATCAAGGACTGTCTCTGATATGCATTTCCAGTTAAGCTATCATCAGAGAGTGATGATCCACATGGTTTTAATGACTTTGGGCCCCCAACTGACCTCCAGACCCCTACTTGACTGGTCAATGATCCGTCATGTGTGAAGTCAGTCTCCATGTCACCACCTATCCTGACTGGTATGTTTATATTCTCCTTCTTTTTTGTTTCGAACTGAGATGACGCCGCTACTGAAGTTTTCGATTTTAAAGAAACACGTGTATGTCTTACCCGGCACATAGCTGCCTGGTACATGATGCAATCCATATCAGTGGCCAGTGCCAACTTGGTTGGCAAAAGAAAATGACCTGAATTGATTGTATTCTCATTTTTCTTTGTTAGAGAAGTCACACTGGACAGAGCTGGTGGGGGTACGTCACTTTTGTTTGAGTTCACTTCAGTGGTATTGCTATCATTTGATATTTTATCTGATTCCTTCTTACCACTTGCTACAAGAGTGTACAGCTTAGAAGAGGCCTCCCCCTTTTCTTCTGACATATCAGGATGAGGTGGTGGTGGTGTTGCATTATATACATAACTGTTTGTTGTAGAGCTGCCGGAGCTATCAGCCTTCCTAGAGGAAGGTTGGTATGGATGTGAAAATGGAGAAGCCAGGTGTTCATTGACAGTTGGAAATTCAATTGCAGCATACTCAGGTGCAAATGCAAGCATGGCCTCAACCTTTGTGACATGGTTATGTTGTTTGCTAAATGGAACTATAGATTGGTTGGAGGTAATCGGAGAGATTATTTGACTTGTTTCCTTAATGGATTCAGGGAAACTTTTGGGACGCATGTCATCTATGAGAGATGCAGGTTGGAGAAGTGTAGACCCCTCAAAAGATGTAGTGGTAACAGGAGAAAGGCGCTGATCTGACATCTCAATTGATTGGATGCTTGGACTGATGCTGGTCATGTCACCACCATTTGTATTGCTAAAAGGTACAGCTTGGACCTCCATACCTGGGGGCTGTACGAAAGGGGAAGAGATTACTTTCCAGATAGCATCACAAAAAGAACAAAACAATAATGTTTTGGCAATTGGCAACTAAATGATTAATGGATGATGCTTTCTTAATTTTTAGGTAAGTATTTTACGTTGTGATTAGTATATCTAAAGATTTCACCCTAGGTACTTGGGATGTTTTACCAAAAGACTATTAGCTCTTAATGAAACTGGTAATCAATTCCACTGTTTCAAAAAATTAAAAAAAAAATTGAGAAGTAATCAATATCATGTCTGTCATTGCTTTATTAAACAGGAAAAATATATAACAACAAAACACAAACTAATCAGTACTTATTTGCCCAAAAATTAATATGGCAGCAATTTGCAATCGCAGGCATAGCTACCTGTAACACCTTCAGAAAGGACAAGAAGGAATATCTCACTTACCTCGCCAAAATTCACAAGTTCATTTTCAAAAAAACCCCCGAAATCCCCAAATTCTGAGAGCAGGATGTTGATATCCAACCCAATTCCATCATCATCCAAACCAGCCCAAAGGATCCCACGGTTGGTGTCACATGGATCTGTTATATGGTTTGCTTGCACCATATCACCTTTTACAGCTTGAGAATTTTCTAGCATAGTACCCTGTTGCATTAAGAAAATAAAATGAAGAAATAAACTGAAGTCATTGGCAGAGCTATAATAGAGAAGTTTTGTAGACCTATGATCAGTGTAATAGAGAATACGTGGCATTCTCACAAAGATTTTACATTTACATATCCGCATAAACTTATGGCAGATCCACAGAAAAATATTAGAGATTGAAGTAATAGGGAGGCAGGAGAAGGAGGTATCACCAAAATTCATTCACCTACCCTGCATCCAATTTAAAAGAGAAAGAACATGCTTATTTGAAAGTAGAGGAGAAATATCTCCTCTTCCTTCAGAAAGTTCTGGAGCAAGTAACCTAAATTGTTCCCAGCCTTCCATTCTCACCTCTTCTTCACCCCTTTTAAAGAGCTCAATAACTTGCCAGTAAAATCAGTCAACCTGAATAGAAATGATGCTTAAACAAGGAAATTACATGGTTGCTGCCAGTTTGCTTGGTTGCAAGTGAATCAGCATCGCCGTCAAAGTCATCACCTGCTGTTGCAGTACCGCTTTCACTAGAAGAACTACTCACACTGCTTATACTGCTACTTAGGTTATTGCTGCTAGTATTGCGGCGTCTTCGCCTAAGTCTCAAGCAACTTGAGTTGCGGGATGATTCCACATGGCAAGTGCTTCCGAGGGACAGACTGTACCAGTTACATAAAGTAGGCAAAGCAATAAATTATGGATCAACAAATGTTGGTTATTAAGAACTGTAAGATAGCAAGCTTTACAGATTGCTGACCAGTGTTCCACAAAGGATGTGCCAGAGAATTTCCAAAATGGCCAACTCTCCTCTAATGACGAGTCCATGCCATTTTGTAGCCAGAATCTGTGAAAAAATAAAAATATATAATCTAGAAAGATGGGTAGGTTTCAAGGCTTCTCATGCATGCCACATCATCGTTCATCTTTGGATTTGTTATTTGCTATTAATCGGATGACCAAAATTATTTTGTGTATTTTTTTTATTGGTGAGAATTTAAAAAGACACCAAGTGCAATTAAATAACATGTGTGTATTGCAAGTGTTCTTTATTAACTAGATCAGTAACATACAAAATTAGCTACAAATTATATCAATGCATCAAGAGTTCACAAACACCACCTTCTGTTTGTTGTCTTACTCTTATAAACAAATATTTTTAATCTCATTGAGAAAGCAGCCCCAGTATATATAAATAATAACAGTTGTTGCAAAGAGCACAATAGTTGTTTTACACTTGTTGACTAAACTTGTGATCAGAGCTCAATAACATTGAATACCCATAAACCCTCATGGAAAACAACATAAATCATTACAGTTGATAAGTGAAGGCAGCAGGTACCTCTTACTAGAGAAGCGAGAGAAAGCGCGGTGCATCATAGGCACCAACACGGCCTCGGGAGGGTATATAAAGGTCCTATCCATCACTGGAGCCTGATCAGTTAACTCATTTTTGCTCTCTTTGCAAGGAGAAAACGAACCACCAAGGGCTACTTCCACATAGAAACTCTGACCTCTCATCTGACAGCCAGGTGATTGACTCACATATGGTGCACCGGTTGTCCACCCATTCGGGGACTTTAGCTTACTGTTATAAACATAAATATACGAATTAAGTTCTTCAGAAAAGGCCAAACTTCAGGGTGTTTATATTTAAAAATTATAATATGTTGATGCCGCATGAGATGATACCCCACAAACAAAAATTATATCATACCTGGTATAAACTTGTTTAACAAGCTCACTAGGGCAGCAGCCAGTAAGCCTGCCAAGCATCCCATTTGGAGCAACTATAACTGCAGGGACAACAAAACAAAATTAAAAAAATGGCTATACTGCACTCATTTAACCCCATGGCTCAATTTATTTTGTTACTTTAAATCTATGTCCAATAAGTTTATGATATTCAAAATCTTTGTAAGAAACAGCACCATGCCAGAACTCACTTTATGTATAGTATTTAGTGCCTTACTTTCCAACTTAATGCCTTGGTAATGGACCTAACAACGTCGAAGAATGTTCCTAAATTGAGTCCCAATTTGAAACTTAAATTGGTCTCAAAATCCCCCTAAACTATTTCATGTTCAAGGGATCTAGATTTGTGCTTTATCAGAACTCAATATATTGGTAAAATAAAATTAAAAAAAAAAAAAGATACCACAATTAAAACAACAACGACAAGAAGATAAAGGAATAACATACCTGGAAGTCCTTCGTTAGCCAATTGGGCTGAGTGTATAAGGATTTTTTCTATGTCATCTCCACAAAGGGTCCGTATGTACCTAGAGAATAGGAAGTACCACAATTAAAGTATGCCCCAATTGCTTAATCCAACTGTTAATGAAATTAAATACTTACCTGGAAGATACAATGGCGTGCACATATATGGCTTCTTCAGTGGCAGAAAATGTGAATTCAACTGTGGGTTGAGCTCTCCTATAGAAACACATGGTAAAGAAATCAACCAAACAACAAAGGACAAATAAATCACAAGATTTCTATCAAAGATCTAATAATTGGAGAACTTATTTATAAGCATATCAAACTAGTAACATTTGAGCAACTTGGCAAATTCATATCTACTGTGACAAAATTTATCCCAAGACATAACCACCTCCAACCTTAAGCTTCTTTCAGTTTGTCCCAAAGGGAAGGATCTTGTAAAGACATCTCCAAATCTCACATAAGATAAACCC
This sequence comes from Cyperus esculentus, assembly GCA_030179965.1. NCBI lineage: Eukaryota > Viridiplantae > Streptophyta > Magnoliopsida > Poales > Cyperaceae > Cyperus > Cyperus esculentus. Next base: position 1,287,530 of record JASGLE010000030.1, read on the forward strand.
CTCATAGCTCTGCGACCATGTAATTGAAGGATTAAAATCAAAATAAGAGTAATTGTTTTATGTATATACCATTAGGAAACAAGGAAAACATATTAGAAGGAATTACAAAAAACCTCTCTAATGTGTTTCTCAGAGCCTGACATAATGCAATAGCGACTTCTTCTGAATCACCAGGAGCTAACCATAGTCCCGTCCCAACAACTAAGAATTTAAGAGATACAAAAAATAAAAATTAATAAGGCTAAAGTTAGAACTATTTTACGGGACTAACAGAGCTGGCTATACTGAAATTACAATATTATAATTCCAGCCAGAGATATAATGGAAAACGAGCTAGATCAGGAAATACGAATAAAACCTCGCAATTTTGATACTGCAGACTGGGCAGTTTCGATGACTGAAGATTGACGGCCAGGAATAAACAACCAAAGTTTAATTTTCTCATCTGCGTTTAATGAATTAAACAATTAGTAGCCATAGAACAGTTCTATGATTACAACAACTACAGAGACTTTAGTCCCAAACAAGTTGGGGTAAGCTAGAGATTAAACCCAACAAGAGCCACATGAACCAAAAAATATAGCAGTAATATAAAAATTGTATTGTAATACTAGTAATAATGGTGGTAGTAATGGAATTACTTAAAGAAACTTGATTTCTAGGTCATGGTTATGGTATGTGGATTGCTAATTTCCACGCATCTCTATCCAAATTATATCGTCTGTACAGAAAAGGTTATACCTGGGTTATGAACACCTTGTGATGGATCCCATGGACCAACAAAAGAATTTGTCCATGTACTGAGAAATCCTTCATTTTGTAACTGAAGGTGTGCTGCGAGTATTGCAAAATTAGCCGCATCTTTCTGTTCAGCTTTTGAACTATATGGGTTAAAACAGCACATCATCAGCTAAGATAGTATCATCTATGTATATATATAAACTATAAAGAGAGAGAAATATCTACACACACCTCTTCTCAGCGAGGGTACTTGGATCAGGTTCTACCGGTAGAAATTGAAACCATGAAATAGCTTGGAGTTCTCCCTGAAAATTCAGTACAGCAAATCAAGACTTTAAACTATTACAATATCATGTTGATAGATTTCAAGCTTACTGTAAAACAACCACATAGCTTTTGGTTTTCAAACTTTTGTTCATCCAGAAAAAGAAACACCTGAGACTCAGAGCAAAATAAAGCAGTAAAAATAAAATATACAATAATCAGTATGGATGATATCTTACAATTCTGAATACATTTGTCCACATATTTAAGTGCTGCAAGTTGCTTTTCAATTAAGATCAACAAGATGAATAGCGAAGCATCGGAGCAAGCCACTCAATCATAAAAACCCCTGTTGATAAATAATAAACAATTATAAAAATAGAGCTCGCGCACATGCAAAATAATATGAGAAATGCAGCAACAACAAACATTTCAGTATTCAACCATATTTCACTCTGTCCAATCCTCATTTCAACAAGATATTGGAAAACCACACCCAAGTTGTCAATCAGCTGGTACCGGGCAATATAACCCCATACTAGCAAAACACTCGTAAGACTATCTATTTTTATATGATGAACCAATTATCAGAAACCGTTACCGAAACTAAGCTATTGAATTGAGAAAGTTGCGGAATTGGGGGAAGAACAAGCGAATTGCGCAGGGATCGTGGGGGGGCGTGGGGGTGATTGCTTGCTCTGCTCACGATCGGAGCGCAATAGCATTAAAATAGCGTTTGTACCTGCCTGACGCCGACGCCGACGCTGACGCCCGACGGAAAGCAGAGCAAGGCGAGCCGGGAAACGTTCGCGAGCGAGCTTCTGTTCTCTTCTTCTTGTCTTCTTGTCTTCTTGTCTTCTTGTCTTCCGTTGCCCTCGCTTCGCTTCCCTTCGCGTGCTTCTTGGGAACTTGAGAAGAGGGGAAGGAAGGAAGGAAGGAAGCTGCCTATGATTGGGCCTGGGCTCTCTGTTCTTTCTGTTCCACAGGCCCGGCCCACTTCTAACTGATATATCTTCAATATATTATTATTAGAATATTACGTTCAAACTTCAAAAATAAAGCCCAACTTTTACATCATTTCTACTCCGTGTTATATTGGTAATGGTACGAATTAGTCGGCCCTAGAGCTCTATATTATCATTTTCGATATTTAAATTATCAATCCAAATCATTCAATGTGATGATCATATGATGATGCCATTATAGACCGATTTTTACAATTTTTAGTATTTTTTTACTATTCTTTTGGATAATTGGAAAATCACTTGATGTAAAATATTATAGGCCATTCAAAATGTCATTTTTATATCTATCTACACAAATACTTAAATTTTTAAAAAATATATAAAATTTGAACTATATCAACATTAACATATAAGGATCACTTTAGCGGTTTGGATTGGTCATTTCAACTTTAAAAATAAAAATATACGGTCGTAGATAGCCGATCCATACTATTAATAGTACCATAGCATCACTCTACTATTAAATATTTGCTTCATTTAAGTTTTCAAGGATCTTTATATGGATTCGCCATATCTTTATATGGATTCACCATATTTATGTACCATGATTTCATTTTCTTTTTTTTCTAAAGTATGATTTCATTGTTGTTTTCCTTGTTTAACTTTCAACACTATTTTATATTTATCTAATAAAACAACACAGAACACTCCATGATAATTGGATCTTGCTTGAGCTTTGAATGTCAAGCTTGGAATATAATCATATATGGTACAGTCTGCTAATCTGCTTTTAGGACGTCTCATGATTTCACTTCACCTTTTACCGCGACAAACAACGTGCCCGGCCGGCCGGGGCGGAAAAGTCATCTGTGACATATAAACCGTAGAAGTAGAGCTCAAAGCAGGCCCCCACCACTTTACCAACTCAAAATCAATCCACATCTTCCGTAGTGTATGATTCATTGATTTGCTTTGACATTTTTGATGAATTTGCATGTATCTATTGTCTGTTTCCAAACATGCAAGGCGATCACATATATATATATGGATAAATATACTTGCCACACACAATGTCTCCAAAACACCTCAATACACTTAGAAAAAAATTACAAAAATATTCCTCTTTTTAGAAAATTTTACAGAAATATCTTTTATTTCTAAGGAAATTTACAAAATTATCCTACCATGAAAAACTTTTTACAAAAATGTTCTTCACAGTCTTACAAAAATATACCTCCACCCACAAAACTTTACAAAAATGACCCTCCACACCCATATGTCACCTCATCACATAGTTGTGGGGGCAAAGTTGTGACATAGTATCATTGTCCTATATATATTCACAAGTCACAACGGTGTCTGCTGTATAAATTCATGGAGTCTGTTGTTTTAGTTAGGAAAATTTTTGGAGTCCAACGATTTTCTTGCCCAAGGTTCCATGAAACATTTTCCTAACTAAAATAACATGTATATATATATCCTGACTGGTATCACCATAGTATTTTTCTATATTTTATTATGCAACTTATTGACTTTGTTATGCATGCTATATAGTTTATGAGTGTGACCTACCGTCCATTTATGGACGGTCCATCACACTCACAAAGTGTGATGTGGTGGGCCCCACCACGTAACTTTTTGTGAGTGTGATGGAAGTCCATTGGATGAACACAAGGCATTTCTCATAGTTTATCATGCAAAATTAGTTTGCATAGTAAATCATATGGTATACATATTTTTTTTTTTGTGAAAATCTTATATTCCCTGCGTTCTATCCCCCATTCCCATCCCCATGACGTGGCACGCGCATTCCCAACTGCCTATTCTCACATCCCCGGACCCTGGTCCATAAAATCTTTTGGTCCGTATTATTCCGACTCATCCTTCTTTTGTCTTTCAATGCATAGGGATTTTTGTTGTGATATACACCGCTCTCATCACTCGGTTGAGTCGGCCCATCGCGCTGCAAATATACTTTGACTTGACGTAACACTCTGTTCCCCTCCTCTCTCTATGACTAGCACATGGTCTCAAGGTGCCACAGTGGAGACTGGAGATCGAATTGGCAAGTGGCCTTGACCTCCAAGGGCACGTTCGGCCATCCAACGACGATCAAAATTTGATTCGCACTAAGGAGTTTACGTTCGGATCTTTTGATCCATACAAAAGTGCTGAGGAGGCTTAAGCTATGGGTTCCCCTTCCTTAAGAATTCGGGCAGGGGATCAAGCCGGGCAGTAGAGAAGGCTTAAGAAGGGGTTCTTGATCCGCACTAAGGAACACGTGTTCGAACAGATCAAGGAGGATCAAAGCGTTGAGGAGCCTTGAGGAGGTACTGCCGAACAGCCCCAAATAAGTAAGGCCTTAACCCCTGAAGAAACCACACTCACATCCACTCAATGTGGATTAACCAATGTCGATGAGTGGTCTTATATCTGAAGATCGTTTTTATTTTAAGTAATTGCAATCGTGAATATTGATTTCTTTTAAGATTGTGAGGTTGTGTCATCTATTCTTAATTTGCTCTTAATTGTTATGAACATACTAAATATATATCAGTACTTGAAAAGAAAATATAAATACTTGACACAATGATATGTAGCATTTAATATAAAATGTTGATGTCTGGTGATCAACAGATGAAGACAAAAGAGAAGAGTCTGACAACAGTGAAATATAAACACCTGATTCTGGAATATAAACACCAATATTTAAAATATAAATACTCAGATTTGAGATATAGTTATTCGACTTCGAAATATAAACACTTGACTTTGGTACAAACATTTCGATGTGAAATATAGCCATCTGGCTTGAAAATATAAGCACGTGGAAGATAAAATACTTGGATGTGAAATATAACTATCTAGTTTTGAAATATTAACAGCTGGAAGATAAAACATCTGGATGTGAAATATAAACACCTGGTTTTGATATATAAACACCCAGCTTTGAATATATAAATACCTATAATGACATGCGGGGGCATTCCGCTGCATGTGACCGAGAGTGACGCAAATTCGATGGAGACGCGTTTTTCAGCTTTGACTGGTCAACACGTTTTGATAGGTGGCACGCTCTGATTGGGGGGGATAGAATTAGAGGATTTTTGTTGGGGGATTATTAGTCTAACCCATATATAGTCCTTATTATGCGGGATAATTTGTTTATTGTACATATTGTATATGGTATTATGCAAACTAACCAGATAGGCGTACAATTAAGTAAGGCTAATTCTGTTATGGATCGGATGAAATATGTGCTGTTTATTTTTCATAATCGATATTGAATAATAATCGTACCGCTCAATTAAAAATAAAAGGTTGCTTAATTAGTTGATCCATAGCATAACCACTCATTAAATAATTAGAATGTGCAAAAAGAATGTTGAACAACATGTTGGTAACGTTAATCAATTAGGAACAATTAATTTACACTTGAATTATTATTAATGTAGAGAATTAATATATTTGATCTCCACAGTTGACAGTTGACACCAGTCTTGCTTTGGTGATGCCATGATTTTTGTCCACCCAACAATAATGATACCACCTTGGATCACGCCTTCAACACCTCTAGCTTTCCTTCAAACAATTTCTCAAAAAGCACCAAAACGAATAAAAGAAAAAAAGAACAGAGATTCAAAGAACAAGCACACACATGACATGACACATGCATGTACTTCTTTATTTTATTTTATTTTATTTTTTGAGGAAAACGTGCATGTACTTCTTGCATATATGTTGTTGAGTGCAGTCCGGGGTGTTGTCAAGTGTCAAGCATGTATTTGCTGTCTGCAAAATTCTTTGCAACATTATATATTGACAACGGTCTGGTCATATACAATTGCGAGAGGGATGAGGGATTGCATGCTCGACTATACTAGTTAAATATATCATTTTTATTTGGAGATATTAAATAAATTGGGAAATAGTAAAAACTAAATAACACATGTTAATTTGAATTTATAGATTGATATTGTTTTTCGTTTTTTAATACAATTTAAATGACGTTCAATATATAGTCCATATAAAACTATCAAACTTGAAACAATTTTCAGCTTTTGTAATTCAACAAATCTTTGTATTAATTATCAAACGGCACTTATGTTCTCCTGAAATTGAAATACGGAATATAATCAATCTCTAAATTTAACAATATATATATAAATTTTATTTCATTTTTTAATATTTTTATTGGATTTATCTAAAATCTTATTATCAAAATTTTCTTTTCCCTGTTATTAATTTTGCTTTTTCGGGTATTAGTTGCCTGAGTCCGATAATATTGTTCGTCTCGCGGGGGACCAATTCGACAGATGCTTGAATTTGCATTATTAAATTACGAGCTTTTAGATATAGAAAAATGTTCGGGAAATACCCAAAAAGGATATCAAAAATATATAAAAATATATATTATATATAAAGTTAAGGAAACTCTAAAGTTGATCATGTTTTTGATATGATCAAAATAACATACTATAAAATTAATTTGAAATATGATAAGGTTTAAATGAAACGCAAATGACATCATTTTCTTTTTGGGAAATTTGTATATTTGCCAGTCGAAAACACTCAATATGTAACTTTGCCACTCCAAACTTCAAAATTGCAAATTTGGCACTACAAACTTGCATAAATTATAATTTTGTCATTATTGACTATAAACATATCTACCAAATGATTAAAAAACATTAAATTGTTAGAATGACAAATTATTCTCCATCCCCCACATCCCCACATAATGGTTTCTATATCCTGATGAATTCCTCCTAATTTATTGCCTAGTTGTTCCAGTGCGCGCAGCACTTATGATGGAGGGCATTTTAATTTGCTGCTTGTGTGGAGGGCAGATATTTGTCAACTAGATACAATTTTAAGATAACATGCGAATCTCATGGCACCGAATTTTGAAATTAACTTAAAAGAGTACAACAGTGATTAGTGAGTCTTTGGGAGGGAGTGCCATTCATTTTGATGATCGGTGAGCAAAATATGAGTTTGAAATAATGAATAATTTCATTAGAATTTGATTAATAATTTCATTAGAATTTGATTATATATAATTAATGATGGCAAAATTATAATTTATGTAAGTTTGTAGTGACAAATTTGCAATTTTGAAGTTTGGAGTGGCAAAGTTACATATTGAGAGTTTTGGAGTGGCAAATATACAAATTTCCTTTTCTTTTTTGTTGCTCTTGAGCTTCTTCTTGCTCTGACGTATTAAAAGCAATGTTCATGTGATTTAATAGTGATTCTTATGATTTGTGTTGTTAAATTAATACTATAGTATTTTCAGGTTAATTAGCCTGAGAATATTTTAAGATAACTTGTTAGTGTGTTAATTTAGAAACATTTTATATTATAACTTGGATCTAGTTGGTATACCTTGGATCATATATTCTTTAGATATATCAATGTGGCTGGTAAGATTGCTTGATAGACCAGCAATCTATAGCATTCTTTTCTAAGAAAAAGCACCTTGAGCTAATATTTTAATTTGTGCACTAAAATATTCCGGTACAAGCAATAATTTTATATTTGTGTTGTGTGCACTAAAAAAATAATATTCTTGCTTTAGATTTACACCATACTCCATACATACTGATACTGATACTGGCATACTCCCACTTAGAGGTGGCAGAACCCGACCCGACCCGAGAAATCCACCCGACCCGACCCGACCCGACCCGAACCCGATCCGACCCAGAATTTTTTCATATAGTCAAACTGACCAACTCGACCCAACCCGACCCGAGATCAAATAGCATCCAATCCAACTCAAATTAACATACGATCCAAAAAAAGTAGATATTAAAATTGACCCGACCCGACCTGACCCAAAATATTCTAGAAGGTCAAACTGACCTAACCCGCCCGACCTGAACCCGAACCCGAACCCAACCCGTCCGCCCGATTTGCCACCTCTATTCCCACTCTACTTATTACTGATCAGTATTCACTATTCAGTCGTCACTGATTCAGGATCTGTTTCAATTTTCTTTTTCTTTTTTCTGTTTTTTCCTGGCATGATCTTTTTTTTTTTTCTGTTTTTTCCTGGCATGATCGCATCCCCATTCCTTCATAAAGCGAAACTAACCGCGTGATGCGGAATGTCCCTTTTCACCATTTATTCTTATTATTATTCACTGAGGCCATCTTCTTTTCTCATCTTTTACCTTTGTCCTTAGAGATAACAGGATCATGTTATCCCAATCTAGACCGTCGGACTCGGATCAAAATGAACGGTTCAGATTGATACTGAAGTAGTACAATTTTTTTAAGGGGCAAGAACTTTTCTGAATGTATCTGATCCGTTCGTCTCAATCCAATGGTCACGATTAGAATAATAGAGCCCTGTTATCTGAATATAGGACAATATTATGTTTATGCACCTTTTTAAAGGTTGGCTTTCAAGTGCTTCTACTCACTACTCTGTACAATATTATGTTTATGCACCTCTCTTCTGGGTTTGCTTTGCATCTGACATTTTGTGGGTCAATAAGATATCCGTCCAAATGCCAGTGCTAATTAATTAAATCTGAGATACTGGAAAAAAATGTACGTTTTCTTATGAAAGTACATATATAATTGCTAACAGAAATTAGTTTCAAGATAAATGCTCTATTTTTAACTCGGAATTATACCAAAATGTTAAGAAGTTTTGTAATCTTGTGTGTGGAATTTACAAGACAACCGAAAATTGAAGCGCTCAATTGGGGGTTCCTTTCGAATCTAAATCCACTGCTTTTCTTAATTCAACAGTTAAGAAACACCGAAGAACTTCCAGATCAGTGTGACAAACACCGAAGTACTTTGAGATCGACCATCCGATCAGAAAAGCAAGGTCTGCTATTCTGAAACGGATTCGGATCCGTTGCTTTCATATTCATAATTTCATATATAGTTGGAGGGAAATACTTAAGTTTCGCATGTGAATATATGAATATGAGACCGTTAAATAATCAAATCGAGAACTAATAAAACAAAACAAAACACATATATACGCACTTCAAAGCAGCTTCATATATTATATACTTAATATAACACTCAGTTCTTCGGTTCCAATGAGAATCTCTGTTTTTTACGTTTTGGAACCTATCAAGAAACGGATAGCATGCAGTACCAGTGTACCAGTCACTGACAGATTGTTAATCTCAAAAGCACCTTCTTTGAAAATTAAACCACTATTTTGTTAAGTACCTTGATGCATTGCATTGTCTCCTAGGTATCTTTATAGACTAATAATGAAGGCTTGCAACATTGTGTAAAATGTTTACATATAAATTAATAATTAATTAATTCAATTGTGATGCATGGTTATTTTATCCTAAATCCCAATAATTATCATACATTTCATAAAGATTTTTGCTGGTTCACTAGCTATAAGGTAAAAGGGTTAAGTTGATTATAATTTTATGAATCAAATGCATTTATTTTAACACAAGTATATGGTATTCTGTCAAAAAAAAAAAAAAACACACACACACACACAATTAATTATATGGTAACTATTATGACATATACAGAATTATATCACAGAAAGTTACAACACAATTATGTGATAGTTACAATTAAGTATGATATGATCATATGAGGCAGGAATTAATTAATTCTAGTTATATAGCCAGGTATATATAATGACATACATATGTTCACCTCAGGTTGCTACTAATGAATTCATTCAGGGATCATGGAGTTGTTGAGGAATCATCCAAATCTTATTTAAATCCTAGAGATAGAGCAAATACTGTAAATCTAGCTTATCTTATCTTTAAGTCTAGCTATGAATCCATGATAATCATTCTACACTTTTTTTTTTTTTTTTTTGAGAATTTATTATTCTAAACTCTAAACGGTACATGAGCAGCTAGCTGGGAGCTGACAGAAAGTGAGAAAGAGGAGCGTGCCAAGCTGCAGTGTTTGCTATATCTATATATTATTGCTTTTGATTTTGAGGGCTGGGGGGGAGCATAGGATTCCAGTCTACACTTGGCTTATTGTTTCCTTTCCTTTCCTTTCCTGCTGTCTGCACACTCTTTTTCTTTCTGTTTCTCAATCCCTGTTTTACTTTATTTATTTATTTACTAGCTTTTCTTTAACTCTCTTTAATCTTTAGTCTTTAGTCTTTAGTCTTTAGTTTAATACTCATAGGCTCTAATTAACCTCTAAGAAATAGTGCATTTTAATTTTTAATGCAATCGTCCTCCATTCATTCGTTCATTCGTTCATTCAGTTATTTTAATGCAAGTGCCAGTTATATATATATTTACTGGTCTACTTACTCTACAACAATTATTGTTGTACTGAAGAAGAACACACATTCTGATCCTGTATATATTCGAGTGGTAGGTAGCGACCACTCTTTTATCAATCCACCGGTCCACCGTATTTTGGATGAACAAATATCATTTTCAGCAAACATTTATATATATTTTTTCGATCAGAATATATCATTTTCTAGTAATCAGATACACTACGATTTTCAGTAAACATTTATGCAACTGTGACAAGCACATGGGTGCACGTGGGAACGAATACCGGTGTGTCAGATTGTGGGAGAGGGGTGGATGGGTGGCTCGCTTTATAGGTGGACTCTACATGTTTTCCGTATATATTCCTGTTGAACTCAAAGGCAAGGAGGGCATTTTGGTAATTCTGCACTTAGTTCTACGTGCTTTTAATCATTCATTCAGTTTCAGACATTCAGTCCATCTGATTCCACTCCACTCCACTCCACTCCAGTTTCCATTCCTCTTCTCTTTTCTTAATTAATATTTCCTCTAGGAGATTACATTGCATTTGTTTCTAGGACTGTCTGATCATCACCTTGTACAATTCTACAGAAAATGGGGGGTGGAGAGGCAATCCAGGGATGTTCGTCTTGCCGTGGCACCACCAGCAGCCGCCATTCGTCGCAGAAGCGTAGTGGTAGCGTTGGGTGCATGTCTGGCATTCTTCACCTCCTCACCCACCACCACCGCCGCCGCTCTAACAAGCGTCTCTCTCCCGGTACGTACATCACACTCTCAGGCAATACATATATATGCTAGAACCACATATTAGATATATATTTACGGATCGATATTTACATGAAATGCTTTGAAACAAAAAACTGGACCATAGAATTTATCCTCGATTTTGTTATTATATTTAATGATCATTCGGGTTTTTTTCGGTAGTTAGAAGATAATTATTCCTTATTAATCCAAGCTTAATTCTCTTGTTTTTCGCTTGGCCTGAATTTATGTTTTACACCATTGATCACTACATGTATAGACAGTCTTTCTTGTGTTTCTTCACAAATCATGCCTAATTCCTAATTATCTTCTTTCTGTTAATTATCTTTCATTTTCTTTATCGAGTCGTGTCGTTCCATTTTTTAGCACATTTCTTTGATAATCATCCATGTGTTGCGCCTAATTGCTTACAATGTTTTTTTGTTGACAACATCAGCTCCAAAGAAAGACATCCCTCTCAACACATCATTGAAACCGTCTATCGTACAAGTAACCGAACCGATAAAAATTGCCGACCCATTTCCAAGACGAAGCTCGTGTGAGGTGCAGCGAAGCCCCACAATCCCGGTAGAGTTGCGCCGGTCATCAGCAGGATCACTAGATAGCCCACGACCGCCATCAGTAGCAGTTGCACGCCTCATGGGTCTCGACATGACGGCACCACAGATAGTACAGCCACCGGAGTCGGCAACAGAAAAGCGAAGAAGGCTTCTTGGTGCCTTGGAAAAGTGCGATGAGGACTTGAAGGCTCTGAGGAGGATAATTGAGGCGGTTCGATTGGCTGAGATGAAGATGAAGGCATCAGAGATGGTCGGATCGGATTCTGGCAAGGTAACAGAAGGTGCGAATTTGAAAAAGGATGTGGAGGTGGAGCGCGATAGCCCGAATTCGGTGCTTGATGCCATCTACTCTCCTCGGTTTCGATCCAAACGATCTGACATTAACGGTGAGCAAATAATTTCCTTAGAACAATGTTGAAGTTCTGCACAAACAGCTGTTAATTGTTTTTCACTTTTGCTCTTTTAAAAGGTTATTAAAGGCCCTGCTTAATTATTCAGGCTATTCTTTTTCCTGGAAATTATTTTGAAAAGGTTTACCAGAAAACATATTCGAATTCTTAATTGCTGTAACTTAATTACGGTCATGTTATAATTTTACTGTTTGCGCAGAAAGTCGAAGTTCGAATGTTGCCGCGGGATCAAAGATAGTGAAGCCTTCTAGAATGGGGGTCAACTTTGGTTAGTGTATATATACTGTATATTCATTTTTGATGCCTGTGCATATTCATATAACATCATCTAAAACTTAGGACCTCCTTAATCTAGGCGCCTGTGAGTACTATGGAGCTTATTTTTTTCCTTAAAATACAGAAAATTTAATTTCCAAATTTGAAGAGCTCTGTGTTGTTCTTGATCTAGTGACCAGCATTTAATAATCAATTTTGCCCCACAAACAATCTTCCCCTTTTCCTATGTGCCCATCAGTTTAACGGGTGTTTATTTTCGCACGACCATTAATCCATGGCTCACATCTAAAACACAGTAGTAGAGACTACAATACAGTAAGTCAGTAACCTTACAACCTTACAGTGATTTGGTCTCTAATTGTGATAGCTTTCGAAATCGATATACGTTTCATAGTCATAATCTCTTGAACTGTTGCCTTGTTGGAACTGCCATCACCGATTTATTTCTAGTACTGTTGTGCGTACTGCTATGTCTAAGGCTTGTTGGCAATTGTCAAATTTGATCAGGCAAATTAAATATTGTATAAGCCAAGCACTTGCATATAATTAGAATTCTAACTAATACTATTATTGCAAGGCAATAATTCTATACATCCTTCTGAGTTCCAGTTAACATAATTTTCTGGCAATGCATGCTGCAGGGGAGCACCAAAAGAGCGTAAAAGATAACACAGATCAGCAAGAAAAACATTATCATCAGCGCCCGTTAGTGAACGAAGGGATTCCGAAAGAGATCACAAGCTCCACATTGCGAGAATGGCACATTAGGGACATCACGAAAAGGCACGCAACAGCACTGAGCATCGAAGAGATATGGGAGGCAGCAGCGACGTCGGAGCAGGGGCACGAGTCGGAGGCGATAAAGGCGATGGTAGAATGGGGCATATTTGGAGACTTGGTGGAGGAAGTGATCATGGAGCTGTATTTCTGTTTCAATAAGCTGTCTGTTACACTGAAGAGAACATGCAGGAAGAGATTGTACTTTTGAGAATAAGAAGAGTTATTACATCGTAGACAGTTAAATTTGTGTATTAGAGATTATTTAATGAATAGAAAATAATTGATATACATATCGTTGATCATTAGAAGAATTAGATAAGTAGCTTTAGTGCCCTATATTAACAACTATATTAACAAGTAGAACTATCGTGACAACCTTTATATTTTACTCCGAAATACTAACGATTTAAATTATACTCTGCCATGTCCGAAATTTCGGTTTATGGTTCCAATTAAATTTATCATATGAATACACTAGGGGATATAAAAAATTTTCATTTTTGGAGTTTTGAAGTACTAGTTTTGGATTTCTCAAAATGACTCTAAAATATTAATAAAATAATGCTTGTTTGTACATGGATTTTGAAAAATCCAAATCAAATATTTAAAAAATCCAAAAATGAAATTTTTTTTTGTATTCCTCCGTATTTTCATACGATGAACTTGATAGAAACCATAAACCGAAATTTCAGACATAGTAAACTATAATTTGGGCTGTTAACATTTCAGAATGAAATGCAAATAAGTAAAGAAAAAGCAACCTAAACTATAAGACAAATAAGCCTCTCCGGACCATACAAATGCAGGGCGAGCCCATGCGAAGGGTTTGGTTAAGATATGCCAAATTCCTCCAAATATACAAATAGAACCTAACCATATATGTCCGCCAATAATATCTTCTAAATCGTCCACACTAACAATCCATCCTTCTCCCCCAAAAGGAGATTTTAGTAAATAACCAAAAATGATGCTGGGGCTAAGAGTTGGTAATTTTTCTTACATCTCCCCCACCTGGAGCCCAAGTATCATTTACACCTCCAAAATAAACAGCTTTAAATATCAGAAGAAAAGCACCTAGACCTAACAAAATTAGGTGAATGCCCAAAATTGTAGTCATTTTATTTCGATCTTTCCATACATAACCGAAGAATGGAAATAGTTCTACTCTATAATATATAACGGGCCGGTTGTATATTGGAACAATGGAAACCAGGAAGATATTGCTAAAATTAATTGTGAATGGCAAGGCCCAAGAGAAGAGCTGAGTTTTCCAATATTATTGGGCCAAGATTTCAGCCTTGAGGCTGTGATACCGATAATGGGATATTAATTGTGAGCAAGCTTCCCTCATGTCTGCCTTTGCAAAACGGCATAGGAATATTTCGATCAGGTGTAACTTGTCCAACGGTGGAAAATTTTAATAGATGTTCAAACTTTATATCTTAACTGCAGTACTGTCTAAGTAATTAAGTTAATTTTATAGATGCCCAAATTAAAGGGCACAACTTGCGCTCTTTAGACTCATATCAACATGTCCATCATTTGTCCGTGTAACTTGGCTGTTAGGTAGCACATGAAGAAGTTATAGGGCGCAAGTTGAACTCACGCCCTTAAATTTGGGTATTGATGAAAATAATTTGACTGTTTAGGCAGTAGTAGAGATAATAAGATCAATAGTCTGACCATCCATGAAAAGTTTCCTCCAACAGATAGTCAATATAATGTGGACAAATAGTCAAATAGAAATATAGAATGATAAAATAGGATGTCAACAATTCGTCAGGCAATGTGTACTTCATCAATATTTATTCTGATATAATGGTGTTAGTTGGAGAAAATATCATACTAGGTAGAATACTATCACTCTCCGGTTCAGGTTTCTTAACTTGCTTTAGTAGTGGTAGGTGGCAACTACCAAGTTCAAATGCTGAGAAAATGATCAAATATGCATCTACTACTACCTCTTTTCAATTCCATCTTCTTCTTCTTCTTCTGCTCTATTTCTTGATCCAACAAACCCCTGCAACAGATTATAACAGCTCGAAAAAGAACGAGAAATGGAAGTGGCAAAGGACAAGAAGAGGATGAAGATACTCTGCCTCCATGGATTCCGAACGAGCGGGGCATTCTTGAAGAAGCAGATCAGCAAGTGGGACGCATCCATCTTCGAAGAGTTTGATATGGTTGATTGTCTATTAATTCTTCATGACCTGAATTTTCTTTTTTAGATTAATTTTGACCATGATCAGCTCATGTTAAACTCGGCTTCTTCTTTTTATTTTTGCTGTTAGGTGTTCCCGGACGGGTTGTTTCCAGCCGGGGGCAAGTCGGATATCGAGGGCATATTCCCCGCTCCATATTTCGAGTGGTTTCAATTCGACAAGGTACAAGTATAACGGCACTCACCATTTGACACACTTAAAAAAACAACCCGACAAAGCACTATTCTAATTATTATTATGCCTATTGTTGTCGGAAGTCGGAACATAAGGGTCATGAACCGTACCAGTAACAGTAAATAACTACATATGTGGTGATACTAAATGAGAAATAAATATTCTACTAATATAAAATTGGATCACCTAGCTAATATAACATTGCTCGGTTCACGGTTTTGAATTCATCGGCTCTGAAACACATTGATGCGTCAACATTGTGCATTTGTTGAACTCTCAATTCTTATAATTCGGTTCTTTACTTCTGTACCAGGAGTTTACCGAATACACCAATCTGGACGAATGCATTTCGCACTTGTGCGATTACATCACAACCAATGGCCCCTTCGACGGGTTGCTAGGTTTCTCTCAGGTATGGTCTTTTATCTTCCTCTCAGTAGCTCTATCACTAGGCAAATTATACTTATGTAACTATGCATTTATACATTCTGGTTGTTTTCAGGGCGCTACGTTATCTGCACTATTGATCGGTTACCAAGCTCAGGTTGATCTTGCTATGAGCCCATTACTTTCTCCTATATACTTTGACACAATTGCGAGTTATTGAAAAGGCAACATTTAATTTCTTATGTTTGGATTCTTGTTTCTTAACTTATTCGCCAGGGAAAAGTACTGATAGACCATCCACCGATCAAGTTCCTTGTTTCTGTCTCCGGAAGCAAATTCAGGGACCCCAAAATCTGCGATGTGGTGTACAAAGACCCGATCAAAGCCAAATCTGTCCATTTCATCGGTGAAAAGGACTGGCTGAAGGTTCCATCCGAGGAATTGGCAGCCGCCTTTGATTCTCCCCTCTTGCTGAGGCACCCACAAGGCCACACTGTTCCCAGACTCGGTAACTGTCCTGTATTACGTTTCGATTGTTCAATCTATATTTATTAAGGTAAACATATTGCAGAATGGAGCAATGACATGTATATTAGTTGCTCAAGACCACGAATTCCTAGATTTGGCAAATTATTGTGTGGTACCGACACCATTTGTTATTTTTTTTTTTTTATTTTCTTAGCTGATCTGAATTATTGTGCACAATTGAGTATTGATATTGATTCTTTTTCATAACGCATATGTTATAGACGAAAGCGCAGTGAAGCTACTCAGAGAATGGACTAAAAGCATAGTGCAAGATACAACCACCAAGCATACTAGTGATGTGGAGAAATCAGAACAGGATCAAATCTCTACTGGTAAAATCGTAGCAGGTACAGAAGGCATAACAACAGACACCGCCGACGAACCGCCTGTTGTGCCTGTCAGAGCTTAAAGAGGAGAGAAACAAATTTGAATTCCATCTGAAACTGCATGCTGCTAATAAATAAAAGTTTTAATTCTGAAAAATTGATGTATTTGAGATTATCCTTGATATCTAATTAACCAGTAACTATGGGAAGGTTTATCTATCTTCTGCCTCTCTTATTGTAATCTCTTTATTAATTTGCTCTCCTTTTTGTTGGGGGTTGGATAAGATTGTGCTAATTAATTACGGTCCAAGTTGTATTCACTTTGCATTGTAATCAAATACTTTGTTCTGGATTGTATATACTATTCCTCAATTCTTAGACAACCATAAAGTTTTGTAAACAATGTCTGTCACTGAGCAGTACAAAATTAATGGACAGTATTTTTAGCTCTATAAGAACCGTTGGATCTGCATCGCGCCGCGCTTCTTAGTTACGCATGCTGACGCAATCCTAACCTCAGTAGTTCATCTGCTCCTGGTCTCTTCCGTGCGATGCGACTGTTCCATGGGGGATTCTCGGTATGTTGTGGTGGTTTACTTGAACCTGTTTCATCAAAATGTCTCGACCATCTGCTTCTTTCGCATATAATGATGACCTTTTTGCTCTGTTTTTACTTCTTAGTTACAATTTCTAATAACAAGTTTATTAATTTTTGACGCTTCTTTCGCATATAATGATGATTTTTTGCTCTGTATTTACTTCTTATTTACAATTTCGAATAACAAGTTTATTATTTTTGACGCCTTGATAAGGTACTGTCCATTGCAGACAATGTGAGGCATGTTGAAACTGAAAGAGCCCAGTTTGCTATTGGAGTTTGAAAAAAAATTGGAACACTACTATTTAGAAAGAGAGTTGTTCTGTTATGGACCGACTAAATAACTTTTCATTTTGAATCGAGCAGTTATTATCAAACATTTCTCTTTGATTGTATCTAAAAGACATGTAACTATCCGATTATAAAAAATGAACTTACATCCGATCAAAAAGACATGTAACTATCCGATTATAAAAAATGAACTTACATCTGATCAAAAAGACATGTAACTATCCAATTATAAAAAATGAACTTTCATCCGATTTATAGTAGAATTAACCTTAGGAAGAACAAAAAACAATTATTGGGCTATAGTTCTCCTTGCCGGCCCATAAGTCCATAACCCAAATACCCAATAGGCAATACAGAGAGAGGAGTGAAACAATTCTTAATACCCGCAGGCAAATAAAGCCAGGGAAGAAAAATAAAGCCATAAACAAAACCAAAGATTTCTCACTAACTTGACTTGACATGGCAATGGCAATTCATTCAACATGCTGCCCAAAATGCAATTCGACCGCATTTACAACATCGACGCACTCGCTCTTCTCCTCTATGCAAACCATCTTTACACCAGGTTTGGTCTGTCTAATAAATAAATTAATTAAACAACCAAGAAACAAACCAATGAACCAGCTCTTTCTGTTCCTTTTTCTTTTCACAAACACATGTATGTACATAACTCGCAAACTTCTGCCAAAATCCTACGACGAACAAGGGCATAATTGGCGTAGCCCAAGCTGCTCCAGACTACCTCCCTGAAAAAGAAGAGGGAATCTGTTTATTGTTTCCTTCAATTCAGCCTCTTTTCCTCAGACGGCACCTCTTGCATATCTTCTTCAGTCTTCCACACGACGTCCTTCAGTGAGTTAGAGAGATTCTTGTAGAACTGTAGACAAACAAGAAACAGAAATTATGTCATGTAGGAAATGGAACTGAAGAATATTTTCTCCATACTGAAAGCGGATCGACTGTCATGACTACATTTCTGCTGTCAAAAAGTACCTTATGAACAAAAAACAAAATACCTTTTGAAACTCAAGCGTGTCTCCAGTAGCTTTTTTCAATTCCACCATATGCAGACTTGGTGCCACTTGAAATATCTGATAAAAATATGAATATTTATTTGTTAGTTAAAATATACAAGAACTTTTTGTCAATTGATCAAAAATTCGGAATATTTGGCTTACCTCAGTAGCAACATTGAGATTTCCTTTTCTTCCCGCTTTCAAATTCTCCAGCTTCATCTATAGAACACA
This sequence comes from Cyperus esculentus, assembly GCA_030179965.1. Lineage (NCBI taxonomy): Eukaryota > Viridiplantae > Streptophyta > Magnoliopsida > Poales > Cyperaceae > Cyperus > Cyperus esculentus. The sequence continues at coordinate 1,306,319 of JASGLE010000030.1, forward strand.
AAGTAGTTTGTTATGTTAGCTGTTAGGAAGAAGAAAATAATTTTATGGAAGTTTGATATTTTTAGAAGGGTAAATGTATGACCTTGTAGTTTTTCTTTTGAATGTCAAAACCAAGAGGCTTTGCAGCTTCTTCAATCTTTTTCACAATTTCCTTCGCAGGACACTTTGAAGTAAATCTTGTCTCTTTCTTGTATTTCTGAAGAAACAAATATGAAAAAGAATTTGGTAAGTCAAGTACAGCTACATAATTATAATTAGAGGAAGGGCTTCAAAATTGCATAGTAAATACAGAAAAAAATCTCTTAATTCACGTCTGGGATCTCGATATTGTTACCTTCTCTATATCAAACAGATTTTCAAGATTGAGTCCCTTTGAAAGTGCAATCAACTCAAAGGCATTCATCGCTGCTGGTTGCTCGTCTGCTCTCTCTTTCACATGATTATCCTGACAAACACAAGTGCATTTGAGCTCATTTATCTCAAAAGTTGCATAAAGACCTTTAGTAAATTTTGAATTAAATGGATATTTGTTTCTTTCCAACTTACATCACTTTCTGCAAATGCAGCATTGATGTCATCTAAATTTCCTTCAAACTTCTCAAAAGCAGGCGGCTTATACCCCTTTCTGAACCATTTGTCCTCCAGAATTTCAGAAATGCTGATACGCTGCCACAAGTAATTTATATACATTAGCAAAAAATGTAGTATAAAAGAATCAACTTATTCAACAGATGCATGAGTGTAATGCACAATATACTCACTCTTTCTGGATCTGGATTTAGAATTCTTGTAATCAGACTCATGGCACCGATGGAAAACCATGAAGGACAAGTAAATTCAGCTGCTGATATCTGCACAAAATGGAACATATAATTTTTTATTTACAGAGATAAACTTATTAGAAGAAATCCTCAAAATAAGCAATTGACACCATTACCTTCTTATACAAACTCATTATATTATCATCTTCAAATGGTAAATATCCAGCTAGTAGCACAAAAAGGATAACACCACATGACCACACATCAGCCTTTGCACCATCATAGCCTCTGTCCTCCAGTACCTACAATAATTAATTAATTAATTATAACAATATAAATATATACTGAAATCAGCAAAATCTCAAAAGTTGTGTAAAAGATTCCCTATAAAATTAGATATAGTGCTACTTTGCTGCTTATCGCAATATTCTGCAACCCTCTTCTCTCCCTACCGCTAAAACTTAGGATAATAGAGCACTTCAGTAATTTTTGTTTGGCACGGTACTGAAATCAGAATAAGAAGAGTTTGTTACCTCAGGAGCAACATAATTAGGAGTCCCACAACTGGTATGTAGCAATCCATCACCCTGTCAAGAAACAGAATTTTAGTTTGCCAATTATTTTCTAGATAAATATTTTTTAAAAAATTAAATGGTATATATTGATGGGAGTGAGCATTGTTACAAGTCATGTATGACTATTCTCCTTGGTGCATTTAATTGCAATGGGAAAGTTAGATTTGACATTGTCCTATCATATGTTGCTCTGGGATTTAATTCAGATACTTGCAACAGAGAGTTTGACAATTTTATAGCATTTTTACAACTCTACTGCAAAATCTACAGATCACATATTTTAGGAAACATAATCGTACACAAACCTTCAGTTGTTGTGATAAAGCACTTAATCCAAAATCAGACACTTTTAGGGTTCCTTGATCATCTAGAAGTAGGTTTTCCAACTGGAAAGAAAGAATTAGTGAAGTTAGATACACAGTTTGAACAAAGTACCATTAAAAGAAAATGAAAAGGTTTTATTCAGATGCCATACCTTTAAATCCCTATGATAGACCCCTCTACTATGGCAATAATCGACAGCATTGATTAATTGCTGGAAGTACCTGCGTGCCTCATCTTCTCTCATCCTTCCATGATTAGCCTAAAATCAAAATTTAATAATTTTTAGTTGATTGTCTATATCTATTATAAAAAAAGTTAGGGGTATATTAAGAAATAGGAAGAGAGATAGGTTTTTGAGCACTTACAACAATGTCAAAGAGTTCTCCTCCTGTGACATACTCTAAAACAATGTAGATTTTGGATTTGCTACCCATAACCTAATAAGGAATAAAATTACAAATAATAATTTCATCGTTTCTATTGCAAAATTATTCCGGTTTCATCTATATATTATTAGAAAATCACAATACTAACCTCTAGCAAACGGACAACATTAGGATGCTTTACTAATTTCATAATCGATATTTCCCGCTTGATCTGCATTGTAAGTATATGACAAATTAGTTTGAAGTACTAAAATTGGTAAAAAAAAGTAATGGTATAGATTTCCCAAAAATGCAAGTATTGAACTGATAGCAAAAAAGAATATTAAGATAAACATCAGATACCTGTTCAGCCATCTTGTGCTTTACAATCTTCTCTTTTTCTAATATTTTGATTGCCACATGCTCACCGTTTTCAACATTTTTGGCAAAACGGACTTTAGCAAATGTACCTTCCCCTAGTGTACGGCCGAGCTCATACTTGCCGACTTGTCGCTTCACCTTTTTTGGTGATGCCACTAGTTTTGCACGGTACATGTCTTTTTTCTTTTCCGTTCCAGTTTTCAGGCTCAAACCTGATAAGAAGTTCGTCAAGTTACAATAGCCAAAACTATATACATCTGTGTTTGTTAATACAATATGAAGTAATTATTGATTTTGGTACATGTCAAAGATTGGGGATTCTGTATAGCTAAACCAAAAATCTAACAAATCGCAGAAAGCATTGGAATATGTGGGTTCAATTCATGCACCTACTCTCATATTACATGTTTATTCATTTGTGCGATCTCTAATTTCAAGTTGTTGAAAGAGAATAAGGTGTGATATATTTAACAATGTTGGTTGAGCCTCAATTTCTTCTTAAACACGGATTACACGTTCACACTAATGATAGGACGATTAGTCAAAATTCAACTCATAATATATATATAATATAGATAGATTTAGATAAAAAAATGCAATGAGGGATGCACAAGGAGAAGATGTGGGAAATCTATGCAGCCACCATATATTTTTTATTGTGAGTTTACCACAATTATGAGAAACATCTTGCGTTCATTGAAAATGCATCTATACGTCCATAGACGCACTCAGAAGGTAACCAATACATCCGATTTTATAACAGATAGATCTCATTTTGTAACCTATAGACGCTACAGACAGATATTCTATGGACGATAGGTATTACTCCCACAATTATATATGATCCACATGATGGATGTAATTGATACAACCTCTATCCGTGAATAAATGATTTTTTAGGAAAAGTCAAAGGAATTAGTGAAAAAGTAAAATTACTTCTATGCCCTCAATTTGTAATCATTACACAATAAATGTTCCAATTAAATAATATAGATAAAAGGGTAATCATAACATTGGAGAAACAAGAGACGAATAGAAATATAATATCGAATCAGTAAAGTTCATTTAATTGGGGACAAGTTGTAAATGGTATAAATTCATGACGGAGGTTGTATATAATATAGTGATTTGGAGTCAAAGCTAGAGAGATTCAGATCTACAAGTAGACCAAGTGTTATTTTTCAATCAAAGAAGAATGATTGAATGGACAATAAAATATCCATCCGGTGGCTAATAAGAAAGAAAGAAGGGAAGTCTTTCTAGAACACTCCATTCATCATTCCTCATTTCATTTTCATCCCAGCCGACAACACAATTAGACAAGAACTTACTTACTTTATTGACCTTCCTAATCCTAAAAGGAATTTCAATTGATTAATTCTGAGCTCGTGTGCTTTGTAAAAATCAAACAAAACACTAAAACAAACAATTGTAGACAGATTAGAAGCAGACAATAGAGCATAAGTGATTTTGCTGGAAAGAAGAAAGATTTGAGTGGAAGAAGCAAAGGCCTCCAAGAATAAATCAAGAGGCTTCCCCCAAAGAATCAATATGGAAGATAAATGAAGAAACACAACATGCACACATGCATGTAGAGTGGAATAATACCTCGATTGAAACATGAATGGATGAGATGACCAATTAATTAATTAATTAGGAGGTAGAAGCAATGGAAGTAGTGGCAGCTGGAGCCACTAATAACAAAGCCAGGAATCAGCACAAGCAGTGGGTTGTGATTTGTGAAAGAGGCAAAAGAAAAAAAAGAGTTTACCTTTAATCTGGGATGATGATCTTGAGCACCGAGCTAAGCAGGCAGGCAGGCAGGCAGGCAGGCAGGCAGGAGGAGAAGGGGAAGGGGAAGGGGAAGAAACAGAGGAAGGACCTGAATCTGAGAGTGTGCGACTCTCTCTGTGAGTGGGCTCAGGAACAGTGAAAGGCAAGCGGAGAGGGGTAGTAGAATTATAGAAGCAGAGAGCAGGGGGAGAGAGAGAATTAGATAATGATATGAATTCCTGAAGAGATGATGATGATATGGTGGTAGAATAGATGGTAAATATAAACGAATATATAAGGAGAGTGAGAGGGATCATGGAATAGAATAAAAAGAATTTGTCTATCCATAAAAAAAAAAAAATACAAATCTTAATACTGTCCCTCTTTTCAAACAAATCTGGAAACCATCCCTATTTTACCGGCGGCCAGCCATGTAAAAATTGGTTAGACGTCTGTCTGACCGCAGCATTCAGCCGATGCTTCTGACCGCTGCGGTCACTTTGAATTGTGACCGCGACTACAAGTAAAATAAAGATAGTTTTGAGATTTGTTTCAAATAAGAGATAGTATTAAGATTTTTTTTTTTAAGGGACAGACCAAAAAATTTTCCATAGAATAGGATCAACAGTAAGAGGGACTATGCTATTATAATTTATCATTTATGACGACCCCACCAACACTGGCCACACACAGACAAAATTCATTCCCAACTCCAACTGTATCCCACCTCTCTTCTATTCCTTTCCCTGTTTCTCTTCCCATTTCTTTCCTCTCCCTTAGGCCTTAGTTACTTAATCCCCTTTCACTAATACTCCGTTTGTCAAGCGTGGTAAATTTAAACAATGATGTTTGATTAGAGGTGCCAGATTGTCAGTTCGGGTTCGGGTTCAAGTTCGGGGTTGGATCGGGTCGGGTCAGTTTGACCAAATAAAAATGTCGGGTCGGGTATCGGATTGATGGTTGTCGGCATTTTTTCAGGTCGGGTCAGGTATCAGATTAACGTCTACCGATATTTTTTCGAGTCGGGTTAGGTAGGGCAGGATTTTTGGGTCTAGTCAGATTTTGCACCTCTACTCCCGAGTCGAGTTCGAGTCAGGTCAAGTTCAGGTCAGTTTGACTTTTCCTGAAACTCGGGTCGGGTCGGGTTTCTGGTCGAGCGGGTTTTTCAGGGGGGTCAGATTTTGCTACCTCTATGTTTGATGTTAGTGAAGTAAATAGATGAAATAAAGTGAGTACAATCTGTAAAAGATATGAAATAATAGCAAGCTTTTAAAAAACTTAGTTTTAACTTCGTTTAAACCGTTAAACCGTTAAACCGTTTTTTGGACCCTCTTACGTTAAGTATTTGTAAAAAAACCGTTATTTGTGGAAAAATTGTTTTAACAAAGTTAAAACCGTTAAAATCCGTGTTATAGAGGCGTTTAAACGCTGTTAAAATATGTTTGCATATTATTGACGGTCTAGAAGTTCACAATAATGTTTATCCTATGCATATAACAATTAAAAATTTTAAACTCTTTATTACTATTTTCTTAAATTTTTTAATTATAATTTTTTAATGCTATAATTTTTGTTTTATAAGAATTATAACTTTTTATGTACTTAATTAGTTTTGTAATTGTTATTTGTACTTAATTATTAAGTATAATTGTATGAGAGTGTATTGTGTAACATTTTTAAATTTAAAAAATATATAGAAAATGAGGACCCGTTTTTTAATTTAACGGCCGTGTAATCCCGTTTTAACGTCAAACCGTTAAATAGTCACCTCACCGTTAAGAGCCGTTAAACGTTTTTTAAAAGCTTGAATAATAGTGATTTAATTTAATATATTTATATGGCTGCATTAACTCACTTACTACACCTTACATCACTTCCGTTTGCTAACTTAAAACTCATTAAGGGCATGTTTGCTACCATAGTTTTGTAATAGGAAGCCACGGCTGTAGCTTTTAAAAGTTTTGGAGTGTTCGGAGGACAACAAAAAAGCCACCATAAACCAGGTTGAAGCACACGACCCAAGAAAAATACGAGAGGAAGTAAGCTTAAAACCCGGTTTTTAAAAAATCAAGTTGGACATGATTTTTCTCAGGCCATGGTTTCCTCTATTTCAAACCCAGCAAGCTAGGGTCAAAATTTTATAAAAACTGTCAAAAACAGTGTAAACGAATGGTCCCTAAATCACTTTACTACACTTTTACTGTATCACCAAACAAACGGCGGTTTGGTATCTAATCTTTCAGTTTGCGGCTATATATATGATCGATCTCTCATTGTCCCTATTCTCCGTTTTTTCTTTTTCTAAATTGCGTGGGCTTGTGCTCTCATATACTGCTACATAACATAAAATTAAAGATAGTCAACTCCATTAATTGCTTGCACTAATCTCATCGCAAAATAACACATTCAACCTTGGCAAAGCTAATTTGGATGGACACTTAATCATTACTGCCTTCAAAAATCTTACTACATCTAATTTTCTTCCCAACCCCTTCTTACTATATTTTTCTTTTAATTTCCTCAAACTAATTACTATATAGAATTAACCTAGCTATGACACTAACAATAACAAAACTTAAAAGCTTGTTTTTCCGATAAGATATAATTAAAGGGGCTATTTGATATGCTGAAAAATAATGGGAAAAGACGAAAAGTAACAAATTTTTTATGATCTTAATTTGACATTGTTGTTTGATGACAAAAATTTTCGGGATAGATGATTCTTGTCGAGAGGTTGTTCCCACTTTTCCTTCTCCTTGTTTTCCACTCGGTTTTCACCGAAAAATAAATTTTTCCTTCATTATTTCTCCAACACTTCCGAAAACTCATCTCTTCCTCTCTACCTCTCCTCATTTCTAGCTAATCAAACACAAGAAAAATAATTTTGGAATCCAAGTTTCTTATACATCAAATATCCGCGATGGAAACAAAGAACCTGGAAACTGAAATGATTAAAACATGTTTCCAATAATTTTTAACATTCCTGCATTTTCTTGTTGATCATGCAGGCCCAAAGTGTAACGCTCCTCATTATCTTCTTCACTCCCTTTCATTTACCACTTCACATGCGATACATTGTAAAAATCTACTTTTTTGTTTTTTATATGCTTATTGTGGTAAAATCTTATGAACCAATTATTCCTCGTGTACATGCTCCTATATATATATATATATATGCCGTTCGACATTTCATAAAAGTTTAATTTGTAAAATTTAATATACCAAGAAATTAGATTTACATATTGTATTTAATCTCCACCAATTTTGGGACAGATTTGAGATGATTTAGATACTCGAGAGAGAACACTTACAAAGCGCCGGCCAGCTGTGCGCTCTCCAGCTCCAAATTCTCTCCAAGTCTCAACTGATCTGCGTCACTGTGTAAATGTGTATTCAGAATTTCCGATCCCTCTTTTATTAGTTGAAGAGGAATGCTGATTTAGCTAGGCAGTGACTCTCCATTCCCTCTATTTCCTACCAAATACTAAGATATATACCATCAGATTAATTTAGTTATTATTCTAATTGTCTATTTGGTAATGACATAATTTTTTTGAAGTAGAGTAATGACATAATTAAACGAGGTGGACAGTAAACATCTTTTGAGCAAGTTTTTGAGCAAATAATTGAAAGTGTTTTTTTTTTTATCAAAGAGAAAATATTATTGTCCCTTGTTTTATTCCCTTAAAACTACCTCTAAGAGAACTCGGGATCTGCTACCGCACTGCCAGATCTGCAACATAGATCCGACGGTGCGGTAGACCTCGGGATCCGTGAAAACACTGAGTCCGGATCCTGAGGTCTACCGCACCGTCGGATCTGCGCTGCAGATCTGACAGTGCGGCAGCAGATCCGGACTCCTCTAAGAGTGAGGTAGAGAGAGTCTCGGTGCTCCATTGTGTTTTGAGTTAAAAAACTTTGACATGAGAACGTTGCTGCGAAACAAAAAGGTATATAGGTCCAAGAAGGATTGCTACGATGGCTTATACAATTTGGAAGAACATATCACATGATCTGTGGGCTCGTCTCGTCCTCTTCCTCTTCATTCGACAACAAAAAAAAAAATAGAGCAGTAGGTAGCATCATCCTTTTCACTTATCCATTTATTTATCGTTTTTGTAATGAACAAATATCAATTTTCAGTGAACATTTATATCTTTTTAATGAATAGATATCATTTTCCAGTTAACAAATACATAACAGTTTCTAGTAAATATTTATGCAACCGTGCTAATTAAGCACATAAGTGCACGTAGTGTTTCTCAAAAGAATATATATAACAAACATGAGACTCTCTCTCTCTCTCTCTGTTTTTTTTTTGTTAGAATGCTCTCTGTCTTTATCTCTTTCTTTTTTTTTTTTTTTTGAGAGAATTTATCTCTTTCTCCACTTTCACAACAGCAACCTAGGTACCTAGCCTTTTGTATTACTGTTTTACACCAAGCGCGCTGCAGTAGAGACATCAAACATCTCAGCTGATTGGGTGAATTACTGAATTTCTCGTAACAAAAACGAATATATGTCATCAAAATTCTAAAGAGTAATACCTAGCTTCTATAGAAAAATTATCCATAGCATCTGAATATCTATAGATTACATTTCATAATGTATCTGTAACTGTTACATACTTTTTAATGGACGCAAGATGTTTTTCAATTCTAAAAGCCTTGTGGGGGTAGCAACAATTTAAAACGAGCATTAACATGTAATAAATTTATGTCAAAAATCATGCCAATCATAAACCATATAATTAGTCATTGGACAGATAGTATAATTTTGACAAAAATCACATGGCCATACACGTTATTTTTGGTTGACTAATTTATCGTGAGGTGAGACAAATATATTTTTTTTTCTTTTCATTTGAACAAATAAAGTTTCATTTATCAAAATAATATTTTAAGTACTCTTGCATATGAATATGAATTATTTTTACATATTAAAATATCCAATTCATTATATAGATGATTAATTATTCAAATTAACATATACATTTTTTCAGTTAGCAAATATCCATCACATTATAAATCTATAATATTATTATATGTAGATTTCCATGACGTATTATCATGTGGACGTTAATGCATGGTGGACTTTGAAGAGTTTCTGATTATTTAAAGAGTAGTAGGTAACGTACATCATTTTCACTTATCTACCGCTCCATTGTATTTTCAATGAACAAATATCTTTTTCAGTAATTTATATCTTTCTAATGAATAGATATCATTTTTCAAGGATACATACATAACGGTTTCCGGTAAACATTTATGCAACTGTGCTAAGCACATGGATGCACATGGTGTGTTAGAACTATGAGAGGGGTGGATTAGGTCACTGTGATTTGACAGCAATCGAATCCAAGCAAAAGGATGTGATTTTTATTTTTGAATAAAAAAAAAGAGGAGGTGATTATATAGTGTTATATTCATATTTTTAATTTACAAACGTGATTCGTGCGGTTTGTCCTTTCCGGATACATAGTTTGATCTCTACTTTGTATAGATTATAGACTAGTGCCCAAATCTATAATAAAACGTTGTTTCAGCCCACAATAACCTTACCTTAAGTCAAAAAGTTCGATTTGAACATTCCTGTTAGTATATAAGGGTAGGTAATGCCGTAATGGATAATATGAGGACTGAGGAGACGGCGTTAACGAGTTGGCTCTGGCCTCCCAAACAAGTTGGCGATGGGGACGGTGCCTCAACCTCTACTTTTAATTATGGCCACAAATATACATCCCCTATCAATTTGCTATCTAATGTCCAATTATCCTTACTATATATATAAAAAAGCATACTTAAAAAAACGACATAAAAATGTTATCTTCCCCAAATAAGAAACCTGAGCCGTTAATTATTTTCTTAGATAGATCAGAACCGTTGATTTACATTAATGCACGTTGACGTTAATGTCTTAGTCCATTAAAATTTAAGGTCCATATCAATTTCCTCAATATAAGACACATTACATATATATTATCTTAAAAATTTATTATAAGAAATAACAATTTCAGCCCAAAGCAACGCGTAGACTCTTTACTAGTAAAGTATGAAATGACCAATATACTCTTGTGCGCCTACATTACAATATTCAAGATACACAAATTATAGGCATGCGATATATAGAGATGCTGATAGTAAGAAATATTACATCTATATTTTAATTTTGCATACTTTATTTTTATATTTATAAGAAGATATAGTTGTAATAGTACATTAAAAAAATTGTTTGTTGTTTACAAAAAGTTTGGTCACATTAAAAAAGTTGTAGTAAATATATTATTATTTTGAATTGAATGGTTTTTATTTTGTGGATTAAACATTCCTCTTTAATAGTGTTTGAAGGACATAACGTAACCATCCAATTTAAAAAAAATGAACGGTTTATATTTCATCCGTTCCATAAAAGAATTAACCAAAAAAATATGTAGCCTAGAAGATGATAAATTGACTTTTTAAATTGTGAATAATTGTTAATAACTTAATATATATGGTACTTTATCGTAGAAGTAATATAATACAACACTTTTTATTTAAATAACTTCGATAATACTAAATTATTCAGAGAATATGGTAAAATTTAAATAATATAAGATGAACTTGTCAACGTCGTTACCAGATTTGCATGCCTAGTGCCGAAAATTAATAAAAAATAATCATAAAATAAAATATCATCAATAATAAAAGATGGCAGAACAGAAGGCATGCAAAAAAAGTAGTTTTCTATTAGAAATACCAACTCCAGCAGAGCAGCCTTCGTTGACAAAAAATACCATATAAATTTATATTCAGAACATAAAATTCTAGCTTGTCACGAATTCAGTTTCTTTTATTCAGCCGTAAGTTAACAGAAAATAATGCATTTTGATTATCATTGAAATTGACCATTTATTAATTTCCCCATGCAGACAAAATTGTTGAAAAAAAAAAGGCAATGATTCTAGCTAAAACGTTTTAGTTTTTCGAAACCAGTGACTTTAGTTAAGTATGCGTCAAACATTAATAAAAACAATGACTCAAATTTTATGATTTGTTATTCTCTCAAAAGAAGATTAAAATTTTTTTTAAAAAAAATTATAAATGCAATTGAGATTAATTTAGAACAGATTTGTCTTTGCCAATTCACGTATGATGAAAAAAAATAAAATAATAGACACAATATATGGCAATAAGAAACACAGCTAGGTAAGGAAATAGAGAGATTTATTTTGAGGACTATACAAATTGGGAAAAGAAAAAAAGCAATAGGAAAAAAGAAGGAAAGCATCTATTGCAGGTAGGCTGACTGTACCCACATGGCAATATCAATATGCCATGCCTACCTATTTCGTTTCTTTTTGTTTGATGGATAAATATGTATATATGTAATTGTAAGATTGTAATCTGAAATTCTGAATGAATGGAATTTAATGTTCTCGTTTTCTTTTTCCTCTTCCCATTTCATTTCAATGTCTTTGCAGATGCATGTTATGTTATTTCGTGGGACCGAAGCAAATAAGATCTTTTATGGAATCACATAATTATTGTAGTATGTGTTATGTTGTGGCTCACTACACTTTATTGCAAATAGGCAATACAGTGGGCTATACGGAGTAAAACTACCGTGTTCTTAAGCTTACGGAGGCCTTCCGTAAGCTTAACACAAAAAATGTAGCAGATCATATCCAAATTTTGATTTATATGGCTCAATAAATTCTTTATATCAAAATCATGTGGTATGCAAAAGTTTTTGATTTTTAGAGATTTTTAAGTATTTATTTCGGATTTTTTAAAAGTTACATATGAAACATTGATTATTTTATTATTGTATAGTTGATATTAAAGAATCCGAAATAAATACTTAAATATCTCCAAAAATTTAAATTTTTTGTATGCTATAAGATTTTGATATAACGAATTCATTGAGCCATATAAATTAAAGAGGAAATATTTCCTTACCCCAACTTTAATCCCCCAATTCCGTACCCCAAAATCTTCTCAAGCTTCCTTCCCTAAAATAAACGCCGGAACCTTTCCTCATTTCCTAATCAAACCTGAACTAAATAACTAATTAACTAAGTCATTAACCTACACGACAACCCAATTCGGTTCAAAACAAATGAAACAAAGATTATCGTGGGCCCCATCTGTCGGCCACCAATTAAATGAAATGTAAATCGCGCGTGTTTTTCTCTTCTTGCTTCGCCATGGCTGCCGATTTCTCCGGCAAAATTAGAGGTGCTCCGGCCATCTCAAGTTGTGTTCTTGGCGTCGTTAGAATCGTGCTTCCAAGGTCTATGTAGCGCTACAAGCATGGAAGGCTATAAATTGGAGGACCGAAAAAGGGATGTAAGGAGAAAGGCGCCAGCTTAAGGTGGTTACTCCATTGACGGTTGCTCCAGTGAAACTAATGGTTGTCCAAGCTTCGGTGAGGGACCACGATGCCTCTGGAATGTTCAATTTCACCTCTGCAAGCCCCCATATGTGAACTTCACCTCCGTTGCTTCAAGTCGGAAGCAGGCTTTGGCGCTTTGCCAAGCACTGTACAAGAGATTGAATTGGGTGAGCAATTGCATCATACTATTAGCACTCGATTCACTAATGAAGAGTAAGCAAAGAGTTGAAGCCGAAAGTAGTAGCAGCCTCAATTGTTGTGATACCCTTCAAAATTGCTGAGTGCCTTTGAAGTTTTCTATCAAAACTTGTGATCGTTTAAAGCAGCATTCAGATACAACGTATGACAAGTGAGTGTTCAGATACAATGTCTAAATGCATTAACCGCCTGACCCGACTTGAATCCAACCCATGATTCAGGGAAAATCAAATTGACTAGAACCCGACCTGACCCGTGTTTCAGGGAAAGTCTGACTCGAACCCGACCAAACCCGAACGACCCGAAACCCGAATGACCTGGGTATAGAGATACAAAATCTGACCAGACCCAAAAAAACCCGTCTGATCCGACCTGAAAAATGTCGGCAGGCGTCAACCCAATGCCCGACCCTAAAAATGCCGACAGCCGTCAACCCGATCCGACATTTTCATTCGATCAAATTGACCGGATCGGACCCGACCTGAACCCAACATGAAATTCTAGTGGCATCTACATGCTTTAATACTACTATAAACACCACTTGCACCAAGTCTGAACTGAATTTTAATAATGTATGAACATGAAATTCTAGTGGTATGTACATGCTTTAATACTACTATGAACACCCCTTGCATCAAGCCTGAATTGATTTTTTACAATGTATTAACAGGAAATTCTAGTGGTATGTACATGCTTTAATACTACTATGAACACCCCTTGTACCAAGCCTGAACACCCTACGCAGCAGAAGGTGCAGCCGTAATGGGGCCCATGGAGCACTGGATCATAATTTTTACAATGTATGAACATGCAATTTTAGTGGTATGTACATACTTTTAATACTACTATGAACACCCTTTGCACCAAGCCTGAACACCCTACGCAGCAGAAGGTGCAGCCGTTATGTCCATGTGAAAAACGTGCTTAAATTGACAATCATATATGTGGTCCCCACAGGAAGTTACGGAAATGGATAAGGTTGTTCAGTAGAACGCGAAAAGCCCACCCGTCCTAATTTCGCGATGTTCATACTTGTCGACAAACGGGGTTCATACTAACTAGTGTTGGGTGTTCATAGTTTGTGCATGCGTGTTGTTGGGTTGGGGTACGATTTTGGGGGATTTTTGTTGGGGTACAGTTAGCTTTCCTCTAAATTAAAATTTAGATATAATTTGATATATTTTGGACGTTAAGCCATGGGGGTTACTCGGGCTATATATATTAATGTAATGGATGCAGCAGAGACCATACCGCCAAAAAAGAAAGAAAAGGGAATAGAAATTAAAAGTTTGTAAGAGTGGTCCATCAGATCAGACGGACCATCACCATTATAAGATTTATTATTATATCTACCGTACTACACTACACTGTACACATTTGTTTTCTTGTCCGTCTCTCTGCTAGTGATTTAAAAACGGTCCAGGTAGGTCCGGATCGGTCCAAACCCGCCCCGGTCTACGGGTTTCTCCGGTCTACGGGTTTTCCCGGTTCGGGAAACCTCGGAAAAATTTCAGGGGGAAGGAGATTGGACCTAGCTTAGGACCGTCCCTCCCGGGTTGCCCGAGTTTCCCGGTCCGAGTTGCTCGGGTTGCCCGGGTTTCCCGGTCCGAGTTGCTCGGGTTGCCCTGGTTTCCCGGTCCGAGTTGCTCGGGTTGCCCGGTTCCAGAGTTATATGTCAAAAAAATAAGAAAACAAAACAAAAAATATATAAAAAATATAATACACCTATTTTACACTACAAAAATAAAAAAATATACTTAAAAATAAAAAAATAAAAATTAAATTATTTGTTTTAATCATATATATATATATATATATATATATAGAGTGAGGCTATTGCGCTTCACAAAGCGCAGTGGGGTAGTGCGCTTCGGCCCCGTATCGAAAAATCGTAGCTCAAATGACCAATCCAAGTTACCACTATAATCTTGATATTGAAACCTAATTGCATATCAAAATTTTCTATTTTTAGAGTTTTCTAACTATTTTTATGAATTTTTGAAAAATGACCCATTTTATGTACAAAATTTTGTGCATTTTCTATACAATTTTAAAAAATCCAAAAAAATAGTTAGAAAACTCTAAAAATGGAAAATTTATGTAATCTACAAGATTTCAATATGTAGATTGTGTTGAGCAACTTGGATTGGCCATTTGAGCTACGGTTTTGCGTTACGGGCCCGAAGCGCACTACCTCACTGCGCTTTGTGAAGCGCAATAGCCTCACTCTATATATATATATATTATATTATACAATTAAAAGTTAGGAAAATAATATTTTTATATTAAAAATGAAAAAAATTAAAATAATATTATTATCAGAAAAAAATTTAAATTATATTTGTTGTAAAACAAAAATTCTTCTTGAAAATAAAATTTAAATAATATTATATTAGTTGTTAACATAGGCGGGAAAAGTTGGAACCAAGTCGGGTTACCTCGGGTTATTACCCCGATACCCTGGGTCAGGTAGGGTCGGGTCCCGGGTTGCCCCGGTACCTCGGGACGGGTAGGGTCGGGTCTCGGGTTGCCCCGGTACCCCGGGTCGGGTAGGGTCAGGTCCCGGGTTTGCTCGAGTCGGGTTTCCACGGAAATTTTTTTGGGAACATGGATATCTACCCTTGCGAGGACCGTCCTCCCGGTCCTCTCGGGTTGCCTCGGTCAGACGCCCGGGTCGGGTCAGTCGGTCCATTTTCCCAGGGTTTCTTGGGTCGGGTTTGGACCTCTCGGGTTTTTTTAAAACACTACTCTCTGCTCTTGCAGTCTGCAGTCTGCTCTCCCATTTCCTCGTAGAATTTTCTAAGTGTCCTTATTTTAACTGCCCACAATTATATAAAATTTATAACTCTCAACTCAAAATTTGTAACAACGTGAACACCAATGTTGGAGACAGATATGACCATTTTCTCTTTGCCGGTGATTCCCTTGCAAGTCGCAACCGCTCCCAATTGTAGTGTTTTAAAAAAAAACTCGAGAGGTCCAAACCCAATTAGGGGTGTAAATGAGCCGAGCCGAGCGAGCTAGGCTAAACTCAAACTCGGCTCATTAAGTTAACGAGCCAAAAACACAAGCTCAAGATCGGCTCGTTTAATTAACAAGCTGGCTCGTTAAGCTCGTTTATTTTTTAATAATAAAACTTTAAGTATGTTATATCAAAATTTACATAAAAATCAACAAAATGATTAACAAAAATTCGTTCGTATACATTTTACATAACAATTTTATATATATTAGACCATATATTGTATAAGATATTAATAATCTACGATAAGAGCAGTACGAATTGCAATTAATAATAATTTATCGACCCAAACGAGTTTAACGAGCCGAGCCATGCTAAGCTCAAGCTCGATTCATTAGCTTAACGAGCTTAACAAGCGAGCCCAATTCGATTCGATCCCGAGCGATCCACGAGCTGTGAGTTTTTTTGCCAGCCCTAAACCCAATCCGAGAAACCCAAGAAAAATGGATCAACCGGCCCGACTCGAGGGTGTGACCCTGTCAACCCGGGAGGGTCGGGAGGGACGGTCCTCGCAAGGAAATGAATCCATTCCACGGAAAATTTTCTAAGGAAACCCGACCCGAGCAAACCCGGGACCCGACCCGCCCTGACCTGAGGTACCGAGGTAACCTGAGGTAACAACCCGAGGTAACAAAAAAATAAAAATAAAAAATAAGAAGTCAGAACCCCGTATATAATAGTAACATAGCTGGTCATAAACCCAAAAATTATAGGAGAGTAACTTTTATTTTTCAAAAACGATTAGTAGTATATAATATATATATTTCGGCTTAAAACAAATAATTTTTTATATGAAATATATATATATATATCTCGGTTTAAAATAAATATTTTTTGGTTTTTTTAAAGTACTTTTTTTTTAAATTTTTGTAGTATGAAATAGGTTAATATTTTTTTATATATTTTTTGCGCTTATTTTTTTCATTTTCCGGAGCTTTTGTTTCTATCATATAAGCCGAACAACCTCAGGAATCCAACCCGAGCAACCTGGGCAACTCGATCCGGGAAACCCGAGCAACCCGGGAGGGACGGTCCTAAGCTAGGTCCAATCTCTGTACCCAAAAATTTTTTCGGGATTTTATTTCCACTATAAAAACAAAATAAATAAAAACTAATAGGTCCGGTCAGATCAGATCTAAAAATTGTAATCGAATAATGACATAACATAACAGTGTAATTTCAATAATAAGATAACAGCATCATTGCAGATCGAACATCATATATCATGAAACCCCACCATCACCACGATTAATTAAGCCATGCATCTGATTAATTATCTAAATTAACACTAACAAATTAATTAACGAAATGATGGGACCGCAAGAAATTCGAACAAATAAACACGAAAAGACCAGATTAATTCTGTGCCCAACCATTGAAACATCTTTGAATATATATATTTGTTCCTTTTTACCTAAATTGCACTAAAACAACACATGAATCAGCATGCATCATGATTAATTTTCTATTGTTAATTTGTTATTGCTTTAGGCAATTTACAGTCAGCACAACGCGTTTTTTTTTTTTTTTTGATAAAGTGATAGGGATAGCCAAAAATTGTAATAGAGTGCTACATTTTTATATGGGTCGTTAAATTAGAAACAGTAAAATTGCCTTGCATTGCAACAAAATACAAACATTTAAAAATTTATTTGTAATCATCGTATAGGTGAAAATTTTCTTATAAAAAATTAATGATCTCAAACAATAAATAGTTAATAGATAGATAAATATGTCAAACAAATTGGTGTACATAAGTGCGTCATACTGTGAGGGATAGGTGCACGAGTGTTCATCCCTTGACTTACTGCATTGTGTAGTTCACAACATCAACCATTAGATCATCTCGAGATCCGAGCTGGCACGAATCTTGAGCAATCCAACGGCTGGAGTTGTGAACTGCACAATGCAGTATAGTTGAAGATTAGTGATATTTGGGTTAATGATTGAGAGTAGTGTGAGATTAGTGCTAACTTAGTAAACGTGTGAGTGAAACTAACTTTTGACTATTCTGGTTAGTAAAATATTGTTTTGATGGTAACTTAGGAGTAGTGATTGAGAAAATGAATAAAATAATAAATTTCTTTTTTTATTTCAACTAATCCTATTTTTTATCACAATACTACATCTGTACCAATTAAAAAAAAATGATTTGGAAATATATTTTATTATTATCACAACTCTCACTTATAAGTTGTTTTGCTAAAAGTAGAGTAGTACTACTCATCAACTACCTCACTTCTCCAATTTATGTTTGGATTGTGTTGTTATTTGGTTTAGTATGCTACTCAAAGGGTAATACTAATATTAGGGAATCCAAACACACCCTTGTATGTTTTTCTATTGAAATTGTGTCTAACACACAATTTCAATAGGAAACCAAGAACCAACACTGACCTCAGAACAATATCCACATGCTGATCACAGAGCCAGAGGGGAGGCACATTATCAAGTAATCGGGCCTTAATAATAAACAAACAAACAAACTTGTAAGATGAAAGGTAACGATCAAAATCTTACAATTGTTTCCTAACCCTTTATTTATTTAAAGTGACGGTTATAAAGTTAGATAATTAGCAGTGCTCGCCGTACTTATCATGCCGTATATATCAGTGTGTAATCAACAAGTTATTATATATATATAGCCACGTGTTACAAGCCCCTTTGAGCATCACCACATATATATTCTCTTCAGTACCTACAAATACGGGTCCCTATCTGCTGTTATTCTTTGGGATAACAGGACCTGTTATCCCAATTTGGACTGTCGGATTAAAATGAACGGTTCAGATTGATACCAAAGTACAGTTTTTGAATGGAGCAAAAGATTTTGTAAACAAATCTGATCCGTCCGTTCCGATCCAATGGTCAAGTTTAGGATAACAGGTGATATGATTGATTCCCTACAAATACAATCCAATTTTGATCTCCTTTTTTCTCTTTGAAAACTAGAAAAACAATCAATCAACCTACGCTGCATCGACGCGGCTCCCTTCACCAAACTCGAGTAAAATACTGAACCAGGCAAGGTGGTTGATGTGTTCTTGTTATTTTTTTTGGAGAGGTTAGAAGCAAAGGACAAAAATTATATACTGACAGATAGGTATAGATCGTCCTATCTACTTGTACTATCATTTGAAACTTGACTTATTTGTGTCCTATATATTTGGTGGATTATTTAAAGGGGGTTATTTAATCATAAAAACTCATTTTTTGTTTGGGGATCTTACCTGATTACTAAATTTATGTGTGACAGGTTTCATTGGTTGTCAAATGTGTCAATTCTAATAAAAACTTAAAAAATTAAAAAAAAATTTGTTCTTCCATGCATTGGCTAAGCAATCTTTCATTTTGAATCGATCGGTTTTTATCAAACATCTCACTTTAATTGTATCTAACAGACATATTGAGACCAACCAATTATGAAAAATGAATGGCCGTATTTCATCTGATCCGTAGCAATTTTGGTCAAAAAGAAAAAATTGGACTTGTATTGTTTTTGATACAATTTAATCGCAAGTGAATCCTTTTCTGGATTCATCAATATTCTTATAAAACTATACAGGCATTTTGACTATCCCTCTTTGGACCTCTTTAAACTTTTTAGGCTTCATTAGTCTCTTTTAATTCTTCCGTATACAAGTTCCTTTGTACAGATTAAAAGTACTTTTTTCTGTAAGCCCCCTTTTGACCGAACCTTAATTAGGCTATTGTCTGGACTTTAAGGAGGCCATCTATATAGCTTAAGCTTTAATTAGTGTCCCGAACGAGACTTTCTTTGTGCAGCTTAATATTTTAAGCCAAACAACTTACTGAATAAGCCTTATAACCTTTTACTCAATGAAGCACTCAAATTATAACATTTGACTATATTGCAAATATCTTCTAAAATTGTAAAATTAGAAGATTCCATTAGGTCATGTTCTAATGAATGATTCCATTGGAGCTCGTCCTAGATTCCACATTCTGGTGAATAATCGTCCGCCCTAACTTGTATGTTCATATCTTAATTAGTTGGATGTTTATATATATTGTATCAGGTTGTTCGACCTGATATACTAAAAGTATGTTGGCGGGATGTGTTTTTGGGGGTACAGTTAGCTTGCCTCAAATAATCAATTTTATAAAATCTTTTTAGTGATTTTGAAAGACAAATATGATGTAAGCAATTTTATGGGGGATATGAAAATTTGAAAACTTTTTAAGGGTATATATGAGAAATTTGAGTAAATCTACAGTGTTCTTAAGCTCAATGATATATACCTTCCGTGAGCTTAACCCCAAAAACATATCAAATCATGTCCAAATTTTTATTTATATGACTCAATGAATTATTTATATCAAAATCATGTAGCATGCAAAAATTTTCCATTTTTATAAACTTTTAAGTATTTATTTCGAATTTTGTAAAAGTTACATATGAAATATTGATTATTTTATTAATATTATATGTTGCTATTGAAAATTTCGAAATAAATACTTATAAATCTCCAAAAATAAAATTTTTTTGCAAGCTATAAGATTTTGATATAAATAATTTATGGAGCTATATAAATCAAAATTTAGATATAATTTGATATATTTTTAATGTTAAGCTCACAGAAGACCTCAGTGAGCTTAAGAACACCATAATTTTACTGGAGAAATTTACACAAAAAAAATAATAATATAAATCTGTATGTGGAGATTGATGCTAGAAACCACTTCCAATTATCATTGCAGTATTTCACGAACTCTTCTTATGACATTGCAGTATTTTGGACCAGCAACTTGGAAATACTTGATGTACGTATATCAGTAATACCTAGCATCCATAGAAAAATCATCTATAGAGTTCATAGGTTACATTTCAGAATGTATTTGTTACATTTCGGTATGTATCTGTTACATTCTGTACACGTTTATGGACGCATAGACTGTTTTTCGCATGATGTTTCTCTACGTACGTATATCAACCAAAAACATATGCAAACTATTGCGCATGGTGGGTACAAACACAAATACAATGCCGGTACAGGTTGATGCTGTTACCTAATTTGATAACAACGGACAAGTTTTGCATTAACTTCGTGGCGCTTTCAATCGATCATTGAATTGATTCAGATCTAAACGAGCGCAAGAGGTCCCAATCTGAAGGAAGCTTCCTAGTTGTTACAAATTTTTGCTATCTTGGAATTAAACACCAAAAACGAACGACAGACAGGTGGGTATGTTTTGGGTCGATGGCTTTCATATACGCTTCAAAGATCAAATTAAATTTGTCCGCAAGATAATACGATCCATACGATGTAGTACCTATATATGATTAAGTATAACAGGAAATTTTTATCTGACCAATACCTAACGTTCATAAGAACCAGCCTTTGATCTAGTGGTTATGGGCAACGCTCTCCGTGTGGGAGGTCGCGGTTCGAAACTCGGATGTCCATAATAGACATTTAAATTTGAGAGGCTTGACCTCATCTTTATCTTAAAAAAAAATATCTAACGTTCATACAATATAGGTATGTCCATAACGTCTATAGTTTACAAATTTAAGATATATGTTACAAAATCGGATGTATCTATTACATTCTTTGTACGTCTATAAACATATGAACGACTTTTCAATGAAAACAAAATGTTTATCTTTTTATTTCCTACAATATCTATTTCCATTTATGATCCTCCTAACTAATTTCAAACAGGATCTCTAACGAGCTGCAAAAATTACATTGCATTCCTAGCCACTCAGGTTTGTTGGAAATTGTGTAGAGTGAAAAACTCCTGCCTTATAATCTTCGATCATCGGATCCACGCTCACGGGCGGAGCTTCCTTGGAAGGAATTGGGCTATGGCCCCTCATTGTACACCAAAAGTTACAAAAATACCATTCATTTTATATGTAATTTTCTATTTGACATAAAATTGGCTCCCCTAATCACTTAGTATAACAAATTATATTGGCCCTCCCTTAATTTCAATTCAAGCTTCGCTACTGTCCACACTATAGAGAAGACAGTGCGTTAGCAGATTCAGACTTAACTAACTCTACTTTCCATTCATTTCAAAAAGGAGATGTCCATTGAATCTTGATCCTTCCTCTTCATCATTCTATGTCTCTCCCGTGATCTCTCCCTCCTCACAGTCTGCCAAACTCTCTATTCTCTTCCTCCTATACTTCTTTGCTTCAGTGGTCACTCCGGTGATTACTTCAACCATGGTAAGATATCTTGATCAACCATTCACTCCATGAGGCCTCTTTTGATCTTAGAACAATCCTCCACCGCCATTGTTGCTCTCTCTCACTTCCACGATATTATTTTTTTACTTATAAATTGATTATGTTTCATATTATATTCAATTTAAGTGATGTTTGATAACTTTTTAAAGATCCGTTAAATTATGACCGTTAAAAATTGTATGAAATTTTGATAAATCATCAAAATTTGAAACATTATAGATCTATAAATTAATTAATACATTCGTAAACTTTTTATCATTTTTTAGTTTCTTTTATGAATAGTTTTTCAAAAGTACAATTGCCAAGATTGTCAAGATAAGCATTGTCAATGGATTCGTCCTCTTTTGAAAATCTTGACAATCTTATAAATTGAGAATTTGTCTCCTTTGTTCCTCAAAGAGGAGGGATCTATTGATGATTGCTTATCTTGACAATTTTGACAATGAGAATTTTAAAAATCTACGAAAAAAATCGCTAAAAATTCTAAAAAATAAAAAAATTGTAGAATATTGTTTAACTTATAACTTAATTATGTTTTTGCTTATTTTCATTTAAGTGGCGTTTGATGACTCTTCAAAGACTCGCTAAATTAGAACCATTAAAAAATATATAAATAAACTGTCAAATAATGTCCAAATTGATTGAAATTTGAAACACTATCAATTTATATGTTAAATAATACATGCACTAATATTTTTCATTTTTAAGATTTTTTATGAACTTTTTTTTAATTCCACAATTTTTATTGTCAAGATTGTGAAGATAAACAGTTTGCAACTCGTAGCTCGCTCGTGTTCGGTTTTGGTCTGAACTCGAGTTCGATATAGCTCGGTTCAAATTTTGTAGTAGCTAAAGTTCGATTTAGATCGGCTAGATATTTTATGATTCGATTCGAAATCTATTTGTAATAGCTCGATATATATTAATTTGCACATATTCTGAACTAATTTGTCTAAATCTTTTGTAATAATATACCTATTTTAGTACTTAATTAAAATATAGTTATTTTTATTGTTGAATTAATAAAATATAAAAAAATTCACTATAACTTGTTATTAAATTAATAAAAATACATATAATTAATTTATATTATCGTAAAAGGAAAAATTATATATTTATTTTAGCTTTAATGATTTATGTTAATATGAAAAGTTAATATAAAATTATAATAATTGAGTTTGTATGGAGTTTAGAGCTTGATTCGAATTAGTTCGGTTCGGTTTACCTCGAGTTCAATTTAGCTTGAGTTCGGTTTAAGCTCCAATTCGGTTTAATTCAAATTCAATTCAGCTCAAATTCGATTCAATTCATTTACAAATTCCAACCATAGCACTGTCGTCTGCCAAACAACAACATTGGGGCAACTGTGGTCCAATAATAATGACAAGTTAAAAGAGATATTCCACATCATACAGGCATAAAGCCACCTTTGGCTATGGAAGAAAAAGAATATGCGTCTCTGGTGCTCTCGAAAAGTCGTTTAAACTTTTACAAACATAAACACACGGGTGCAAAATCTTTGCCACGCAAGCCAATCTCTTTTCTTTCTTTCTTTCTTTCTTTTATTTTTTTGTGATTGCAGATTTGCATTGCAGTCCATTTCAGTATCAGTGCAGTCTTAAGTTATCCAAAAGCGCGATCCTCGGAAATGACTGTCATTATTGTAGTGGCGTTTCTCATTGGAACAATTCGACAGTGATCTGTTCATGCTACTGTTTATATATACTTTGGGGGTATAGATATAGAATTATAGATAGATATATTGAGTCCATGAATCAGAATCGGTCTCCATCCTTTAGTAGCCACTTGCCAGAATTCCAAATTTGGATTAATTAAGACCTTTTTTAAGTTTCGCATAATAATTATAATTATAATTATAATTATAATTGGGAACAAAATTATGTATACCTTGCTCTGCCGATTATATATTATATGCCGTTAAATGTGCATGGCAAAGAATGTTATTTGGGTTAGTCTACATATATATAGAGTTTACATAAATCAAAGGATGTGCAATTCATATCCTCTACTACGCAGTAAGTTACTGCACAACGTTCCAACTTTTTTATCTGCTTTGAGATTCGTGCAACTCAATCTCAGAAAAGCCTCCTTATAATCCTCATCGTTGATTCGCTGCCACTCTAAGGATGTGGGAAAGAATGTTTAACATCAGAGCTGAGGATAAAGTAAAAAAAAAAAAGTACAAACAGCAATGTAATTAATTGTAAGCATGTAGCAATGTATAGTGCCTCATGGCACGATACCTTAAGGCAGACGACGTGAAATCGCACAATGATGAGAAGGATTTCTCTTATTTTTTTTGTCCTTTATATTCCTCTTTCTTTCGAGTGCTCATCCTCTGCCTTAAGGTAAAATGCTGCATGGCACGTGAACCGTTGGATCACTTTAAGATTCGTGAAAACTCGAATCTTGAGGCGATCCAACGATCCATGTGCCATGCAGCACTTTACCTTAAGGCAGAAGACGATGTGAAATCCTTT
Source organism: Cyperus esculentus (assembly GCA_030179965.1). NCBI lineage: Eukaryota > Viridiplantae > Streptophyta > Magnoliopsida > Poales > Cyperaceae > Cyperus > Cyperus esculentus. The sequence continues at coordinate 1,330,818 of JASGLE010000030.1, forward strand.
CTTTTGAGTCGTGTAGTGCTTTTGGTCAAAGATCCACCCTTAGCATCAATATCATCAGAATCAGGTGTCATTTGGGTTAGGCTCGCTCTAATGCACCCAGTCCAGACATTGACATCTTAATCCTATCTTCTATTCTTCCACTACAGCATTATACGCCTTATATATAATTCTGTTAGATTACTATATGGATTTAGGACTGTGTTATATGGAATTATATATGGATTTCATATCCTCTGTAGCGCTGCTGCATTGTGTAGCGCAGGATGTGAACCGTTAGATCATCTTGAGATCTGTGCTGGCTCGAATCTCGAGTTGATTTAACGGTTCACGTCTTGTGCTACACAATGCACCCCCTCATTTTTGGGAGAGCCAAATATTTTCTCCGTGTGTCCATTTTTAATCATCGATCTCAATTATTTCATTTGAATTAGTTACAAACATATTAACTTGAAACCACAAGAATATTAACAAAAATCAAGTAGAGTTGACTTCAATAACTATAAACTGAACTTATAAATCCTGAAACAGTGAAACTGATATCATACATCATGTACTTGAACAATTAACGAACGACACAAAAATGGACATATCTTAATATGGATAATATATGATGTCAACATGTTGACTATTTTGAGTGTTGACTAATAGCAAGAGAGAAACAAATCATAGATGATACACTTAAAATTGAATTCAAAACTATGCTAGACATCTTTTTTTTTTTTTTTTTGTATTTGTTATAGCTTTATGGTGCACATGCCAAGGTTGGATTATTATTACTAGAGTTATACTCGGGCTTCGCCCTGAAAAGTAGTATCAAATAAATAACTAAAAATTTTATAAAATTTTAAATATTTATATTAAATAAAGTTTTAAAAAAATCGTAAAATTTTTTATGTAAGTAAATAATAATAATACAATAATTTATATATAAGAACATATAAGATGTTGTACCATTTAAGGTTTAAAATTTGTTTTAGACATGTCACATTCATCTTATTTAATGATAAGAGAAAAAAAAATACAAGCCATTGGATCAAAGTAGATGAAGAGGTTTAAACAAAATCAATGGTTAATAATAGTGATGATGTGGCATAGTTGAGGTGCTTGGAAATTTACCCCTCTTTATGGAGTATAGATTACTAGAGCTGTGAATCGGGCTTCGCCCGAAAAAATAATATTACTTAATTTAATAGATATTAAAAATAAATACACATTTTTTATAAATATATTTTATTAGATAAATATTGGACTTAATATATTTTCTATATAATATATTTTTAGTTACATCTTAATTTATGTAAAGAATATAAAGCGGTGCACATATTTTGAGTCTTAAATTGTTTTTTAGGTACATCATATTATCTCTTTCATGAAAAAAAATTGAGCTATTTGATTAAGATAAATGAAGAGAGAGAAACAAAATCAATGATTGAGATCAATGATGATGTGACATAGCTAAAAAGCTTAGAAGCTTAACCCTCTTTCTAGTTATGAATTTTCAAAGAGTTATAGATTGTTATATATGTGAAAACATGAAAACAGAAAGTCTAAGAATTACAATAAAAAATCATCAATTCAATATATGTGAATACAATAATAGTTATCGCTAAGTATGGTCACTCAAAATTTATCTTGTCATTACAAGCAAAAAAAAAAAAAAAAAAATCACAAATTCCTAAGTCCTAAATGAATTATTTGCTTGCATTGAAATTGTTATAAATTTGGATCGTATCAAAAAAGAAAATATATAGTAGATTGCAACAAGTTTATTTTTATATTGAAAAAATATAGTAGATTGCAAATTGTGGTATTTTCCACAATAAATTGAGTTTAGGGGTGGCATTTTGCGAAGTCTCAATTTAGAGTGGCATTTTGCTAATTTTTCAACTTTGAGATGGCATGAAATAGAACCAATTTTCTCTTATATTTATGATATAAAATAATTCTTATCATTATCTCATATATCGGTAAAATAAATTTTTATTCGCATGATTAAATTAAGTAACTAAATATTATGTTTAGTACTATTTTGAGATTTTTCAAACCATATTTGTTGGCCATTTTCAATTGGGAAAAAAAAGAGATAAAATTTCTATTATTTTGCTTGAGCAAAGGCTGGAAGCCAGAGTGCTCATCCTCTGTAGAGTTGCATTGTGTAGCGTACATGTGAACCGTTACATCATTTTAAGATTCCAGTCAGTATAAATCCTGAAACGATGTAACGGTTCACCTTCTGCGCTGCACAATGCAACACTAATATCGAATTGGGAAGCCTTCACATCAGTTTACCATAGTTTTTATCACCTATGGTAAATAGGACCCACAAAAAAGGGAGGCCCCCTCCATCTAAATCTGGACCGTCAAAAGTAAGATGGACGGTTTGGATCCAATGGCAGTGAAGGTGCCATAGTTTTTTATGGCAGCAGATTGGAACCCAAGGGCTGCCAAACAAGACTTATCCGAAGTAATTCCTTTTGACCCCCATCATTTTCCGATTTGACAAGTGCTTACATTTTTATCCAAAGTGACACCTGCTGCAAGCAGCCAAGCAGCCATGCTGATGCAGAGAGCCTCTACTTCCATTGGGCAACTTTAGGATGTCTGTTCGGCACACAATGGAAAAGGGATGGAAAAGAGGATTAGTGGAATTGGAAATTGGACACTCTTCCGTGGTATTTCAGATGTGTTCGGTGCTTGTTTTGATTGGAATAGAGAGAAAGCAAATCTATTAAAATATAATTTCATTGAAAATGACCATTATGGCCTTGTGTTTTCTCCTCTTTCTATTGGGCTGCTGCCTCTTGGTTTGGTACGTTGCATACTTCCATGAACAAGACTAAAAAAACAGAGGATTCAATAATGTTTACAATATGCAAGTTTCTCAATTATGAAATGCTTATATTATAATGAAACTAAAATCATCTTAAATAACTACAATAAAACGAACGTTTTATAAGTTCTTGGTGGCATAGTATGCTGCTAGCTGAACATCAATTGCTAGTGCTTGCGTTTAACTTCTTCCAGATATATGTGATTTCTTCTTAGTGATTCCTCTCTTAATTAATTGATTCTCTGATTCCTTTCCTCTCCACCATGTTCGAATAAACAACCACCAAGATGAAAGCATTCACAGTAGTATAAATTGAGGACCAAAGTGGTTCAAAAGGGATCTCATTTAAAAGAGAAAATTATTTCTCTTACTGTTATAGCCTCTAATTCAAGAGATTGGAAACAAAAAAGTCTAAAATTAAGGTAAAATCAAATGGCAATGAAATCTTCTCTGTCCTCCTGAACTGTGCATAAGGAGAAAAAGAAAAAATAAAAAATGGGAAGATCATTAGCCACATCAGCAAGTGAAGGGTAAAAATGGGTCTCTAACTCTTTATTCCAGACTCTCTTCTCAATTCCAACCTCCCCATGGAATAGAAAAAGTGGAAAAAGAGGCCTAATCCGTCGCATCTATTCCATCTAATGTTAGCTCTGTTCGTTGGAAATAGGATCACTTTTTCTTTCAATTCCACTATTCCGTCCTCACCGAACAGACCCAATCAGGATTCAGGAATCAGCGAGAGTTCAACAGAAATTTCTTGGAACATGACATGACATGACCGAGCTAGAGTTTGAGCAAATAATGCCTCAGTAATTCCTGATGGTAGAAAGAAAGGAACAAGAAAATATCTTATAGGCTTACATACCCATTACGCAATTACTCGATCTTTTGCATTTTCAACAAGGACGGAAGTGATGCAACTCCCAGTTGGGTTTGGTGAATTTAGAGTAAAAAAAATACAGTTAAACGTCTCCAAATTGTGATTTGTCTTTCATTAAATTCTTTTATATAAAGATAGACAACACAATAGTAATTAAAATAATGATATGAAAATAGATTATTAAAAAAAATACCGAAATCTCCAAAACAAATACTTCAAAAGTTCTAGAATTAGATTTCTTTTTTTAATCATATGAGATTTTAATACAAAAAATTTAATAAAAGAAGCAATCACAATTTGCCATTTGGGATGTTTCCAACTAAGCCGAAGAATGTAACAAAATCACAGCTAATAAGTATAATATGAATGGCGGATTGGTTCCCACATGCATTTAAATCTAAGAGCAAGACCCAAATCGCAATTATAACTCAAATATGATTTTCACTAAAAAAGAAAACAAAAACCGTCAACTTGGTGAATTACAACTTTCCTTATTGCATATTAACATTGTGAATGTTATTATTATTTTTTTAAACATTTCATCATTGACACAAAAATCGTTCGAAGTTGAAACATAAAACTCACGAACATGGGCAATTTATATAACGTCCTTTTTCTTAAATGTTTTTTATTTACAGAAAGAGTTGTAACATAATCATTTTGTAATTTTGAGTTTTACGATTTTACAGTTCTTCTTCTTTTTTTTTTTTTTTTTTTTTATTTGTGGTACTAGGTAATGGAATCATGATATATGCAAAGCATTGACAAATTGATTCATGCCTGTGGCATATTTACTTTACATGATCACATTTATTAGGACGCGAGAACATTAGATTACTTTTTTTATCTTATTTAATATATAATTAAATTAAATTAATATGAAAAAATAATTTATTCTTTGGACGTCTTAAAAAAAATGGTAAACTAAATAGGTTAGTTTGGATGAATCGAGCTTGTGTGCTCCATGTAATCTTATTTATATTTCACCTTTTCTTTTGTAGGGTTTTTAGGGTCTGTTTGGTACTCTTATTCCAAAATAGAATAGTAAAAGTAGACCACTATTCTAACAAAATGTATGTCAAACATATGAATAGCTATTAGATTAGACTATTCCGGTATTCTAACACTTTGGTGGAATACTGGAATAGCTATCTCATGTGGCATGTATAATAGTCTCGAGTTTTGTCAAACAACATTTTTATTTTTCCGAATAGTTCAAAATATCACTATGCTTTCTACTCTTCCAACAACCACTTTTCCATTTTTACTAATCCAATGACACCATTGTAGTTGTATTCCTTAATTTGCCAAACGGACCCTTAGGTTATAGCTATGCTTGTATTCCAAAGTCTTCTGAATCCTTTCAATTTGATTTAATAAAATATTCTTTCAATTTGATTTATTATTGATTTAATAAATATTAATAGTAGGCTTTCAGGCCGCTACATCAAATTGTTTATTTGTCATATTTAGAGAATTACGTAGCCATCATATTTCGTCAAGTTTGTGTATGCAGAATTATAGAGGTGAAGCCTGAGTGACTATTGCCTTCTTTTCATAACTTTTTTTTTGGTTGAAATTTGATTTTTTGTATAATATGACAGGTGCGAGGACATATTAGCAAATTATATTTTTAACGACTAATTAGGATAGTCGATTTTCATTATATTTTTATATGCTTGCTTTTACCATTGAGGAAACTCGATATTTGCTCCACACGTTAGGGCATGTTCGGTAGTCACTGATCCTACAAAATTTTTTTTTTTCTATAAGAACAGGATTACAGTTGCATTTGGTGAAAACCCACGGAGAATCCATCATTGATAGGAAAAAAAATAATCTAGTTTGACTTAATTAATATTTTTTTTGTAAAAACAAGTGTTTTAGAGGAATATATTCCTATTAGGAATTGATAGTATTGTCTGCTAAACAGTGAATAAAAATTATTTTCTATGAACTCTCAATTCCTGTAAAATTCTAAATTATTTGCATATGCCGAACAGGCCCTAAATGTTTACTTTCATCATACCGGCTAAATCTGCAGAACCACATATGTGGTTAAGTACTCTGTGGTACACACTGGGACAGTCTGGTACTTCAATTTTCATTAAATGTGGCTCCACCAATAATATCACATTTTAGGAAGACAGCAACCATTGTTTTATGAATGAAAAATATTATCAAAAATTCTAATAAATATTGTTTGACAGAAAAAGAAACGCGCTGTCTAATCAGGTTCAAAAATCAACCATGAAAAGGGCAACAATCTTAAATTGAAAAGACTTGAATGTGGCAACATGGTGAATTGGTGACCTCAGGCAAGCAAGAGAGATTTTATAGCATCTGAAAGGGACTTACAACAGAACCACCACAATTTGATAAAAGGAAAATTAGAAACCATTTATTTCTGTTAGCTCCACAGATGGAGATGCCACTTCAGATGAACATTCTGGACAAGTATGATGCCTGCTCTTATTTGGAAGCTAAAATCAATTCTGATGGTGCATATCACTTGAATTAAATGACATTAATGGGTTTAATTTCTACCACAGATCAAATTGATGACATTTCGTTTGCTGGTACAATCAATCTACCTAACTAACAGGCCAACAGTCTTGACTGCTGAGACTTTTTACCGGTTGCAGTACTGGTACTGTATTTCAAACCGTTTCGGAGTAGAGTAGGATTGATATCTAAAGGATTCTTTCTTCTTAACCTAATAAACTGATACACCAAATTTGATGCCGATAAAAGCATGGCATCTGTGACATCCAGAACCAAACATAAAAAATCCAGACCTCAAGCTAAACTGAGCAAAGGGCGTAGCCAATTCTGTTATGTACATCATACCAACAAAATGGATGATCTAAAAAGGTGATGTCGACGTACGTGTTCAATCACCATAAGAAAATCTTTCCTAATTCTCCTTTTAAAAATAGGTAGTAACGGTACCAGTACCGCGTACCAGTAAATGCAACACAATCATTTTGTGTGAAATGGATACCTACTTGACAGTTGACACAACACCAAACACAAATAGTTGAATTCAGTCGGACTTGGATTTAGTTTCATCGGATTTCTGGGCCTCACTGGATCTGGGCTTGGCAAAATGTTTCAGGAACCAAATTCCCAAAAGAGCAGCTTGAATTGGGGCCACCCAGTAAACAAACAAGTGCTCTACAGTTATGTGGTCGCCCCTTGCAAAGGCCCAACCAAATGCCTATGCAGTTAAACAATACAAAAATAAAATCAGGAAACAAAAAAATGCAGATACTTCATAAGCAGCGGTGGCAGATTGTTGGGTTGGTCTGGGTTCGGGTTCGGGTCGGGTCGAGTATCAGGTTGACGGTTGCCGGCATTTTTTCGGGTCGGGTCGGGTTTTGGATTAATGTCTGCCGGCAATTTTTCAGGTCGGGCGGGTTTTTCAAGTTTGGTCAAATTTTGCATCTCTTTTCCTAGGTTAGCTTGGGTTTCGGGTCGGGTTGGGTTTGGTTCAGTTTGACTTTTCTTTGAAACTCGGGTCGGGTCGGGTTTTGGGTTGGGCGGGTCGGGTCAGATTTTGTCACCTCTATTCATAACCCCCATTTGGCAATGTAGTACAATTGAGTAAAAATAATTTAAGGTGATTTAAGACGCTTTTAGTTATCAAATGAAAGTGATTTAAGTGTAGTAAATTAACAAATCTATGAAAGTCCTTTAAACTTTTACCTCAAAAAAAAAAAAAGAAAAGAAAAGAAAGTCCTTTAAACTAAATCACTAAAATTTTACAAGTTTTACGCATTCTATCTACTTTACTTCATCTATTTATTTCACTACCACCGTATACCATTAGTTTAAAATGATTTAACATTTAACTTTTCTTTTAACTCACTACACATGCCAAATGAGAGCTAAGAGTACTACCAAACAAATTATTTGGAGTGAGAATTAGCAATTTTTTGATTTTTTATTTTTCACTCAATAATGTGAAATCTTGTTTTCATAATTTACTTGTCCCAACTAAATATGAAAATAGTAATACCTTGCGTCCATAGAAAAACCGTCCATAACGTTCATAGGTTACATTCCGGAACGTATTTTCTATATTTCAGAACATATTTGTTACATTCCGTATACGTCTAAGTATAGACGGTTTTTCGATGGATGCAGAGATGTTTCTCATAGGCAAAACTCTCGGGTTGTAGTTGTAGGGACATGCGCAATGAGGTTCACTAATTACCATTGCAATTGAGCATAAAAAAATGGAAATGGAGAGTTGTTGGTTCTTACAGAGGCAGGGTTCATGATGCCACCAGTGAGATCAGAGCTGAGGATGTGCAGCGTCATCTTAGAGACACTGGCAATCCATGTCTTCATGAAGAAGCTCTTCACTTCCTTCTGCTTGAGCGTCAGCGAAACCATCACCACTGCGAAAGTCGCGAGGCCTTCCGCCAGCGCTCCGTGGTGGATGCCGGCGTTAAGGCGGGGGCCGTGGCCGATCTGCGGGAAGGTCTGCTTCAGAAGCCACACGCCGGCGACAGATCCGAGCATCTGTTTGATTATAAGAAAAAGAAGCATTCAGCTGATGAATTGGATTGGAAAGTAGACAGATTGCAGCAGTAACAGTTGATGAATTGAATTAGGGAAGTGATCGACCTGCGCGGGGATGCGGCAGAAGGCGGCGAAGAGGTAGGCGGCGAGGGAGGAGGTGCCACCGGGTGCGGCGGCGAGGGTGTAGACGAGGACGGTGAGGGGGTTGTAGGAGGCGCCGCCGGTGAGGGCGTCGAGCCAGGCGAAGATGAACATGTAGCCCACGGAGAGGACGATCTTGATGAGCTCGAGCTCCTGCTTGGTGCGGCCGGGGGCGAGGACGCCGTAGACGAGCAGCTTGACGAGCGCCCCCGCCCACACCCAGAGGAAGGACACCACCAGGTCCCCCACCACCAGCGCCCTCCGACTCCCAGCCCCAGCCCCAGTGCCACCCATCGCTCTCTTTCTGTTGTCGCGGAGAATAAGAATCAGAATCTGATGGCTTTCAATTCAATTCGATTCAGAGAGGACAGATTCTAATTATGATTCTTGATTTACTGTGTCAAACAAAGAATGAAGGATGGATGAATTGGAAAGAAAGAAAGAAAGAGGGAGGGAGGGAGGGAATTTCGCGCGTGGTGGCTGACAAGTGCGGAGCGCCCTGCGCACCAATCCAGTCCTATTATTCTCATCCACCTTCTGTGACCAGTTTTCTCTGCCATTTATGTAACGACTCACTGACTAATGCTTATTTATTTATCTTTGACAAACTCGTACAACTGCAAGTTCCCAACTTAAAACCTTATATATTTATGATGACTATATGTCACTCAGGAAAGAAAATTTTGGATTTGAGTGATACAGAAGATCAAGACGATTTGGGCTTCCCTTGTTTGTTTAACAGTTTGGAGCACATGTCATCACCTTGACAATGGTCATACTATTGGAATTCTTCAACTTTGGTTTTCCATTGTTTGTGGCAATTCCAATTCAGTTGATTGCTGTTTGTTGGCTGCCCCTTATTTTATTAACCTATATATCTCCAATATTTTAATTTCAAATGATTGGCCATTAGGTGTGCCTATTCCATCTTATTCTTCTCGATTTGCCTTGTCCCATTATCCATCCGGATATATGTTAGTTCTGGTCGACGATATATATATTTTAGTTGCAAAATAACTCCGAAGTCGGGAGGTCGCCGGTTCGAAACCCGACAGGTTTTTTATAGACATTTAAATTTGAGTGGTTTGACTCTTATTTTTATCTAAAAACCTCTAAAGTTGGGATTTAAAAATTACTTTATATTCATCACCACAGTTACATCCTAAACATAATAATTTTATTTCAGTATAAAAATTTTATTTTTGCAAGGATTAGGATATCCCTATTTTATCATCAAGGATATCTCTAATTTTATGTGAGAGTGGTAATAAAGTAGAAAACAAAAGGTCAAATATTCATAAATTTTATTGAAACATGGGCGGATTGGCAAGTTTCAAACTCAGTATTTCATAATTTTCATTCCCCCCTCTGATCACCAAAAAAATAAAATACAATAAAGTGCGCTAATTGTCCAAATTAATTACTTTACAAAACAGTCGAGACAATCCCAAAAGATATCTCTCAACTCAAACCTCAGATGCTTAAACTGAGACAATGCCTCATCAAATTCCAGCTGATTCAGTAAACAAGCCGTGGCTCAAACTCAGCAAAATCAACTGATCCCGACTCGATCGGGGGCATGAGATAGGCAGCAATCAGCTCCGAGACCAGAGCTGCGATCAGTGGAATCCTCTTCAGGTTCTTCACAAAGCCCGGGTCGTTGGATTCGCCGACAGCAAGTATTTTCTCATTTATTGCCACCATCCGGTCGAGCTTCCTCTTGAACTCTGGGTTCTCCACATCCAATACTGCTGGGAAAATTCTCGCAGTTGTGCGGTTGGTCTGAAAGTATGTTCATTACAGTCAAGCATTAGAGTACTGTGTTGCCATTATTCTTTTGTTGCATTTTGACAATGTTTCCAATAATGGGGCATATAGAATAATTAGAAACAGGCATTACTTTCTGGATCTCAATGCCATTAGGTAGTTCAACTTCTTTTCATTCACAATCCTTTTTAAACTATACAAGTAAATATTAGCAAATATTATGATAAATCTTATCATTGAAAACCACCAGCAGCGGTTGCATTACCAGGGTTAGCTGCCAGCGAACTATTTGGTAAATATAATGGCATGCAGCAAGATAATCCTTTATAAGATGATCAGAACTAAAATGGATAACATAAGATACCTCGATAATAACATGCATGTCAAACTCCTTGGTATTCAACCCAATGCCTTCATAGAATGCGGTTCTCTGACAATCGTTCAGGTACATCGTCACATACACCTGCCAAATAACAAACATTACATCAATGCATCTTACTACAACCATATTGAAAAAAAATGCATTATACAAAAAGGTTAATAAATCTTACTGAGAGGCAAAAGAAGCGGGACCATAGCTTAGCCTTCCAGTCATTCAAGAACTGTGGCTGAGCTTTGAGCAGGGCCGTGAAGAAGTCGCCGTGCCTGTTCTCGTCCTGGCACCAGTTCTCAAAGTACTTGAAAATTGGGTAGACCTGGTATTCTGGGTTGGCCTTCAGATGCCGGAAAATGGTGATGTAACGCCAGTATCCGATCTTCTCTGACAGGTAAGTGGCATAGAATATGAACTTGGGCTTGAAGAAGGTGTACTTCCGTGCTTTGGTCAGGAAACCAAGATCCAATGCCAAGTTAAAGTCTGAAAGCCCCTTGTTCAGAAACCTGGAATTGGTTTAATCACATTATAGCAATTGGATTTTGAAAGTAAGAAAATAATTACAAGCTGTTGAGAATCGGTTTACATACCCGGCATGTCTTGCTTCATCCCGGGACATGAGGGAGAAGATCTCTGCTACCACTGGGTTTGTTTTCTGTTACAAAAGATTTTTCAAAGCAATAATTAATCAGTAACATAGTCATTACATCTAAACATGGCCTTCAATTGTAATCAATAGGTTCATGCAATATTTTCATATGAGATTTTGCTTCACTTCGGCAATTCATCAAACAGGTACAGGTATATATAAGATTAAATTGGTCACCTCAAGACTTAGCCTTATTAAACAGTCAATTATAAACATTTCAAATGCCCCTAACAATAACCATGTAATGATAACAGTAAAACAGACCTTGAGCCTCCTTCCGAGTTCCTTGTAGAGCAAAAATCCCGAGAACTCAGCAGTGCAAGAGCGCTCGAGAAACTCAACAAAAATCTGACGGAGGGGGCCCTGCATCTTATCAGCGGCTTCCTTGAATTCGGGGTTGCGCACAAAGTGGGTCTGGTTGTAATCAGTCTTGAATTCATTGAGCAGGGCCACAAAGTCATCCTGGTTCAAGTTCTTGTTGATCTCCATGTTGAAGAGCTGCTCCATTTCGTCGAAGTCGGTGGTGTAGAACCGGGGGGTGAGCAGGGTCTCCTTAATCTCGGTCTTGCTGAATTTCTTGTTCTTCTTGGGGACAGTGGCAGTGGCATTGGCCACAACTCTGAATTGCGAAGGGCTGCGAAGCCGGGCTGTGGAGAATCTGAGCACCGGGCGGTTCAGCTTCTGCATTGGGGACATGGGTTTTACCAGGGACAGCTCAGTGGCTGCCATTGCACCTGCCATTGCCTGGTGGTGTGAGGGACTGAGAAAGAGGTAGCAGAGATGAAGGATAGAGGAAGGGAGAGTAGTTGTACTGTTGTAGGAATTGGAGATGGATGGGGAGTGTCATCCAGTGGAAATCAGAGGGTGCAAATGAGGGACTGCCAGGTGGAAGGGAATCTGGTGACAGGGAGTAACCTTGGGGCCTTGTTGGGGACCCATAGTGGCTAAATGGGTTTGTGGGTATTAAAAAGGACACGTGGCGAGTCCCAAGTAGCTCTGTGGATTACTGATTATAACATAACAGATGATGGGCTGGGCATGGATGAATGGATGATGGTTGATAAAGAACATCACAGATTCACAGCGCCCCCTGTTTCAGTTTTGGGTTGCAATTTAGAAACTGGATATGTATAAAACCGCTTTATCATTTCTAATACAATCAAATCAATGGGCTCCGAATTTTTTATTAATAATAAAAATAAAATAAGAAATCACGAAAATATTGTTGTCAGACTAAAAATCACAAATATGGGAATTCCACCCATAAAGAAGGCGGATCGATTCCGCCTTTTTTACGGGTGGAACCATTCCGCCTTTAAAGAAGGCAGAATGATTCCAGTATGCAAAATTTTCAAGTTATGGGCTGTCTCTAAAGCAGCAGGGTGGTGTTGTATGGAAGCAGGAATGATTCCAGTATACAAAAATTTTAATTTAAATAACCATTCCGCCTTCTTTAAAGGCGGAATGGTTCCACCTTTAAAGAAGGCGGAACCATTCCGCCCGTAAAGAAGGCGGAACCATTCCGCCCGTAAAAAAGGCGGAATCGATCCGCCTTCTTTACGGGTGGAATTCCCATATTTGTGATTTTTAGTCTGACAACAATATTTTCGTGATTTCTTATTTTATTTTTATTATTAATAAAAAATTCGGCAATGGGCTGGCCTGTAACAGTTTATCGGCCTGGTGTAAGCACTATGACTACATGCGGTAGATTGTCGGGTCGGTTTGACCAAATGAAAATGTTGGGTTGGGTTGGGTCAGGTTTGGGTCGGGTATCGGGTTGACGTCTGCCAGCATTTTTTCGGGTCGGACGGGTTTTTCAGGTCTAGTCAGATTTTGCCCTCTATTCCCGGATCGGGTCGGGTTCGGATCAGTCTGACTTTCCCTAAAACACGGTTCGGATCGGGTTCGGATCAGTCTCACTTTCCCTAGAACACGGATCGAGTCAGGTTCAGGTCAGTTTCCCTAAAACTCAGGTCAAGTCAGATCAAATTTTGCCACCTCTAACTATGACGCAATCAGTGCCATAAGAAATCAGCAGAAGCCAATCTGCAACGCTTCTCAATTCCATCACTGATGCAAACAACAACAATTGCTATTCCTGCTCATTTCTCATTGCCTTTTGTTTTCTTCTTTTTCTAATTTTCTTCATAGAGGTACATGTACTTATTTTTAGGCCCTGCAAACCTACAATTAATTACCAGTGCTATAAAAGTTTTTAGGCAGATATGCACACTGATACCAGCGGTACATCTTTTCTCAATAAATCAGGGATTGTCTAAAACCTACACACACTTTAAAACAGCTTTTCAACCTACACATGACATATAGCTTAGTACAAGCAACAAGCGACACTGATAATTGCATTACATTTAATGCAATGGGCTAATGCCTTGATTTAACCAAAAAAAAAAAAAAAAAAATTCACAAAAAAAGGAGAAGGATCAAGTAATTGGTTTAATGATCCTACTAAGTCAAATTGGAGGATAGCTTCAGACACTCCGTCTGGCAACGTTTCAGACATATATCGTTCCAGTTTGGCACCTGGTGCTGGTTCACACAAACTGTTCGTGCGCATGCATCGGCACATGACATATAGCTTAGTACAAGCAACAAGCGACACTGATAATTGCATTACATTTAATGCAATGGGCTAATGCCTTGTTTTAACCAAAAAAAAAAAAAAAAAAAAAAAATTCACAAAAAAAGGAGAAGGATCAAGTAATTGGTTTAATGATCCTACTAAGTCAAATTGGAGGATAGCTTCAGACACTCCGTCTGGCAACGTTTCAGACATATATCGTTCCAGTTTGGCACCTGGTGCTGGTTCACACATACTGTTCGTGCGCATGCATCGGCACATGCATCCAGTTCAGACACCCCACAGACTGTCACGCATGTATCGGGTATTGGGTCCTTAGAAAACGCCCCAACTTTTTTCAACATCCGCTTGGACGTGCATACGCGCTCACAAACAAAGACCTCATCGGAGTTCTTTTCGCGGCCTCTTACAGCTTTCAGACGGTTTTCTTCATCTCTCCTTCTCTTTACGCGAATTGCCTGTCCAGCAATCAAGGCTGGTACAGCAGCTCCAAGTAAAGACCACCAGATGTCGATCATTATGCAGACTGGAGATTATAAAGGTTCTGCTGTCAAAAATCTCTTACCTGGAAAGGAGAGATGGCTTATATTAGAGAAAAAAAATTGCAAGTTTAATAGAGTAAGGAGGTGAAATTCAATTGATGCACATTGGGATCAAAATGTGTATGGAGTAGGGTGCTTTTAGTACCTAAAATGCTAAAACAGATTGCACATTAATTTTGCACTTGAAAGTTTCCAAAAATCACATTTTAGCAAAATTTCTCAACTGAAAACAAACGCAAGCAGCAACCTAGATGAGAACTTTATTGGAATAGCGTAAAAAAAAAAAACTGAATTTATATAATCCAGTCCCAAACAGAAAACATGACAGTAGAGGTGCTATATACATCATACCCACACAAGAATTCAAAATTAGGGAAATAATTATAGTTCAAATTACATGGAATTGGTCTTCTAAAAATATAGAGATATATATTTTGGAACTCTGAAATAAAATACAGCACATACTGAATGATCCAACGCTAGTTACGCAATACTAGAGGAGAAGATGCAGGAAAACAATTCTTATTAGACGTTTTAAACTACATGTTCCCTGCTAAAACTTTGTAATCTTGTTTCATGTGGTAATGGAATCGGTAGCTCAAAAGCTACTACTTTCCCAAAAAAAAAAAAAAAAAAAAAAACACTACATGTTCCCTGTGGACATCAACATGAATTACATGTAAAACCACAATGGCAGGTAAAATTAGGCGTGCTCATCCTCTACTGTGCAGCATTTTGCTGCGCAGAGATCCGGCGATGAGGAGGATTAATAGAGGGGTTTTTGGGATTGAGTTGCACGAATCTCGAAACAAATTGAACAGTTGGATCTCTCCTCTCTGCGCAGCAAAATCCTGCGCGCAGTAGACGATAAGAGTCGTAGAATTAGTGAGGGCAGCGCAGAAGAGGCTAACAGAATAGCTCCATTAATTAATATACTGATAAGGCAGGCAGGAACAATCAATCTCTCTGGCTTGGATTAATTGCACAATCAAACCAGTAACTCCTATTGCATGCAGAGAGTTGAGAGCTGAGTAGCAACTTACGGTGCTTCGATTAGTTTGCGGTGCCGTCGCTCTTCAGTCTTCTCTGGTGCTGGAGCTGGAGCTGGCTCTGCTTGTGCTCGCCGTCGCAGTCGGGAAGCGGAAGGACATCAATCAAATCTATCTATCTATCGTTTTTATCATCGGCTGCGAATGAATGAAGATGGGAATAGAAGTAAGCCTGCCTGGGCGAGCCCAGTGGGCTGCAATTCAGTTATTGGAGGCCTAACTACCAACTGAATTAATTATGGTACTGCTCTAGCTCTTTGCTATAATCTTCATTTTAAATGAGTTATAGTCATGTACCATTCAACTTCTATTATTATTTATTTTAAATGAGCAAAGAATTTCAAAGTGTCTCTCGTATTAATTTTGAGAAGTTGTTATATTGTTCTGGAAGAAAGAGTTTGTTAGAAGTTCCAAAGACTAAAAATTGAAAATTTCATTCGGCTTATCTTCAAGATAATGCCATTATAATTGAATGCTTGTGTACTGTAGATATCAGTCTTCTCCAACATATCATTACAATTGTAGCAATGGCTGTATTACACTGAAAATTCTCATTTAATGTGACGTTCTTTCTGGCAATTTTGCTCCTTTCTAATACTTTCGCTTGCAGTATTAGTTGGAATTTGGAAGCACACGGAGATTCCTTTAATTTGAAACAAAATTAAAAGAATTTTCGGCAATAATGTTTTGGCTGTTTAGGACTTTTAGTCTCCTAGGATAGGGTTTGAATTGAGATGCATTCGTAGCTTCAGGGGCGTATATATGCAATATTATTAAAGGGATTAATTCAAAATACTCGATTTGAATAGGATGTAGCGTTTTGGCACAATGTCGTGATTGGATTTTTGAATTCGGGTCATGTGTATGGATTAAATGTCGTTTCAAATCGAGTTATAAAACTGGAAATTGTTTTGTACCAAGTAACCAGCTACTCAGCTTTTCGCTGACTTAGTTTTGTTTCTGACATGGGTTAACTGGACGAGGATCTAGATGCTAAAGATATCGTGGTTAGCGCCAGTTGGGACGTGACAGTACATATAATAACAGTTCTCAGAATTAAAAACTGATGGTGTTACATCAATATATAGCAAATTTTTATTCAACCACAAAATAAAATAACCGGATTATCCTAGCTTGTGCAACTTTTACAAATAGAAGAGGAAAATATCCTGATCTGAAATATTTTTTTGGAAATTGTTTAGGGGATACCAGTATGAATACTGAAATTGATACCATGTATAAAGTTGATCTCAAATATGATGAGATATCGATCAAAATGAAACACTACAAAAGTTAATCTGAAATATGATGAGATTAAATGATGTCATTCTCTTACGCATGTTCACTCCTCAACTTTAAATAATATTTATGTCATTATTTAATAGTGATTTATAAGTAAATTATTTAATTTAGTAATTCGTATTACTACAATGTTTCAGGTTAACCAATTAATATTTCAAAATAATTAACTTGTTAGTATTTTAAAGTCTCGACAAGTGTTCGGGCCTGAGTTTTGAAGAGGATAGTTATTTTCTTTGATGCTGAGTAATGTTTATCAGTAGATGTTAGTGTAGGGTGCCCGCGCGGGCCGCACTTCTTTGTTTGTTGAGCAAAATCTAAAGAAATAAATTCATTTTAATTTTGAGTTATACTGTGTGCAGCTGTGCGTAGGCTTAAATAATTTCTAGATCCGCTCAGCAGCGTCTCACTCTCAGGTCTCACCATCTCAGTTTTTCTAGTCGTTGGCTCGTTGCAGACTTGCAGTTACTAATTTTCCCAGTCTCCGCTTCAGTCAACAGCTAGCTCCAGATCAAAAAGTTTCACAATCACGAGTCGTCTTTCTTGTAGTATTATGTATACTTTTTGAGGACACAATTAATCAAGAGTCGTATCAGTCATATAACTATACATTATCCTTCATTCGTATATAAATTAAGGCTGCTTCTTACTCCCTAGTCTCCCACCAATTACCATGCATACCGTAAACTAAAGAAATGAAATGATCCGGGCATCCGGCCGGCCGTGCGTTGGGTAAATTGATAAGTTACTGACGACTGGAGTGAGTTAGCTTTCCAGCATGAAGGTGCCGAAAGTTATCATCATTTGCCTTTTCGCTTTGCTCTTGCTTCTTATCAGTTGCGGCCAGTTAGTGGCAGCTGCTGATGATTGTGATCCATCTACTGGTAATTGCCCAGAATCCCATCAAAATCCATATAATCCAAATCGATATCATACAATTCCCAGAGACCCAGACCCAGCGCAGGGCTCCCCTATGGGAGGCCGGGACCCTCGCCACCCAGGAACAGCCGCTCTAGGCTAGGGCCCCCACCATGAATTTCAAAACAACATACAATACTGGCATTCCGTAGCATTTAATTGCTTATAATTTAAGTCCGGTACGGGATTGTACCGTTGCAGGCAACATAGGGTCCGTTTGACAAATCAAGAAATAGCATTAGAATAGTACTATCCGATTAGTAAAAATGGATTAGTGATTGTTGGAAGAGTAAAAAAAATAGTGATGTTTAGAGCTATTCGGATAATATAAACATTGTTTGGCAAATGACAATTGAAATAATATTGTGATAATTATTTTTAGAGCTATTTTTAGAACTATTCGAATAACTATTCTGCTATTCGACCAAATAGGAGGAATAGCGGATTAGCAATTTTTTAGAGCTATTCGAATAGCTATTTTCTGTTTGGCACATGGAATAACTATTATTTTGTTATTCTATTCCAATTTTTGATTGCCAAACACACCTTATATACTTTAGCAAATGAAGCCTGCCGGTAAAGCCTACTGTTCACAACATATATATAGCTTGATCTATTTTATAATCATGTAATATTTGTTAGATTTTAAAAGATGTAATCATGTACGTAAATATATCATATGTTTTTATTTATGCTCCCTTTTTGTTGTATTATTCATTCCATTGTTATTTTTCGATATATCTTTTCTTTTTTTTCTTTAGAATTAAACTGTGCCGCCCAACGATCATTGTATTAAAAGCAAACTATCAAGATATGAAAAAAAAAAATAAAAGAAGATAAAGAGGTCAAATTATGTAACACAAAATATCGATATATATATATATCCAGTAGTACTCATTTAAGTAACAAAACTAAGGAAAAAGATATTCAGATTCTAATTTTAACTAAAAGTACGTACCGATTTGACTGCTTAACCTCAAACTAAATAAAAAATTATAGATAATGTTGTTTTCTTGACGGGCAAAATTGTATTGTGCATTAAGAACAAGATAATGAGCATATTTCTAAGTATTTAAGCTAGTGAGTATTTGTCACATGTCAATGGATTAGTTGTCATTGTCAACGAATCATGCACAAATTTAAATTTAATGCTCATCAATATATAATTTGTAATACTTATATGCAAATTAATATCTCTGTTACTATAAAATTTTGGAAGAAAAAAACACAACCACAAGGACGTCATCACTTTTAGCGATTGTACGATTTTTAATATTTTACGATGAAATCGCTACGATTTCTCTTGCTCTTCAATCGCGACCTCTTTTGTATATCTACCAAGGACGACGCTTATATGTTGTCCTTCTACTATTCTTCCCAATAAGACCTACCGTCCATTAATGGACGGTCCATAGAAGTAACAAATAGTATGACAAATGGACTCCATATAGACCCAGATGTAATAGTTACCCTCACAATATAACTTCTATGTATTGTCTATCAATGAACGCATGAAGTTATAGTTTCTGTATTCTTCAAGCCCCCCACCGACTTCTACTAGAATCAACATTTACACTCGCTTAATTAGATTCTCTAGATGTCTCATGTGCCTCTAATTAGAATACAGAGAATGAATGGATGAGAAAGACTAACTTTTAAGTTGCCAGACGATTTAGCACCATTTTTTCTTGCACTCAGTACATAATTTATGTTTAACAAAGGTGATGCAGAACTGGACAGAAATGATATGCTGTAGTATTTCGACCATAACTTCCTCAATATAGGTTCAAATGAGGTGATTCAAAATTCTATAGAAAGATAAAGAAAAGAGCTACAACTTTCATGTTTTGAGTTTTCTCAGAATCGGAAGGCATCCCAGTCGAAATGGTGAATTAATACAGCATGGTCATTAGGACATAAATAATTTCGGCACTGTTTTATGGGCAGTCCGCCCCAGATGTACAGCGATCCGCCCTAGACGGTTCTGAATTGCGTTTTTTAGATATCTTTTGTACTGTTTGTTTTATGTTTATTTTTAGGGTTCAGTTTTGTTTTCCTATATAAGTAGACTCATGCCCTTTAGGCAGAGGCAATTGTTTTTATGTATCTAATATCCAGAAAATGAATTCTGTGTGAATTCTCAATCGAATTCTGTGTGAATTCCCAAAATCTCTCGTGTGTCTTCCGATTGCTCTCTCCCCCTACCGTCCCTGCATCAAAAGGTAAATTGGAACCAGCAATTGGTTTAGTGGCTAAAAGGCAACACATTCAGTGTGAGAGGTCACGGGTTCGAAACCTAGATGGAGGATATTTTATAGACATTTAAAGTTGAGTAGCTTGACCCTGATGGTATTAAGACCGGTAAGACAATGGTGGTACAGTATGAAAAAGATAATTTCTACTGAAATTCTCATATTTGTTTATTATGCAATCAAGGCTCAGTTGAAACTTGAAAGCCATTTCCCCAGTGGTCAAAAAGAATATTTACCAGAAAGACTTAATACACCCCTTGCCTGACGATTCGAGATCTGCTGGCGCGCGTCCAGATTTGCAGCGCAGATCGGACGGTGCGTTAGACCTCGAGATCCGTAAAAAGCACTGAGTTTAGATCTTGAGGTCTGGCGCACCGTCCGATCTGCGCTGCAGATCTGAACGCGCGCCAACAAATCCGGACTCTTGCCTGACTTAGCGGTTAGTTCCCTCTAGATCTAGCCAGTGCATGACCTAAAAACATCTAAACAATTAATCTAGCATTCCTCTGACTTTGCTCAGGCGGGCTGCAACATTACTCCACATACTCTATTTTTCTGTTCTTACAATAATCTCATACTTTCTTTTCCCCCTTATATTTGTACAGATTAATTGTCAGGTTTCCAGGATGCTCGGTCACATCCCCCCCCCCCAACTTTACTGGTCTGCACCTGTTTGATTAACATTTATAGGTAAATTCATTTAATACATTATAAGATCAATTTAATTATTGTATTGAATATGTTCACCTGCTACATCAAAGATGTAAGTTAATATATTTTTTTTATCATTTGATTGTATTCAGAGTCATTAATTGTTTTACTCTGAATGTAATTGAATTGCGTCATATTTCATTTATGTATATATCAAAATTAAATTTCAAAAATGCTCATACATCTATTTGTTGGTCCCAAACTACTGAGGCAACATAATGGTACTGGTACGGATCAAGTGCCCCCTACCACATAAAAGGGTACAGTAGTTATGAAATGAAATCGAATTACTCACTTGAAAACATTTTAGTGGAGTAACTTAATTGGAAGATAAGCTTACTACATAGGAGGATGGTTTTATGAGCAACATAATTACATGAGCGAAGACTTTCAAAGTGCGTCTCATATTAATTTCAGAAGTTGTATATTGTTCTGGAAAAAGGGTTTGTTAGAGGTTCCAAAGGCTAAATTTGAATTTTTCGTTCAGCTCATCTTCCAGAAAATGCCATTATAACTGAATGCTTGTGTACTGTAGATATCAGTCTTCTCCAACATATCATTACAATTGTAATCTATTACACATAATTTATGCCGACTTTTCCATAAATACGTTATTTTTTAATTATGACTTTCAAACTCGATATAAATTGCCTATCATTGATATAGACCTTATGGTCCGTGCTGGGATGCTGGCAATACACATACAAATAGTGAACCACATTTTGTGCTTCTCAATAACTTCCAGAATTCCCAACCATACTTCATATCAGTTTTCCAATCAACAAGGATATCACTATGGAGAATTTAATTGTTGCAAGTGCACAACCAAAATTATTTTGTTATTAACCGGTGACAAAAGTTTCATATCTACTTTTCGAAACAAAGAAGAATTTCAGACCAGTACCTGGAAAGCAGTGATGAAACATTCCAATTTACAAGTATTTGTTAAATCTATATCAGGCTAGGCGTAAACCACGAGGATAATCCACGAATACCAGCTAACACAGCTATAGGGTTAGGATAATGTGGAACGACAACCCCGCTTTTCATATCCACACAATTGATGTCAATATGATATGAATCCCGTAAATACTCTAAAACTTCACAGTATATTCCATTTCCTTGCTCATTCTCGAGTTGCATAACAGTGCAATGGCTTTTACTGAGAAACATCACCCGCTTTCCGATATCCCTCACCAGACACCACCGCTCTTGGTCAGTTAACCACTTGTACACATGAATTTGATTAGGTGCTCTACAATTATACGGAGGTTTGGGTCTTTTGACTACAAAGGGTCCACCAGATTCAACATCTCCCTCAACTAAATTTATTTGTTCAAGATACACGGTGAATCTAATTTTGGTAGGAAACATCACTACTGCAAGGCTGTGAAGGTCATAAACTAATACTTCCTTTTTCATGTTGACTGTGTAAACCGAGTTATTATGGCAAGTAAAATCTAGCAGACGTGGGCCAGTATCCCTCGTCTTCAAAACAGTCCATTGAGAATCCCCAATCCGGCAGAAGCCCAACTCCCAATTTGATGCGATTGAGAACCACACAACAACAGCACAACCGGGCTCCGAGGGACTGCAGGACAAAACCACCTTGGTTACACATTGTTGGTAATACCGGACATCACGAGACCTGTTCCTTTCTAAAGTTGCAGCTTTCAGAATGGTCGGAGGGGCATCGAAAGGGGGGAGGTCAATGATACTTCTGGTGATGGGGTTGTGCAGCAACACTCTCTGGTCATGCTCCAGCACAAGCCAACCATAGTCCGAGGCATTCAGGTACTTGCCAGTCAAGTACGGCAACCGAAACCGATGAATTTTTGACTGAGAGAGGTCGTAATAGGATAATTGAGATTCGTCTATCCTGATTTCACGGCGGACTTTATAGGAGAGCCGGGGAAGCATGAGCCAGGGGGGCTGGCGAGGGAGGTGGCGCGGGCTCGGAGTGAGGGCTGCTCGCCACGCCTTGCAGACCGCACGGAGATGCACGTATTGCGCAATGGTGGTGGAAGCCTTCTCAGAGATGAGTGTTATCAGCTCTGCAGGGAGATGATCCCATGGCCGCCGCATCTTGGCCGAATTGCAGCTGGAAATCTACAGAAACCAAATCTATAACAGTAAAAATGGAAATAAATTGCTTCTAACTACATATGATCTAAGATCTGGTGTCGACATATAAGAATCACAACCAGCTTACTGGTAATGGACCCAATGGTAATAAAAATTCAACTATTCAAGGGGTTGGAATTGGGATAGCGTGATTTGATTTCTGTTCCGGTTCAATCAATGAACACTTAACAGTGGGAATAAATAATTGAAGAAGCAACCAGTAAATTGGTAATAAATAGTAATAGAAAAATCACCTCGTACTGCAAGTGCAAAGCTAGAGTAGGGTTTTGTGGAGCTTTCTCAGTTTCTTTTCTTCTTCTGGCTTCCCTCCCACTCCCACCCTCCCTCCCTCCCAACCTGATCGGTGGCCGGTGTGCAAGGAGATGAAGTCATGACATTTGGGCCGGAGAAAAAATGACATATTATAAGACTGGCTCAGCCCAGTGGGCGGCAATTCTAATGTAATAAAAGATAAAGACAAAAAAGATATAAGGCTCCATGTAGTAGCAGCCTCTTGAGTCTTGATTTATTTGCAGTCTGCATTTTTAATTTAGTTTAATGCATGTTCCATCGTTGAATTGATAATTGTCATGACTATTTACGAACTCAATTTAGCACACTTTAGAATCAATTCAACACAAGCATTTGAATTGCAATAATATTGTTGATGAGACAAAAACGAAACAGATTGAAACAAAAACAAACAATTAAGCTTCAAAGGACAGAAAAATTCGAGCGCAGAAAAAAAAAAAAAAACTGAAAAATCCAAAATTGCCATGTTAATTCAATATACATTTTAAGACTCTGCCTACTCAAGAAAAAATAAAATAAAATAATCATTCTTCAAAAAATAATAAAGAGGGAATTTATTTACATCAGGAGTACTAAAGTGACTGTAAATAAATTTTTAGAATGCACGAGCGAAGGTAACTGTAAATCGTATTAATTTCAGCAGTTGTTTTATTGTTTTGGGAATAGAGTTTGTAAGGGATTACTAAGGCTTAATTTTTAATTTTTCTAGTCATCTCAATTGTACATTGTTTTGTTCATTCGGTTCATCTTCTTCGAGAAATCCCTTGAAACTGGAAGTTACTGTTACTATCAGTTCCTCTATTATATCATTATTATTATACTTGTAATTGTAATCTGATACACGTGTAATTTATGTAGAATTTTCTATGAAATTGTTATCTTTCATTACAATTTTTCAAACTGGAAAAGTGTCCGATCATCAATATAGGCCTTATGGCTTGTGCAGAAGCATACAAAAACACTGAAACACTTTGGTGGTTCTCAATAATTTCCAAAACGTTCAACATGCATAGTATTGATGATAATTTCACATTAGGACTCTTGATGTTTGCTTGATATATATATATATATATATATATATATATGAAGAGTTTTTAAGTTCATTTCAAGAAAGAAATCTTCCTTCAGCAATTCATAAAATGCACCATTTTATACCAGTATTGTCGTTTGATTATCCAAGCCACAATTTCCAACAGAAGGCCGCATGAATGATCTCCACAGAACTCCTTGCACATCTGATGTTTGATCTTTTCCAGCTGAAATACTTCAGCCTTCATATCTAAAGTTGTGCATAATGTAATGTGGGAAGACCGAACACTCACCCCCCACAACAAAACACACACACACACACACACAGAAGAACTCCAAACAAGAAGTACTTAATTCATAATTATTAATGTTATGCTCATTTATACAATATGGGGTTGAAATACAAGAATTGCATTGTTTGCTTATTGAGCAATCGAATTGCAGATGGAGGAAAAAGACTGGTACAACAAATGAATAGACATATGGAAGGTGCATCGATGGTTAAGAGGTAATAGGGGGCCAGTGGCATATATATATAAATCAAAATCAGTAAGAAAAGAAAAAAAAAAAAAAAATAGAAGTCACCGGTCGAAGAGTAGCCACCGCGAGATGCGAGCACGGAGGCAGGCGAGGAGCATCGACCAAAGGAAAGAAACGAGCACGGCTACTACGATGCTACCGCTTATAAATTGTTTGAGTTTGCATAAGGGCCGGGAAATCGGAGAAGAGAGAATGAGCCGTAAAATTAATCTCGACTTCTATTACCAAATATTAATATATCCACCGTTAATACTAAGCCGACTCTCAATCTGGACACTTCACCCGCATTTGTATCTTGCGTTCTTGCTTATGGTAAGATACTAATTACTTGATAGGTTAAACAAAACATGTACCAAGGCAATTTACCTTTTGCTTATAGTGCAGTGAACCTTAAGTTTGTGAAAACAAAAAGAAAGCGGTTCACATGTTAGTTAGAGCTGAATTTAAAGACTAAATTACAGTCAGCGCCTCAGCGGCATCGTGTCTTAATTTTTCAAATACAATAACTTGAACAGCACCTTTCTTTTACTTTACATAGCCTGATCGCCGGTAGCTCTTCGATCTCTTCGTATCTGTCACCGATACGACACACACGACAAACCTATCTTTACACCTAAATCTACCCCGTGAAATTGTACAAGTAAATCTGGATATTGTTTGTAGTTCAGAATGCTGAAATCCTATGCTGTTCTCAAGATATTTTATTCTGCAGCTAACTAGTACAATTATGTTCTTCTCAAGGCGTCTCTCTTGCAAATCGGGCAGGTCGGGTTAATTCGGATCCAAGAATTAATGCATGGTGAGTGGAACCAGTGGTTGCATGGCAATGAGCGCCATACTGCCGTACCTTCCCATGTCGAAAGGCAAATGCAACATTCCTAAAAACAAGTTCGAAACATGTTAAGATAGCATTTTGAAAACCAAGAACTAGGACATTGTGTTTATGGTTTTTGATTTCATATGAGGATGAAGTTGAATCCATAAATAAGTAAATTCAAAAAAGGCCAACCATGTCAGCAGGAGGGTTTGCAGCGATTTCTTCAGAATTGCGTGTCCACTGTCTTGAAAAGTGCAAGTAAAGAAATACACAGAACGCAGCAGCCAGTATCCCCATGGATAAGTAACAAAGTAAGGCAATGCAAACAGCCCAGAAAATAAGTTGCGAAAAAGCTGTAGCGAAGAGCATCAATGGCCATACGAAGATCCTGCAAAAAGAATTGCATGTTGATGACAAATTCTACCCGAAACATCCGGTAAAGTTGTAATTTAAGCAGGAAATTTCATGACAATTCCAAAATTGAAGATTAAAGATTAGAGGATACCATAGAAATAGATCGAGGATGTCGTCTGTTGGCGGCGAAGAGTCATGGTAGCAAACGCGATACAGGGTTTTGACTACTTTGTAAAGTGCAAATAGTAGAGCTGCAGCCTCCTCTTTATCCCCGGCCTCGGGTGAAGACCTTCATACACATAATTTATAGAAAACAATTAAAGAAGAGATCGAAGGAGGCTAACAGTATCAGTATGGCAGTGGTCAGTCAGGGCATGTTCGGTAGTCACTAATGCTACATAAATTTTTTTCTATTAGAACAGTATTTCAGATTACATTTGGTTAAAACCTACGAAGAGCCCACCATTGATAGGAAAAAAAAATAATCCAGTTCAACTTAATTAATATTTTCCTCTAAAAACAAGCATTTTAGAGGAATAAATTCCTAATATTGATAGTATAGTCTACGGAAGTTGTGTCTACCGAACATGCCATGAAAGTGTACTGGGAATGGATTGAATACAGGAATTGCATTGGGTATTTCCTTACTTTAATCTAATTAACTTAATCTATTGAATTAATTAGATTAGAAAGGAAGAACATATACCAGGAGGAGGCAGCGAGATTACTGCCAGTTTCGCCATCGCCATCATCTCCTTTACCATTACCAGAAGCGTCATCGGAACCTCCGGAGCCGCCGTTCCCAGCAGAGAAGGCCAGGAACGCAGATCGGAGATCGACCTTGGGCAGTTTCCATCTGAGAGCGGAGAAGGGAGCTGCAGCTGCAGCTGCTGGCTTGAGATGGAAAGGAGGGGGAGATCTGGCAGCGGAGAAGAAGAGGCGAGGAGGGTTGGGACGATGGAAGGAGGACAAGTGGAGAAGAAGAAGGCGCATCTGAGATAGTAAGCGACGCAACAGAATGGCCCATCATCGGCGCAATCGGAGCTGAGTAGAGTATTATTACTCCTCTACTGCTGCCACTACCAGATGTACGAATTCATAAAGAAAGAAAAGATCGGCAATCATTTTTTTATGTCCCGCCGCGTGAAGTGTGAACAGAACAAGTGAACAACTCAACACAACAACCCCACAGCCACAGCCGAAAAATTATATGGTGAGGCCACCTGTACCACGTGTCAATGTTAACATGGTAAAGTCATTCAATAAAATTGTGTCATTTGATTACATTTGCTTACATAAGAATTGCCATCAATTCTCCAATACAAGTCACCATTTCTTTCTTTTTATTTTCCATTAATTACACATGAGTTATGGAAATATGTAACTACTGATTACTTGATGCAAAAGGACAGATTTTTTTAAGGTAAAATTATGTGCTAATATATTAGTTGCTTGTATGTACTAATTACTAAACGTTATTAATTATTTGTCTCTACCTCATTTCCACAGTAAAAATGTTGAAATTAAAATTGGTTCTAAATAATTTCTTATTAGGATTTCTTGTCTAGACATTCAATTAATATTGTATTTTTAAGTATATATTTAGGTTTTTATTCAACTAATATGGTGTAAGTGTGGACTTCATCGAATTTGTTGGAAATTTTAATTTTTCATGGAAATAATTTCAGACGTTATGCAAGAAATCAAATGGTAAAATGTAGAAACAAAAAGAACAATAAAACACCCAAATAAAATAATTTAGTACGTAAAATATGCAACAATACGTATCTATATATATCTCCTTTAATAAATTAGCACATATTCTATTACATGAAAAATTAATTATATGATATCATAATATTAAATTTAAACTTTAATATTTGAAGATTGGCAGATTGATATTTCCTTCCATAACTTATGCCTAATTAATGGAAAATAATAGGAAAGAGAGGGTGACTTGTATTGGAGAATTAATGGCAATTCTTATGTAAGCAAATACAATTAAATGGCACACTCTAATTGGATGGCTTTACCATGTCAACATTGACACATGGCATAGGTGGCCTCACCGTAGAATTTTTCGCCACAGCCACAGGGTCCAAATCTGCTGCCTTTTATCCAATTCATATCCTCTAAAGCGCAGTACTCTACTGCGCCTACGCGGTACTCCATCCGTTGGATCTGCATTAAGATTCATGCAACTCAATCCCAACGCAGTATTCTACTCCATCCGTTGGATATGCTTTACATCGTTGATTGAGGATAAGCACGTCCTTTTATCCGGTCTGCTTTGTTTCTTCGTCAAAGCGCTTATAATATATTGATTTCTGCAGTTGCGCTATTAGCGACAGCGACTCCCCGAGATTCATTTCTCAAGCAAAACAGGGAAAAAGGAAGGGATTTGTCGCCAGTAAATATATAAACTAGATGGCTTCGTTGCTGCTCCGCAGCAACATTTATCTAGTTGCTTCTACAATTTGTAACTTTCATCAAGCTCAAAATTTAGATTTTATTATATTTTGAATCATCTTTCCTCAAAATTTACATTTACATCAGATAAGTCCCTTTTATGCTAAAAGAAAATATTTTCTTTAAATAAAAATTGGTCATAAGTCCGTGATGAATTTACTGTCTTATAAGGAATATTTTTTTTTTTCAGAAGATGTCCAGTCATAGCCATACACAAATTTCTAAATTGAGGTATATTGTGGACAAGAGAGATGGATACTTACCTTATTGAGTCATCCATACACTAAAATTCCATAAGCATACAAACTATTGTTGATATTCCATTACTAATCAGATGCATACAAATTCGGTTGGGTACAAATGAAATCGAAATTCCTAATGAAAAATTGCACACTGTACTGCATCATCAGAATGTCTTGAGCAGTTAAGGCTTGTATCCGAAAATTAATTGAAGCTCTTTATTATTTCTAGATAAGTGAAATTAAAAAAAAAAAGGTAAGCATAGCTAGCATGAATAATTGAAGTTCCAGAAAGATATGTATCTGTTGAGGCAGTGAAGACAAAATGATCTAATCTTTATAGGGAGTAAGCAAGAGGTCAGCGGTGTAGAAGTTAAGCGGTGTCAGCCTAACACGCTACAAGGGTGGAACACATGGAAGGGAGAGGCGTCCGATTCCGCTGTTTTTCCACCGAGGACAAAGAGGGCCCTGCTTGTCTACTCGGCACCGTCAGATCACACCGAACGGTTTAGATTCAGCACAAAAGTTCGGTTTTTAAAGTTAAAAAGAGTTTTCCCGAACAGATCTCATCCGTCCATTTTAATCCAACGGTGCCGAGTGGACAAGCAGGGCCCTGTTTGTCCTCGGTGGACAAACAGCCGAATTGGACGCGAAGGGAGAGGGAGTAAAAGAAAATTTGCTTACGTCAACATACATCAGCACGGCGAATGACAACCATCAAATCTTGATTGGACAGCCCAAATGAGACGTGTTACTGTTCATTCGGGAGAAAACAGCCATCCCCAATTCATTATCTTTAATAAACACTCGTATACATCTATGAAGATTAATATATTAAGATTTTCAAGTGATATCGAAGGTTGTATGGTTGCGCTACTTTTTAATTTGTTCAATATTTAATGAGAGGGATCCACTTACACAAAATTACATCAAAAATCTTAGAGAAAATTCCGATTTTGGTCCCTAAACTATTGTATTTTATTCAAATTGGTCCTTAAACTATTTTTTTGTTCAAATTGGTCACTGAACTGTTGCATTTGGTTCAAATTGGTCCTTGAACTGTTTTTTGTTCAACTTGATCCTTAAACTTATAGGTTTGGTACATACAATCCTCCTAGGTACTTTTGTTTATACTAATTGATATTGAAATTCATTCCTAAACTATTTTTATAGCATAAATGAAAGTAAAATGGGGAGTAATACCAATCAAACCATATAGTTCAGGGACCAATTTGAACCAAAAAATAGTCTAAGGACCAATTTGAACCAAATACAACAATTCAGGGACCAAAATCGGACTTTTCTCAAAATCTTATAAATCCATAAAAAGTCTTAAAAATAAAATATCTCTTACAAACATATTCATTTATTTGTAGATTGATTATGTTTCAAATTTCTTTCAATTTGAATGTCATTTGATGATCTATGAAGAATCATCAAGTTCTTATGGGAATACGAAAAAACACTATTTTATTACTATTTTAGAGTCATTTTGAAAAATTCAAAACAAATACTTAAGAACTTCAAAAATGGAAAAATTTTGTATTTTGTAGTATTTTCGTATGATAAATTTAATGGGAACCATAAATCGAAATTTTAGGTATGGCAAAGTATAATTTGGACTGTTAGCATTTTTCAAAGTGAAATGCAAACGTTTTCATATTAATCTAGCTCCATATATACATATATAACCCGTGCCCCATTTTAACCGATGGTAGATTTGTATATTTGCCACTCCAAAACTCTCCATTTGTAGTTTTGTCACTCCAAACTTGGAAATTGCAAATTTGTCACTATAAACTTAATAAAATTGCATTATTACCATTAAAATTTTTGAATGACCCAATTGCCCTCAATCTCCCCCCCGGTAGCCCCCTCACGCCCCCTGATGCCCCTCACGCCCGTGGGGTGCTCGGGGGCTGCCCCGGGGGGGGGGGGGGGGGGGGGGGGGGCTGCAAAGGGGGAGATTAAGGGCAATTTGGTCATTCAAAAATTTTAATGACAACAATGCAATTTTATTAAGTTTGTAGTGGCAAATTTGTAATTTTCAAGTTTGAAATGACAAAGCTACAAATAGAGGGTTTTAGAGTGGCAAATATACAAATTTTCCTTAATCGATAGGTCAAATGGCGAGTTATGGTCACCCCCTAAAAACTCAACCTATCGTAATCCGTTTCCGTTTGACCCTTACAACCCTCGCAACCTGTCTTGTAACAATCAGTGACTCGAGCCACCGTACTCGTGTTTGCCCATCCTGTCCCGTATGCAAAACACTATCGGTTAATAATGTAAATTTGGATAATCTGGATAATAGAAATTCAAATAAATATAAATGAAATTTTAAAAATAAAAAAAAAATTTATGGGTGCCTTCTTGTACATATAGATTGACAGTGGTTCAAGTTTTATCCAATTTGAAAGTCGTTTGGCAGTTCATCAAAAGTTTGTACAAAATTCAATAGTTCTAAATCAAACAATCTTTGATGGACTATCGAATATGAACAAAATCTTTTAAAATATAAAACGTACTCAATCAACATGTTTTACAACATTTATAAAAAAACTTTTCCATTTTACGTTTTTTTTATAATTTTTTTTTGAAAAAAACACATTATCAAGATTGTCAAGATAATCATTGTCAATTGGCCCCCTTTTGAAAAAAAAAATCAAAGCACTACCAATTTTTTACTTCGTGGGTCATCAACCTCTCTTGACTTTATAACAATCACTTCGAGTGAAACTACAGTGTTCACGGAAGACCTTCTGTGAGTTTAGCCTAAAAAATATATATCAAATTATATTCAAATTTTGATCTATATGACTTAATAAGTTATTTATATTAAAATCTTGTGGCATACAAAAATTTTTCATTTCTAGATACTTCTAAGTATATGTTTTAGACTTTGTAGCAACGATATAATAATAATATTATAAACTAATTAATGTTTCATATGTAACTTTTAAGATTCCAAAACGAATAATTAAAAATCTCTAAAAATAAAAACTTTTTACATGCCACCGGATTTTGATTTAAATAACTTATTAAACTATATCATCAAAATTAGGATATGATTTGATATGTTTTTAAGGTTAAGTTCACGAAGGTCTCGTGAGAATGAGAACACCATAGTTTTACCCAATATATTAATTATTTTTTATCTTTTGTGGCGATATATGAAGTTTAAATGACTGTGCTTGATTTTGTTAATTTTTTTTTCAGTTTTTTTCGATTTTTGTCATTTATTTATCTATATATTAAATACGAATATAGCAAAAGGATTAATTTGGTTTTTTTAAAGAAGTTGAAGGATTAATTCAATCAATTTATAAAAGTTTAAGGACTAAATTGGTGCAATATAAAGTTTAAGGACTAATTTAGTTTTTTAGAGATAGTTTGAGGATCAAATGATAAATTTTCCCTAAATTTTATTCAGTTTGAATGTCATTTAATATTTCATCATAACTTACTAAATTTTTAACATTGGAACTATCATGTATTTATTGATGATCTTCAACAGAATACCAAATAACATTCAAATTGGATGAAATTTGAAACCAAATGAATTTATAAGGTAACGATTATGTTTGTGAAATTTCTTTTCAATCTTTGAGATTTCACATAAATTTATTTTATGGTCTATTATCAAGTTGTCAAACAAAATATTTGTCCAGAAATTCCTTCCAAAAAAAAAAGAAAGCTTGACTAACTCTTTCGAAAAACATACAACACTATCATATTCCGGAAATGGTGAAAGTACGCTTAAAGATATGGTGAAAAGGAGCTTCAATTAAGATTTGCTGAAGATTGGTTTCTTATCAACTCATTGAAAATGGAAGAAATATGCTTTACTTTTATTTGTTTTTTTTCTTCTCACCCTTAAAGTATTTAAAAAAAAAAAGATAGCACATATTATTATCTTATTTTTACAAACATCAATCTTGATATTCATAACTTCCTCAATATATATGCCTCCATAATTGTATGAGAACAAGCCCACGGCCATTTCCTCAGCAAAAAAAAAAAAAATGTATGAGAACGAATCAATCGGCCCTTTTCACTCTGTTATTATGAGTTAGACTATTATACTTTGATCACTCCGACTACCTCTTAGATATAAAGCCCATCTCTAGGGATCCAATAACTATGAGCATTGGTGTATATGGTAACCATTTTTTTTTTATTTTTGCATAGATTGGAAAATCAAAACTATTAGATGTACTCTATATTATCTTAACAACATATACATAAAAAATGATAAAGTTTTAACATTGTTTCGATAGTCATCAAGAAAAGAGAAAAAATCATAAAACTTGAACCGTTGATTTTTGTTAATGCTTGATGCACATGTATCGCATCCGAAATCATGATTTAGGGTGCTTATACAACCGATAACAAGAGATATGGTTACAATTACAAAAAAATCCGGATGAGCAATGTGACGACAGTCTGCAGCGTATTTACGACTATGAGTAACGGATATTGTGATTCGGGCCTGATAACTGTACCATTTAAAAATCTCTCTTAACTGCACCCCAATATTATTTTACATTGCTCATCCGGATTTATGAATTATGCTTATAAAATATGACGATATTTGTGTCTTTCGTTTTATATCAAGCAAACTGATATGTCCACAATTTATTTCGTTGTTATGTCTTTTTTTTTTTATTAAAGATGGAATTGTGTAGATGCGTTACTGTATATATAATAATTAGCTCTCAAAATTTCAATGTAAACTATGATGCATCAGAATTCAGAAGTTTTAAATTGTGGACATATCAGTTTGCTTGATATAAAACGAAAGACACAAATATCGTCATATTTTATAAGCATAATTCATAAATCATTCCTCTCATATAATTTGACATTGCGGTTGATGACAAGAGCAGGCTCGGTTTACTCCGCTCTGCAGCAGTATACTCGCCCTGCTGGTAGAATTTCTAGATTTTATATATGTTCAATATTGCAACAAATATGAATTCATATATATGCCTGCATGTACAATTTTAATTTTTTTTTTTTTTTATCTTTGTTTGTTTGTTTTTTTCTTTCTGCAGATTAAGGCGCTGGAGATGGCATGAAGATCAGAGAGAGCTAATTAATCTGCTAGATAATATGTATGAATAAAAGAGCAAATAAAGAAAGAATGTGTCTGGTCCTTTTGGAAGAGATGTATTCTTTGATTATTCTACTATAATATAATCTAAGTTGCTTGCTGGTGTGAAAGATCCTTTCTTTATTTGTGCAACCTATTTTTTGACGAGTTGTTCGACCTGAGAATCCCGCAAATTAACACTGCGATCAGATTAGTTAGTGCTGGCATCGATTACGGATCATGTCAAAGTACACTTACATGCATGAGATGGACGGTTCCAAGCTTCGAGTGAATAAGAAAAAGTTATTTTTTAATGCCATTTAGCTCATATAATTGTTCTTGAGCAAATGCAAAATATAACTTATTTCTCCAACGGCTTTACTTAAAAAGTTATAATCTTTTATAAACAAATATGATCAAAAAATATGAGAGACGGAATCACTAGGATAGTTCTTGTTATCAGATTTACCAGCCCATCATCATAAATAAAATCAATGCTTGAAATTTTTTCTTGCTGATATATAAATAGGAGAATTCAGAAGTGCCATTAAAGTTATCAGGTCTTTAGATTGAATTTTAACAGTCTTAATAACCAAATTTGCATGGCATTAATTTTGCTAATTTGCGCACTTATGATTTGACATTAATTCTAGATTAACTTTTGATTGTAGTGTACCAGTCCATGCCCCTTGTATGTACATCCATGAGCGCCCGAGGAGAGTACCCCTGAGTGGTACCAGTCTATGTACTGGTTTGTACTTGTTCCGTATGTAGATGGCATGTACAGTATTAGAGTGTGTACAGAAGTACCTGGCAAAATTTGATCTGTGCGCCAAAGATTCATACAGTGATGTAAGTCTGGTTGCCAGTATTATGCATTGGATGTTAAAAAGTACATGCTTATTACTTTGTTGATTAATTTAGTTTGAATCAGATAGCTGGTATCAGGATGGAAAGAAGAGTTTCTCTTATCCCTGAAGATTGAAATTTACGTGCTCAAAAATCAAAATCGCACACCCCTTCCTCCAATTTGTATTAAATCAAAGCTAATTAATACTGGCATAAACGGTTCTTCATCAAAACGAGTTTCCAAGAGGAAACTAAAATATATGCGGAGAGCACACAATCTGTCAGTCTGTATATACTGTTCTTTATCAGATTTTGATCAGAAAAAACCACGACTGATGGACATGACATGATTCCAATAAGGAAACTACCGATTTTCCTCATTGTTACTGTCCACACATCTACATATGTAGCAAAAATAGTAATTTTGTACTAATTAATTCATTACTAAATTTTGTAACAATGCAGACCGATAGACACATTTTTTAGGACACTAGGTGTGATCCTTCCAACTACAAATGGCCAGACTTGCTTGTCCCTCGCCAAAATTGGCCTAATAACTAATTGCATATTCATTCGATTATTATTTCTTATATGAGATACAGATTGATTTTCCTGCAGAATTCCTTCGAAGAACCAAAATTGGGTAGACTTCGCAGTTTGTAAATGCTAATTCAATTTGCTACAAGTTATATTAGAATAATCATATATTCCTACATAATTGAAGTTGTTGAAAGGAATATATTTTTGGGTTATTTAGTTAGTTAGTACAATTAATAGAAAGCCTAAGGTCTATTTTGTAAGTTTGTAATGGCTTATATATAAGTCATAACCCTAGTGTAATGAGACAACTTTTTCAAGGTCCTTTTTACAAAATTCCAATTCTTCTCATTTTCAATTTGGTATCAGAGCAGCAGGTGCGTCTCCGCTCGCGCCGGCCCCACCGCCAGCTCGCGCCGCCGGCCTTGCCAGCACCGTCGTCCACCTGCCTGCCCGCGCCTCCCGGCCGGCCGCCGCTCGCACGCGCCAGCAGCAGCGCAGCTGCGGCTGCTGCTAGCACCGGCGTCGCCGTCCGCCTGCCGTCCTGCTGGGTGGCCCCTGCCGGCTGCTGCCATCTCGCTAGTAAGTGATGGCTAGGGTTTGAAAAAAAAAAGGAAAGTAGAAAGGGAAGGATGTATGGTTTGAGTTTATATTAGCACTTAGTATTAATTGGTGCTTAGGTCAAGAGTTTGAGTTTGTACGATGTCGGAGAATACGTTGGAGGTGTTGAAGGGGGTAGATCCGGAGGTACTGAAGGTGTTGGTAGGACTCATACAAGGTGTGAGTGCTAAGGCTAGCACCTCGGGAGGCCATTCAGTACAGGTGAAGGTGGATTTGCCCCAGGTAGAACTCAAACTTGGTGGACCCAGTACGTATCTGAGTTGGTCTCGACGGATTGAGACCGCTCTTGTCGGGAGAAAGCTGGAGGGGTATTTGATCTGGGATGAGGCAGCCGGTGGCGTGGGTGGGGAAGGGGAATGGAAAGCTACCCATGCACTAGTGAAAACCTGGCTGCTCAACTCCATGAAGCAATCAATTGCCACGTTCGTAGATGGCATTTTTCTGGTAAAGGATATATGGGCAAAGCTAAAGAGGACATATGGTGATGCAGAGAACCATATGCGTGTGTTCCAGATTCAGCAGGAGATCAATGTAGTGGTCCAGGGTGACAGGACCATCCAAGAATACTCGCTAGAGCTTGCGAAGTTGTGGGGGGAACTGGACTACTTCTCACAAGTCTCCACCTGTTGTGACCCGAA
The DNA here is from genome assembly GCA_030179965.1 of Cyperus esculentus. Classification (NCBI taxonomy): domain Eukaryota; kingdom Viridiplantae; phylum Streptophyta; class Magnoliopsida; order Poales; family Cyperaceae; genus Cyperus; species Cyperus esculentus. The sequence goes on from JASGLE010000030.1 coordinate 1,366,985, forward strand.
CTGCAAACAGAAGGAGTTTCTGATGCAGATGAGGACTATGCATTTCTTGGATCACCTGAACTCGGCCTTCCATCAAAGGAGGTCAGTTTTATTGGCCCAAAAGGAGGTTCCCTCGTTGGATGAGGCCGTTGCAGCCATGATACAAGAGGAGAGCCGGATGCAGATACACACTGAGCAGAGTGCAGTGGTGAACGCACGGTCTGCACTAGGGGTCCATGCTGGTGAGGATGCACGGTATGCTTGGGGTGTATCAGGCACAGGCATAGGAGGAACACAAGGGGAAACCCGCAAGTGTTTCAACTGTGGAGAGGTACGGCACTTGGTGAGGGACTGCCGGAAGCCCTTGAAAGGGAAAGATACGTCTGGTAGGGTGCCGAGTGGAGTCCGCGGGCGCGGCCGTGGAGGTAGGAGAGGTGGAAGAGGAGGCAACCGGGCAAATCTGATGGTTGCAGAGGAAGGAGAAGAGAGCGGAACGGGACTATCAGAGGAGGATACGATAATCAAGGCCGCTTCGCAGATAGTCATGAGGAGGCAGAGAGAAGCGGAGAAGGAGAAAGGGGGAGCTGAGGATGATGACTGGGTAGCGTACACAGCCGCCCATGCTCAGGATACACTTGCCTTGGCTACAGCTCCCTTTACTCGATCCTCCGATTGGATCGTTGATTCGGGTGCTTCTCGCCATGTGACTGATACTGCTGGTGAGTTCTCCTCTTATACCCCTCTAGCAGTGCCAGAAAATATTCAGACGACCGATGGTATGGCTCAGCCCATAGTTGGTAAAGGTACTGTTAGTTGCACCAACACTTTGACTTTGTCTAATGTTTTGCATGCTCCATATTTTCCTGTGAATTTGTTATCTATTAGTGCTATAATCTCACAACTAAATTGTGTGGTGTTGTTTGATGACCCAAAGGTGATCTTCCGAGAGAAAGGGATGGGCAAGGTACTTGGGACTGGCACACTACATAAAGGGTTGTGGTACATGGATGAGAGGAAGATGGGAGCAGCTCTTGCATCAGTAGTGGATAAAGTTAGTTTTGGGAAAGGGAATGAGGATAAATTATTGATGATGTACCATAGGCGTTTAGGTCATCTTTCATTTCCTGTTTTGGAGAAAATGTATCCCGAGGTGTATAGAATGGTGAACTCAGAAATGCTAGTATGTGATGCGTGTGAGTTAGGTAAACATACTAGAAGCTCCTATGCTAGTTCCGGTAATAGGTCATCTCGTTGTTTTGAATTGATTCACTCGGATGTATGGGGACCTTGTCCCACAGCTACTTTAAATGGATTTAGATATTTTATTACCTTTATTGATTGTTATTCTCGAGTAACTTGGTTATATCTGATGAAAAACAAGAGTGATGTCTTTTCTTGTTTCCGAGACTTCCATAAGATGATTCAAACTCAGTACAATGCAGTGATACAGGTATTGAGATCTGACAACGGAACAGAGTATACGAACAAGGCATTTGTCGATTATCTGTCATCTCAAGGGATACAGCATCAGACCACGTGTCCATACACCCCCGAGCAGAATGGGGTGGTGGAGAGGAAGAACAAACATCTCTTGGAGGTAACCCGCAGCATGATGATCTCGATGAATGTCCCGAAGTTCTTGTGGGGGCAAGCGGTCAAGATAGCAGCATACCTCATCAACAAAATGCCATCACGGATTCTAAATTGGAAGTCTGCGAGGGAGATATTAAAAGGTATGCCGAAAGATACCCTACCTTTGAGAATATTTGGGTGTGCATGCTTTGTGCACGACAACAGACCGAACGTGGGTAAGTTAGATCCGAGGTCAGTAAAATGTGTGTTTGTTGGTTACTCACCCACTCAGAAAGGATATGTGTGTTGGAGTCCGGTGGAAAAGAGGATGTTTGTAAGTATGGATGTCACATTTAGAGAACAAGAACCGTACTACCAACTGAAGGAGGCACCATCCTGCGGAGATCCATTGGATATGGAGAACGAGGGGCAAGGAGGTGAGAGTAGTGGTGATAAGGGGGAGCCAGTTACGGTAAGTGTAGAACCAAACATGGCCAGTGTTGAGCCAGAGTGTGAGAGGATTGAGGCTAGAAGTACGGGGACTCAGGTCCAGGGGGAGTCCAGGTATGGTGAGGTGTACGTGAGGAGAGGAAAGCAGAAAGAAAGGAATGTGATGATACCATATGTGCCAAGTCCCTTGTCCCAGCCTAACCCGACTCCGGAGACACCTGCACCACATGATTCCCAGCCGGAACATACAGGTGATGTTGTTCCTCTCTCTCCTCTCTCTCTACCCATATCTCTTAGGAAAACTCCACGAAAGAATGCTGGAGTTCCTCCCAATAGATATGGGTTTCCACACGATATTGCTAACTCTGTCTCATACTCATCATTGTCACCGGAATATGGAGCATTCATTGCATCATTAGACACTGTTGCTATTCCAAAGTGTTGGCAGGTTGCAAAGGAGGATCCAAAGTGGAGAGCAGCGATGATAGAAGAGCTAGAGGCCCTCTGTAAGAACAAGACTTGGGATCTGGTGCCGCTACCACCAGGAAAGAAAGCTGTGGGATGCAAATGGGTTTTCACAGTGAAGCAGAACCCGGACGGGGTGGTGGAGCGCTACAAGGCTCGGCTTGTCGCGAAGGGGTACAGTCAAACCTATGGTATTGACTATGATGAAACATTCGCGCCGGTAGCAAAGATGAGCACTGTAAGAACCCTAATCTCAGTAGCTGCCAACCAGACATGGAAGATGCACCAACTTGATGTGAAGAATCCCTTCCTTCATGGGGACTTACTGGAGGAAGTGTATATGGAGATCCCACCCGGATTAGGCACAAATCAGACGGCGGGAAAGGTATGCAAGCTCCAGAAATCTCTCTATGGTCTAAAACAATCTCCTCGAGCTTGGTTTGTCAGGTTCAGGAGAGTGATGGTAAGCTTGGAGTACAGACAGAGCAATGGAGACCATACGGTGTTCTTTAAGCGGTATGGGAGTCACATCACAATCCTCGCAGTCTATGTGGACGACATGATTGTCACGGGTGACAATGAGGCAGAAATTGCTCGATTGAAGGAGCAATTAAGCAAGGAGTTTGAGGTAAAGGATCTCGGTCAGTTGAAATACTTTCTCGGGATCGAGATAGCGTATGGAGAGCAAGGGATTGTGTTGTCCCAAAGGAAGTATGTCTTGGACCTGCTCACGGAGACGGGTATGCTCGGGTGCAGGCCGGCAGTCACCCCGATTGATCCAAAGCTCAAGCTGTGTGCGGGTATGGGAGAACCCGCTGACAAAGAGAGATACCAACGATTGGTTGGACGTCTGATATACCTCAGTCACACTAGACTGGACATCTCGTTTGCGGTAAGTGTGGTGAGCCGATACATGCATGACCCATGCAAGAGTCACATGGACGCCGTGTACCAGATCTTAAGGTACCTGAAGAATGCCCCAGGGAAAGGCTTGTTGTTTGAGAGAAACAAGCACCTGAAGATCGAAGGGTATTGTGACTCCGATTGGGCTAGTTGTGCCGATGATAGGAGGTCCACTTCGGGGTATTGCATGTTTGTTGGGGGTAATCTCGTCTCGTGGAAAAGTAAGAAGTAGTCGGTGGTTACGAAGTCCACAGCCGAGGCCGAGTACAGGGCTATGGCACTGGGAGTTGCAGAAATGCTATGGCTAAGGAGCCTCCTCAAGGAACTTGGTGTAAGTGAAGACGCCAAGATGAAATTATGGTGCGACAACAAGTCGGCGATTAGCATAGCTAACAATCCGGTGCAACATGATAGAACGAAGCATATCGAGATTGATAGGTTCTTTATCAAGGAAAAACTCAATAGTGGACTCCTGGATTTGAACCATGTAGCGACGGGAGATCAAGCGGCTGACTGTTTAACGAAGGGGCTCAGTTCTCATGATTTAGAGAAGGGATGTAGCAAGATGGGCTTAATAGACATATTTCGCCCACCTTGAGGGGGAGTGTTGAAAGGAATGTATTTTTGGGTTATTTGGTTAGTTAGTACAATTAATAGAAAGCCTAGAGTCTATTTTGTAAGTTTGTAATGGCTCATATATAAGCCATAACCTTAGTGTAATGAGACAACTTTTTCAAGGTCCTTTTTACAAAATTCCAATTCTTCTCATTTTCAATTGAAGTCCCTGACGTAGCATTATTTACACGTAAAATAGGATTTTAATTCTTATTCTGTACCTACTGTAATAACAATTTCATCTGCATTCTATTATTTTCCTGCAGAATTCAAATGACTTTTTAATTTACTTCTAAAAATTCAAATATAAGATTAACCTACTTAATAGAATTCAAAGAGAAGATGCTGAATTTTGGGTGTCGAGCAAGAAATCAAATGAGGTGAGTGAATACGGCGTAACCACAACCGTCATCTTTGGCCCTGCATTGAAGATGTTAGTCTCCACTGGTACGACCTGCAACAATCAGCAACCAAATATTTCAGAAAAAATACCATGTCGAAATCACTGTCTCAGAGTTCAACCTATTTTCAGAACAAATATAACTATATAAGTAAGAACATGTTACCAGCATATATCCCCCGAGATCATTTTTACGGATCAGGCATGGTAGTTTTCCTTAAGTATATTTTTAGTTTGTACTTTCAAGGTCAAAGCATGTGCTTTGCTCTTGCATAATAGTAATTAATGTAAAATTTTTAGCATAGAAAGAATAATGATTAACAAACCTTGTTTGGTTCTTCGAAGGAATTCTCATCCGACAATTTGCTTGAGGTAAGAACAGTCTTTATTCCACCAGTAGAAGAGATCTGGGTTTCTATTCCAGATATAGACATCTTCAAACTCACAACTTTATTCCCGTAATTTAGAACCTGACAAAAAAAAAATTGTATGGTAATTGGTAACTGGTAAGGGCCATCGAATTGGATGTTTGTCGGACAGTGATAAAATAAATCTCCTAAAGAACCTTTAGTTTGAGGTACTTCGTATCGTTGTCGGTGTTTTCCCATGTAAGCGCAGATGCGAGCAGAGAAGGGTAGTTACTGACTTGAATGGTGGAAGGATGGTAAGCGGCACCGCCTGAATCCTTGAAAAAGTGCTGCATCCAGTAGCTAGGCGTCCCGTATTGCATGTTTGAGTTAAAAACTATAGCATCTGGGTTGAATCTTCATTACAATAAGAGGAAAAAAAATCATATTAGAACACCAGGTTAACAACCTACAGTTAACTTTCTAAAAGATAAATGAGAGAACTGGACTATGAATGTATGATGCCTAACACAGTTTGTCCAAGGCATTTCTCCCCTTATAAAAACCAGAAAACTACTGCAGGTGATTTGACGGCTTCGAGCCTTTTGCTCTTATCTCATGCTAAAGATAACGAAGAAATTGTACCTGCGGTCGTTGGCATTTACAAAAAGTGGGGCACAGCTTGCCATCTCTACAATATCACTGTACAGAAAGTTCAAGTTAGACACCATGAGTTTCTTCTTTTATATATTATTTCATGAATGTAATAGCATAAGGGTTCTTTTGCATATAAAGAAAAACATTTATGAAGTCACTAACAGTTATTGCAGAAATAAACAGGACTTTTATGCCTTTTTCGAAATGTACAGTTCTATGCCAATACATAGAAAATCTCGAACTCTGGGTGTCTTTTGCAAAAACAAACCTTCATTTAGACTTCACAGTTTGGTACATACATGCAATCGGGTACACTTATTTGGTACACTTATTCTCCAAATATCAGTTTGTAATAATATCTAATTAAAAAATTTATACCTGTTTTTCTCCAATCCCATAAGGAAACCGGCTTCTGCTAATGCAGCAACTAATGTCCCTTTTCCAGCATCATTTCCAGTTACTGCATATTCACTAACAAAAGCCTGAAATCATGTTACACAGAATGAGATGTTACCTATTACATGGCATATTTTGGACAATGCGGTAAATAAATTGATTAACCTTTGACTGTTTTGGTACATATATGTAATTGAAGTCTATGATATTATTGTGCCAACTGTGTCCATAGCTAAAATTTCAAATTATCCTAAAAAGTTACTGTCAGGAGTTTTTTGGTTGTTTTTCTAAGGTTAACCAAGACATGCCTCAGAATTTGACATATCACTTTATACATTAAAGACTAATCCTTTCAGCAGGCCAAACCTTGGGTCCATTTCGTGATGTCTTATCAAATAAGTGTGCTTTGGAGAACATGTCAGATGCAGAAGTATAAACCTACATGACAAAACAAGAAATATTACAACTTCGACTAACAAATATGAAAAGTGCGATGTTATAATGCATCTCAGATTCTCACATGAACATCATACAAATCAGCAGGGTGATCTAACTGCCCATTTGATCCATCACAGTTTGTAACCACCTTTATATCAGGATATGCTGCTTTTATCGCAGTATAGAAGTCTAGGTAATTGGCTGTCAACAAATGAAGTACCAGTGAGTCAATTGGACCCTATAGATGAATTAAGTGTTAAAATAATCTTGACAATTTGTGAGGGTGTACACCTTTGTAGTTGCTGTTACCGCATTCTTGATTTCCAATGGAAATAAACGTCAATTCAAATGGGTCGGGATGGCCCATCTCAGCCCGAACTGAGCCCCAGTTGGAATCAGAATCTCCCCTTGCAAACTCAATGCCATCAAGAATGTCCTATAACAGTAAAGTTATATTTAAAAACCAAAATACAAGAAAAGCGTAAGAACGTTAATAAACATAAGTGCAATGACATGCCTGAACAAAAGATGGCAGGCTAGAGGGATTAATTTGATCATTCAGGCTAATTCCTGCCAGGAAGAACAAATTGTTGCAGTTAATAACAATGACTTGAGTATATTAACCTTTATAATTTAATCAGATTATAGGTACCATTATGGATTACCCACACAGGTAAAGCGCCGAGATCCTCTGCGAGCTGCACGAAAGAAATTAAGAAATATTAGCATTTTCCTACTTAAAAATGAATAGCACTCAATGAAATAACCAAATAAGTTTCGAAATAAACAAATCAAAGTTAGACTAGGTTCAGTACAGACTTGAAGGAATTCAAAAAATCCAAGGCCATCATCAGTCCAGTAGTTCCATACATCGTTGAAATGGCCGGGTCGCTGTTGCCAGGAGCCTACTGTACTTTTCCACCTAAATGCATTCGTTAGTCTCCCCCCTTGAGAATATGATCCACCTGAACAAATAGTAAATCCAAATTAGTTGTCTAACTTATATTTTAAAATTAGAATATAAATTTAAGAGATCAAACCATCATTTGACCTGGAAATCTGAGAAATCGAGGTTTTAGATTTGCTAGCATGGAGGACAGATCTTTCCTAAAACCATGTCCCTACATTACGGCAACAAAATAGGTCAGAAAAATATTAATGTATACCATACAGGAAACTATATGTAATACACACAGCTGCTGTCAATCAAAGAATTTCTTATAGATCCTCTAAGCATGAAAGCTATAAATTATATTATATCCCTTTACTCTTATTTGTTTCAAACAGTTCCGAAGTACTTATCCTTCCTCAGTTCTGAGACTATCAGACTACTGATAAACAATGAGGGGCAGTTTAGGAACTTACGAAACAAACAGAAGGAAAATGAAAGAAAAACTGTTCATAATTTCACAGGTACATATAATGTATAACAATAAGGGTATGCAACGTAAATCATTGCTCGTACAGTACATTATATTGCCAGTTGACAGGATGCGCATAGAATTGCAAACGACTTCACTACAGTTCTTCTGCACGTCATCCCGACTTACCATAAAGGTATCTGATGGCATGACTGATATCTGATCAAGCCAAATAGTTCCACTTTTATTGGTGGTGATTTGGACTCTGGAGTTGGGATTTGTTCCTGCGGCTTGCAATTCAAATTCCACCTTGGTCCAGCTGGAGAGTTCCTGCTCGTCAGCTCTACGTAGAAAATGAACATACAAAAACAATCAAAAGAGTATTCTCTCGCTGTTCTTTTTCCCTCTCATGTTACAATAAGAACTAATACTTACTGTATGGTATGCTGAGCTAGGTTTTGTGATCCGTCGGAACTTGTCAGAGCAACTGATAATTCTGTGGAGTCTACTGACATTACATACAGTACAACATTGTACACCTGTCCATCCTCGATATTCTGAAGTATCAAAATAGTGTAACAAAATAACAGTCAATTTGCAGAAAAATCATGGACAGTATATGTTAAGATACATCTCATATGCCCCTGAAAAAATATCCAAATATCACACATTCATTCCCTCGCTACAGTTTTTCTGAAAATGCTCAAATTTCATATTTTAAACTTCCTCATCTGCAATACATACAGATAATCAGCTAAGAAATGGTACTCCATAAAAGAACACAAGAAACAGAAGGGCGCAGTCGATACTTGCGTCTATAATGTCTCGAAGAGCAACATGATACTTTTTATATATTTTCCATTGATGAAAATGATATACTTTGTTTTACAAGGATATAAACCGAGTTACATACCATGCCCCAGAAGCCAGGATTATACACACCGACACCTTGAGATGGACATGGATTTGAATTGTCATTATCGCCGCAAAGGACTTCAATTTTTAAGGCAACTTCATTCCTTTGAAAAGTCGAAGTTCGGTCGGTCGACACAATTATGTCGGATTCGTTCCCAATTTGAACCCATGGGTCAAATATAGATGGGGTATTTTTGCCGCCTGCTTCAAAGCCTGAAAAAAATGAAATAAATTGAATGCGCTTGTGCTTCGTTCTCTTACTTAGAACTCTGAATGAAAATGAAATATTATTATCTGAAAGTAAGAAAATAAAAGAAAAGAAAGTACCTCTATTGCTGACGAGCTCGGCCCACAAGCCGCCAGCTCCAGCATGGTTAATCTCCTACATTTCCATTTGAAATATACATAAAAAGGATTTTAATTACAAGGTCATAACTCATAAGCAAGCTGTGTACAGAGATGTAGTGAGTTGACCAAAAAAAAAGAAGTCGTAGTTAGCACTGATATATCTAGAAGCCAATTAAAATCTATAATGACAGAAGAGTGATACAAAAAGTGTACCTCAAAGAAGATGCCGAACAAAGTAGGCGGCATGCGGCGGGCGGATTGCGAGGAGGCATCGACATTGAGCGTCGCGGATTGTGTTCTCGTGAGAGCGAAAGCAGAATCAGCTCCAGAACTTAGAAGCAGCAGGAGAACATAACAATAGAAGAGAGAGTAGTGGGTCATCTGGAATTCTGGATGATGTTTGATGTATTGGAGCTGAGGCAGAGCAGGCAATGGAATAGCTGATGATACAAACTTGTACAAGTAGAATGAAGGATGTATATACTGCTACGGCAGGCAAGATAAAGAGTAGAAAAGAAACTAGAAGAATGCTTGGAAGCAAGGATCTAAAATTGGATTGGCATTTGGCACATCACATATGATACATACATATTCACATCCTAATTTGCTATTATTGCAGGAAGAATCCCTTCTGTTGTAGTAAGATAGACTTGTATTGTAAATTTGTAAGAGGAGGGATCCATTAACAATGGATAACTTGACAATTTTGACAATCCCACTTTTTAAAAATTTATAAAAAATTATAAAAAATCTTAAAAATGGAAAAAGTTTACGGAAGCATTGCTTAACTTATAAATCTCAATTTAAACAACGTTTGATAGCTCTTTAAAGATCCGTTAAATTATAACCGTTGAAAAGTACACAAAAATTCGATAAGTCATTAAACGATGTTCAAATTGATTGAAATTTGAAACACTATCAATCTATAAGTCAAGTAATACATCTATAAATCATTTTTCATTTTTAAAATTTTTTATGATTTTTTATAAATTTTTTAAAAGAGACATTGTCAAGATTGTTAAGTTATCCATTGTCAATGATCCCTCCTCAATTTGTAATTGTAGGTAGGTACTAAGGTACCCTACCACTACCAGTTAACCACCCAGAGCAAAGGCAATAATTAATTTATTAAATAAATAATCTGTCTCTGTATAAATAAATTAGTATTTGCATTGATGACTTTTGTTTGAGCTTATCTTAATCGTCATTCAGGACTCAGTATACTGACAAGCCAAGTCAGAGTGGGTCCCACTGGCCAGTGGCTACTGGCTTGCTTGCTTCTGATATTTTTCAGAAACTCTTTTTTTTTTTTTTTTTTGGGATCTTTCAACTGGTCCTTACTCCTTAGGCGACTTTAATTAATCAGTGAGTCATTGACACGATATTGTTATTGTTAAACCTTAATCATTTATTTATTATTATTAAGGACACACCGTGGGATTTGACGTCTTCACGAAGTCCTTCTGTGAGCGCAACTTAAAAAATTAATTCTATCGTCTTTAAATTTTGATCTATATAGCTCCATAATTTTTTAATTAAAATCTTAATATAAAAAAATTTTCATTTTTAAAATTGTTTAGTATTAATTTAAGATTTTTTTAAAATTTACTATACAATAATAATAAAATAATTAATATTTGTGTATCACTTTTATAAAATCTCAAACAAATATTTAAATATTTTCATTTTATTCAATTGCAGTTTTTCTTTTTCTTTTTTTTTAAATAGAGTAATTGTCTAAGAGTGTGCCCTGAAACTTGAATTGAAGTAGTTGAGTGAAAGGTATTTGTTGCTAAACTAATTCATTAGAGATTAGACTTGACCAACTACAACCAGAAATATCATAGAGACACCAAAAAGATATCAAAATTGATATTGTTCATGTTGGTATTCATGTTAAATGAGTTGTTATTTATATTAATGGCTTTACTATGTATTCATTTTATATACTATACTATATATATTTTGGAAAATAAGTTGCATACTAATTGAATTAATGTAAATAGTTACTAATTTATAATTTAAATGAATATTAACATAAAGGGAAGGGATTACATGGCAACTATTTATCTTGACAATCATGACAATCTCTCTCAAATAAATTTATAGAAAAATCTTAAAAACAGAAAATATTATATAGACATGATCATATACTTACAGATTGATTATGTTTCAAAATTCATTTAATTTGAGTGACATTTGACACTCCATTAAGAACCATCAAAATTGTATAATAATTATAACAGTCTAAATTTAATCATTCTCTATAGATTATCAAATGATGTATATTCAAATTTAAATGAAATTTGAAACAAAAAAAAGAAGATAGAGTTAAATATTTACAATTTTCATGGATCTCATTGATAAGTCTAATTTAGTTGCATATCAGTATAGGGATTTTACTTGATAAATTATCAATTACATATGAATTAACTTGTGTATCGTACGTAAGACTTTGGTACTTTGACTTTTGTTTTTTTTGTTGTTTTTAGCATTTTAGGAGATTCTAGAACAAATTGGAGCATATCTTAGATGATTGCCGACAAGCGGAAGCGACGGAGAGCAAGACAGACCAAAATTCACCTCTGCCACGTCTTATGCCACCCCCTCTGTGGCCTCAGCAAGGGTGGCAGAGCCCCTAAACAAGGCCGCATGGGCCCAATCCCATACACCACTCCACCTCTCCGCCTTTGATCCAATGCCACCCCTGCTGAGGGTGCAACCAACCACACATAGACCCATTATGGCCCACTGCCACACCCCCTGAGGGCGCAGCCCAAAATAGCATCTCTGCCACCGCTTCTGAGGGCGCAGATAGGGTGGCAGAGAGTCAAATTGGGGAGTTTTAGTCTATTTTTGTCGTTCCGCTTTTAGTGTTGTTATTCCTGGGACTCCAATCAATTTTAGATATCATGTATTGCGTTTTAAGATAGATTTAGACATAGTTTTAGATTATAAAATGGTACCAAGTCTTGATGCTTAATATGAAGTGCTTAGAGTTAGAAGAGCTAGCATAGGTCGAGTCCATTGTGAAGCGTGTAAAAGGGCAGTAACTCTTATCTTTCTTTTTATGCTTTATTTCATTATGTTTCTAGGCTAGACTCTCCCTTCCTAGGGATGAACTTGTACCCTTAATTTATGATATTTATGATATTTATTTATTTTGTTGCTTCCGTTGATTTGCTTTGTATGATATAATTGCTATATATTAGTCTTTGCTTTCATGAATTGATTATGTCATAATTGATTAGATAGTCGCCAATGTCTCTTTAATTATGCTTGGGATATAATTGAATTGCTTAGATAGAAAATCATGGAGTAAACCTAGATTTTGCATGAAATAGCGAGAGTGGAAGTGTAAACTCTAATGGGGAAACCATAATTGAAGCTAGGTAATTAGGTGAAGTAGCAAGAGTGGAAGTCTAATTATTTAGTTAGGTTAAGGCTAAATCATAGAACTTAAAGCAACAAGATCAATAGGATAGATGACGAGAGTTGGTATCCGATTTGGTTAAGTTAGGGTAGATGAAGTAGCGAGAGTGGAAGTCTACTATACAGGGATTTAGAAACCCTCAACAATGGTTTGGACTTCTAGTTTAAATTGTAACAAGATAATAAATTGATTAATCAAGTGGTCAAGTGAATCTCTAGGGCCTAATTCCTCGAACTTAAATCATCTTCTTGCTTTTAATTAGTTTTAATTAGGATTAATTTACTTCAATTACTTGTTTCTGTAAATTAGTTTATTAGAAATAAATCTACTAATTATCTGTCCCTGTGGTTCGACACCCTACACTATACTATAATTGTTGTGCATTTGCAACACGATTTTAGCATATTTTAGGGCAATTAAAAGCTACACAAAAATACACATCACTCATGCTAGAAACTTGTATTGTGTCCTTACAAGCATCAAATATATTAAAGAAGTCCACGACGTAAAAGTTTATAATTGCAAGTAAACATCCTGAATGTAAAATTATAAACGATACATGCATTTAATTGTTACATCTCATTTTATTTATTTTTATCTGTAGTCCGTTATTTTCCAGCATGTTTCCATTTTTTTCCCTTTCACATATTCATTTTGGAGGAAAATAAATGAGCTTCTCTTGATCAACTGATAGATCTTAAATTCTGCTTGTTAAGCAAGAGATCAAATGAGGTGAGTGAGTACGGGGCAATCGTAACCGTCATCTTAGCCCCCGCATTCGACAACTTTGTCGCCACTGGTACGACCTGCACCATTCAGCAATCAGAAGCTCAGATAAGAAACTAATTCCATCCAAAAATCACTGCCTCAGATAAAGGTTACGGCAGCCATTTTTACGTATCGGATCTGAAAGCTTCACTAATATAATATTAATTTGGATTGTATTTTCGTAGGGTAAGGTCTCGGGTTCGATCGATTGATTTGCAGGATAGTAATGTAAGCATAAGTGATTGCGAGGCACGAGAAATGGTGAACAAACCTTGTTTGGTTCTTGGAAGGAGTTCTCATCTGACAATTTGCCGGATGTAAGAACGGTCTTTGTTCCACCAGTAGAAGAGATTTTGGCTTCCAATCCAGAAATGGACATGTCCAAAGGCACAGCTTGACTCCCATAATTCAGTATCTGAACAGATCAATGTATATCTTTAGATCTATCGGATTGGTACATAGTCCGGGATCGATACTGATACAATTAGTAATATCACTGAAATACCTTCAGCTTTAGGTACTTCCTCTTGTTGCCTGCATTTTGCCATGTAAGTGCAGATGCTACTAAATAAGGGTATTTACTGGCTTGAATCATGGAAGGATGGTACGTTGCGCTGCTCGAATACTTGAAGAAGTGCTGCATCCAGTAGCTGGGTGTCCCAAATTGCATGTTCGAGTTGAAAACTATAGCGTCTGGGTTGAATCTTCATCATAAAAATAAAAAAACTAAAATTGTAACATATTGGAACTGAAATTTTGCTGTTAGTATCTTAGAAAAAGATAACGAAATTGTACCCGCGATCGTTGTCGTTTACGAAAAGTGGCGCGCAGCTTGCCATCGAGACAATATCACTGCTCAGATATATATGTCAGATACAATTACGATAAGTATCAGTTGTAATAGTTAAATTTTATCGATGGAGTCTTTTTTGTGCCCATTTGCTGAAAAACCATTCTTTTGGAGCTATGATTGGATTCACAACCCATCCTTTCGAAGAATAATAAGAGGGATCAAATATCAAACATTAGAACTGGCCTTTGGTTTAGTGGCTAAAAATAGAAATCAGAAAAATAGAAATAAAGTAAGTATAATTTATTATATAAGAACAGTGTACCTGTTTCTTTCCAATCCCATAAGTAAACTAGCTTCTGCTAATGCAGCAACTAATGTCCCTTTCCCAGTATCATTTCCGGTTACCGCATATTCGCTAATGAAGGCCTGATATCATTTTTATTATTAATGAGTCTTCTCTATGATTGTCATTTTTTTTGGACTAACTAATGAGCATCTTTCTGAACCCTAAACCCAAATGTTCCAATATTTACCATGGACATATTTTTGTTTTGATATGAATAAAAAACAATGTAGGATTACTTGTGTGTCAAGTGCATCCACAGACAGTCTCTGTGAATGTGATGGTCATTTTAGATTTAGTAAAGAGTTTTAGTATATTTTCTTAATGTCTGTTTTGTGCCATGAGTAGTGTTCACTTCCTGGATTAGACATCCTTAATCTTTAAGCAACAAAGTATGGAACACCCCATCTACATTTTACCAAAAAATGTTACATTAACTACAGTCGAACCCCCCGAACATATTTGTCGCTCCTCTGCATTTTCAAAAGATGGCAAACTAGATCGACAAGATGGTAAAATATGTTGCTTAATTTTAGAGAAAAATACAGTAAAAATTATAGGCTTAAAGAAAACTGGCCTTGGGTCCATTTCGTGGTGTCTTGTCGAACAATTGTGCTTTGGTGAACATATCAGATACAGACGTATAAACCTGATACCAATGCAAAGAAGGAAACAATTAGAGCATTCATGAATATAAATGAGAAGAACGATATATGATCAGGCAGTTCAGATTCTCACATGGATATCGTACAAATCAGCAGGGTGATCCAATTTCCCAATTGACCCATCGCAATTTGTAACCACCTTTATGTCAGGGTATGACGATTTTATTGCAGTATGAAACTTCAGGTAATTGGCTGATAATGATTAAATATTTGATTAGCAATTGGACTCGAATAAACAACGCTACAGAAGTTAACACATAAGCGAGCAAAAAAATAAACACCTTTATAGTTTCTGTTCCAGCATTCTTGATTTCCTATAGAAATGAAATTTAGCTTGAATGGTTTGGGATGACCCATCTTCGCTCGAACTGTACCCCAAGTGGAGTGCGGATCTCCCCTCGCGAATTCGATACCATCAAGAATATCCTACAATGTTGTAGACCTTTGAAAATATAGAAGTACATAAAAGGGTAAAGAATTATTAGTAGACATCGCTTTGATGACATGCCTTAACAAAAGACGGAAGACTGGAAGGGTTAATTTCTTCATTAAGGCTGATTCCTGCCAGTAAACAAATCTTGCAAATTGAGTCGACAGCTTGATCGAGTATGTTTACCCAATTACCTATACATAGTTGAGATTAATATGTAACGTACCGTTATGGATTACCCACACAGGTAAAGCACCGAGATCCTCTGCCAGCTGCAAAAGACGAAAGAATTAAAGCTGTTGATTAATAACAACACCACTTTAATGAAGTAAATTTTCATATAAATCATGTTGGGGAAACTGGGCCAATACAGACTTGAAGGAATTCAAAGAAACCGAGGCCATCATCTGTCCAATAGTTCCAAACATCGTTGAAATGGCCCGACCGCTGTTCCCAGGGTCCGACCGTACTTTTCCATCTGAATGCATTCATTAGTCTCCCACCTTGTGAATATGATCCACCTGCAATGTATTTTAAACCAGAAACATTAGCTTCAATCTCTTTTTAAACCATAATACAAGATTAAAGGAAAGAACTCATTCGACCTGGAAATCTGAGAAATCGAGGTTTTAGATCAGCAAGCATGGAAGCCAGATCTTTCCTAAAACCATGTCCCTGATATATGGCAATCAAATCAGTCAGGAATTACTCTATCCTGTAAACAAATCCTATGTACCCCCCCTTTGTTAACTAGGGGTTTAATTCATGTAGACCTCGAAAGCATGGAACGTACGGTTAATTAATATCCTTCATATATATATGTTTTTTCTGTTGTTTACAGAAATGGAATTTAATTACTTATGAAAGGTAAGGTATGCAATTGCAAGGTAAATTCTTTTTTGGAGAGTCTACATAATCTTGGAATTTGGGCACAAAGAACTTGGAGTTTACTAAAAACTTAAGCTGTATACGATACACACAAGTTTATTACAAGTTTACAATGTACAATTCTATTATGTTTATGATATAACACCTTACCTTAAAGGTGTCTGACGGCATGACTGATATTTGATCAAGCCAGATAGTTCCCCTTTTACTGGTGGTGATCTGGAGTCTGGAGTTGGAATTTGTACCCTTGGCTGTTAACTTAAATTCAACTTTGGTCCAGCTTGAGAATTCACGATTGCGAGCTCTATATGAACAAAATATTGTATATCAAACAACGAAAACACTACCGGCTATATTTTTATATTTATTCGTAATCTTGAACTTGAAGTGCTTACTTTATGGTATGCTGAGCAAGATTTTGTGAACCATCAGAACTTGTCAGAGACACTGATAAATCCACCGAGTCTGCTGACATAATATATAACGCAACATTGTACACCTTTCCAGACTCAATTTTCTGAAACGTCAAAAATTGTGAACAAATTATCACAACAGTATGCTGATAAAGAATGTGGATGGAAAGTTAAAACCTTCTTCACGTCTAATTCCGGTGTTGTCTTGTGGATTTACACGTAACAAGCGAGTGACATACCATACCCCAAAAGCCAGGATTGTACACACCAGCTCCTTGAGATGGGCAAGGGTTCGATTTATCGTTCTGATCACAAAGAATGTGCATCTTTAGTGCCACCTCATTCCTTTTGAATGGTGAGGTGCGATGAGTCGACAGAATTATTTTCGAGTCGCTGCCAATTTGAACCCACGGATCAATGATCGATGGAGTATTCTTACCTCCTGCTTCAAAACCTGAAAAAAAAAAAAAAAAAAAAAAAAAACAAAAAAACAAAAAAACAAAAAAACAAAAAAACAAACAAACAAACAAAAAGAATCAATCCCTTCTGTTTTTTTTATTTGTTTTTAATAAATCTCTGGAATTATTAAGCAAATAAACAGAAGTGGAATGCCTCTATTGTTGACTAGCTCAGCCCACAAACCGCCTGCTCCTGCATGATTTATCTCCTACAAATTCATTAAAATTTAAAATAAATAAAAACAAAACCTATTTAACTCAGTTTTTAGTAAAGAAATAATTATATTGAAGGCCGGAAAGTCCTGTATATTCAACATTATAAATCATGCACGTCTTACATAAATCTTTAAAAAATTGGCAACAAACACGGATATCCTAAAAAATCGGCAAATTATAATGTGGAATGCTTAATTACTGACATTGGCACATTACAAAGAGATATCATATGGACCAAATCTGTAGATGAAAATCAGGAAGGATCAAATTCCTATTTTTTTTTTTACCTCAAAAAAGATACCAAACAGAGTATCGGGCATGGGGCGAGCGGATTTGGA
The DNA here is from genome assembly GCA_030179965.1 of Cyperus esculentus. Lineage (NCBI taxonomy): Eukaryota > Viridiplantae > Streptophyta > Magnoliopsida > Poales > Cyperaceae > Cyperus > Cyperus esculentus. The sequence goes on from JASGLE010000030.1 coordinate 1,384,576, forward strand.
TGAAGCATCGACATTGAGCAATGCCGATTGCGCTTGTGTCAATCCGAAATTAAAAGCTCCCCAACTGAAGAGCAGAATGACAGTATAAAACAAAGAACTGATTAGCAATGGCCATCTTCTGAGTCCCATTTCTCTCTTAACGAATACGTGCCAGAATGACTTGGTATATATAAAGGTGCACAACTATATATGGAAGTCGAAATTATGAGCGTGCTAATTATAAGTAGAATTGAAGGTGAAGAAAAGGGCAACCTATAATAATATATATAGCTAGGATTTGGGTATTACTTGAAGCAAGGTTATATGTATGTAACTTTCGATCAACATTAATTATTGGGCTATATATCATGTATATATCCAATCCGTATAATCCTTCGATCTCCATGCTGCTTATCATCTCTTCAGTCTATACTCTTACTCTACATGTTGATCTGTTGTCATATATTAATTTGGTACTACTCGCTGACATGTTGCGTGCACCTAGCTGGTCCTGCTGTAGCTGTGAAGGTAAACAATAACATGGGCAATTGAAAGGTACTGATGCTGATGCTGATACAATGCAATGCAATGGATAGGTCTGGCTTGGCGTGTACAATATAAGAAGAAAACAAAGCAAAGAAACCAAGGATTGCAAGTCAGTCTGACTGTCTGTTGTCCATTGGCCTGAGAGGAGATTCATGAGAATGACAATTGACAATGACTCTTAATTCAGTCTTCTTCACTGCTGGCTCTGTTTCAAGCCCATTTCCTGAGCCCGGCCCAGGCCCACATCAACTTCATTTCAGATAGCAATTTGTTTTTTTAGTTCCACCTCATTTTTTTTTAATAAGCCTAAAAAAACACAAATTCATGAGTTTCGGCCCGTAATACATATTTTTCATATTTAGAACAGACGCTAGCGTCTCAGTTGGACGCTACGGAATTTCAGCGTCCCATCCCCAATTCTGGACGCCACGGTACCCTGACGTCCCAGGCTGGACACCAACGTCCCAGCTGGACGCTTCAAAAGGCCAGCGTCCCGCTTGTGTTATTTAATGGTCTGCACCATTGACTCCCCACACATGCACATGCCCCAATAAATTTGATGTGGTCTCTTACTCTCTTGGACCGGTGGCAATTTTGGAGATGCTACGCTTTTGACTCCCCACATGTGGTCTCTTGAACATGCACATGCTTTTGAAGCATCCCCACATTATGCACCCTTGTATTATTTAATGATCTCTTGGATCGATGGCAAGAGGGGGACGCTGAGGTACCTTGGCGTCCAACCCGGGATGCCAGGGTACCATGATGTCCAGCATTGAGGATGGGACGCTGAGATTCTATAGCGTCCAACTGGGATGCTAGCGTCCGTTCTAAATATGAAAAATGTGTATTACGGGGTCGAAACTCGTGAATTTGTGTTTTTCAAGGCTTATTTAAAAAAATTGAGGTAGTTCCACTGACTCTGATATATGTTATCTTTACTAATGGAAGTGCTTTTATCATACTAATGTAGTAATATTTATGAGATTAATACCTTCTGTTATATTGCATATACTAATCCAAACAATAATATCCTTCCTCTGATCCTCGCATATATAATTATCATGTGGATATAGCATCATATATATATACTTCTTTATAGTTATGAGTCTTGACAATAATTTTGATAAGGATATCATAACAAATTAACAATGAGCACAAAAATAAATAACTGCTAGTTCATAATTAACATCCGTATACGTATGTATAAATCTCGCAACTAGAACCTCGGCATCTAAAATATCACAAAAAATTATCTATCTTTTACTGTATATCTATCATGTATGACAACATCTCTATTCACCGTATTAGGTCGTGGTGCGATCTCTTTCGGATGCTTCAGCAGCTCCAATACTGGCAGAACATCCGACATGTTCGGTCGGTGTCTTGGATCGGTATGCAAGCACTGTATGGCTAAAGAAGCAATGTCCTGGGCTTGTTTTTTCGAGTATTGGCCACCCAGTCGAGTATCCATGATCCGAAATATCTTTCTCCTTTCATGTAAGTATGGTTTTGCCCAATCGACTAAGGTCTCGTCGGGTGAACCCCTCTCTTCATCCAGAGCCCGCTTTCCAGTGAGAAGCTCGAGCAGCACGACTCCAAAGCTGTATATGTCGCTCTTTGCAGATAAATGACCTGGCAGTCGAAGTTTGTCATTTTTGTGTGTGAGAGATATATGTCGACGGTAATTAATTAAATAAGCATTGCAAGGAGATTAATTGTGTATTAATTGTGAGGATTAATAAGTTCACAATTAAATGCTCAATAGTCAATACCATTACAATTAATTAATCATGTAAATGCAACATATATGTATCTAAATTATTACCTGTGGCTATATATTCAGGAGCGGCATATCCACGGGTCCCGACAACCCGAGTCGAAACATGACTTTTATCTCCGGTCGGACCATTCCTTGCCAGACCAAAATCTGATAACTTTGCTTTGAAATCCTGTAAATTAATTATATATGGTTCAGTATAATTAAAATTTACGTTTATACAAATGCTATTGCTCTATATTTCTTTCTTTAAAAAAATAAAATAACATTAGGGCATGTACTCACCGAATCGAGTAAAACATTCGATGATTTCAAATCGCGGAAAATAACTTGATTCTCCAAGTTATGTAAGAAAGAAAGCCCCCTTGCTACATCAATTGCTATGTTGACTCTTACATTCCAAGAAATGGGTTGCATCCCCCCTGAATAATAAAAAAAAAAAACATATAAATATATGATTAGGTATAATAAGAAATGGTGTTTGGTTTGATCAGTCAAGTCAGAATGCTGATTAGCTCCATGAAGATCAACTTAGCAAGTCAAATAAGATATCAATGTACATATATGGCATACCATGTGTTTTTATTTTATGTATATTCCACTAACAACTCACTAACAACTAAGTTGCCATTATTGACTTGAAAGTGACTCACAAAGTACAACCATTAACCAAACAAAACGACCAATATACTTGACCATCCAAATCAGCTTGGTACCGAACCCAGGAACTTTAGCTTTTACTTTTTGGTACCAGATATTAAATTGTTTACTTCTAAAATGGATATCTATTTGGGATTAAAATATCCATACGGGATAATTGGGAATATGGGAATCAATTCTGTGGAACCCTTTCTAATGTTTCATTACCATTTACTAAAAATTGCAAAAAAGAAGGATCGATAAGAACATAAACATACTTCTAAATAAATGATTCTCCAAGCTGCCTTTTGGCATGTACTCGTATACGAGCAGTTTGTTGTCAGATTCGGAGCAGAATCCGACCAGCTTCACTAAATTTTCATGCCGCAATTCCCCCAAGTATCTTACTTCAGTCTACAAATATAGCACAAAATCAAGTATTAGTAGAAGGAGACAAAAAAAAAAAAAAAAAAAAAAGGATTGGAGTTCATCTGTGTAATTCATAATAATTTAAAATATCAAGAAATACTGAATACATTTTTCTTTGGTTTTTTTTCCCTTTTTCTTGAGGAGGTTTAATTTATTCTATGATTGTTCCGAAAAGATGAACAAATTAACTAAAGCAATATTGTTACTTTTGACATACCATCCATTCCTTTTGACCTTGAAAGCTCTCCCTTTTTAGTTTCTTAATGGCAACAACAATCCCAGAGCCGGGTTTCGCAGGCAAGAGCGTATTCTCATCTATCCAGCCCTTGTACACACAACCGAACCCGCCTTCACCGAGATATGCGCTCGATCCGAAGTTTCTAGTGGCTGTCTTGAGATCGGTCAAACTGAAGGTTTTCAGGCTGGCAGCTGGAGGCAACGCTTCACTCTGGTACGATGGTGCCGAGCTGACTATGCTGTGTTGTGTTCCCTTGCTCGTGTCAGTTGAATTGGAGGTCGTGCTGCTGTATTGTTCCTTTTCTGATGTTAAAATATAAATTTGAGATTAATTAATCTTTTGGTAACTGGCAATTATAAATTTATAACTAATAGCCATCAAATTTAAAATCATTTTTTTGTTATCGTGTATGAAGGACCTCGGTGTAACACTAACACTGCGCCATATATAATTGACCGCGATCGATTATAATTCGATCCAATTTTGATTTTAAATTTGCATGGTACTGACAGCTGAGGTTAATCTGATAGTTGAAGCTCGATCGGTACAGAACTAGAGCTAGCATCATCATCTCTTAACTAATTTCATTGAAAAGGAATTAATTAGGTGGTTGGTTCTCTCTACATGTAACGATTTTGAAAACTAAAAAGAAAGTGGTGTGATGCAAGCTGTGGATGGAAGTGTGGATATAATCTAAATATTAATAGTGTTGTTGACCGATGCTGTTCAAGTTTGAACACTACTCCCTTAGTCTGGTCAACCAACCGCATTAATACCAGTCAAACCGGGAATCTGAGAACGGAATTCAATTCATGGATAGCTTTCACATTCCTGTAAGATTAAGGCACGTTTCTTCCTTCATGATGAACTTAAATTAAAGGGAGATCACTGACCACTGATCAGAGATATCCCCAATACCATGAACTGAATGAACTTGTGTAAGTTAGCAATTGATTCAGAGGGCAGAATCAAAATCTGAGGGGAATCAATCAAGAGATGGAAATTCATGGAAATAAAGAAAAAAGAGATAGGTCCTCACTATATATGTTCTTATTTATAAAAATAAATTGGATATATAACGCAACAACCCAAGCACAACAAATTGAAGGCGTCACAATAAAATCAGGGAACAACGAACAAACAAACAAACAATCCTCTTTCTATCTTACAACAAAAACATAGACATATATAGTGTTGGGGAGAAGTTGAATGAATAAAGAAAGAAGAGGCTTACTTAGAGTTGAGGAAGCAGGGGCGGTGGCGCACTTGGCAGAGGCTCCTCCGCACAGGTTCCCCATTAGATGTCAGAAATCAACCTCAATCTCAATCTCAATCTCAGTCACTTTGCGAGCCGAGGAAGAAAGATATTTGGAAAGTATGAGGAGAGTGTGTATATATATGACTGGAACTTGGAGGGGGGAATTAATTAGCAGCGCGTGCGGCAAATGAAGTAGTAAAGAATTGAGTGTCGTAGAAAAGTTATCCATAGCGTCCATAAGTTACATTTTATGATGTATCTGTTACGTTTTTTATATGTCTATAGATGTATGAACAGTTTTTTTTGTGTGTGGACTTCTCTAAAGAATTACAATGGATTTGGATTGGATATTTGGACTGGAGTGGAAGTGGAGTGATTGAAGGAAGGAAAGGTAGGTTGTTGACTGAGTGATCCCAAGTCAAACATATATACACATCCTGCTTCTTTAAGGAGCAAAGCAATCATGATTAATGCGTACTTCGAATCTGCTGCTATTCAACTTTTGGATAACAGGACCCGGTTATTCAAATCTGGGCAGTGGGATATCAAAATCAACGGATAGAATTAATTATAAAAAGGCAACCTATGATCTTTACTGGCTGATCGGGACCGTCCATTTTGATCTAACCGACCATGTTGAACGAATAGGGTTTAGTTATTCTCAAAGAATAACAACAGATTGGGACTCTAAGCAATAATGCACTGTTTCCTATTTGATAAGTGTAGTAGGTTAAAATAGATTAAAACGGTTAATTACGTTAAATGAGTGGTGCTTGATACTTGATAGTAGTGGGGTCAATAAGATAGATAGAAGAGTGAGACTACTATACTATTAATAGTATAAATTACCTCATATTATTGACTCTTAATTATTTTCAAATTCATAATAATAAAAGACTATCCGAATGAATGATCTTCATATACAATTTTACTTATAAACCAAATTTTATATTTTTAGAAACTTTATAATATTTATAATATTTTAAAATGTCGCTTGATTAAAACATTATAGGCCATCTAAATATGTGACATTTTAAAATATCTAAAATAATAGAAAACAAATTCTAAAAATTATAAAATTCGGTTCATAAGTAAAATAACATATGAAGATCATAATGAACGGTTTTATTCATAATAATAATCTAGTACGGAACAATTTGTACTATTAATAGTACGATAGTCTCACTCTAGATAGAATATATAAAAGGTGTGGAATAATAATGATCATTTAGTTTAAAGTATCTTTACAGGTCCGTTAACTTACTAAATCTTAAATCACTCCATTTGGTGATTTCAATGGTCTTAAATCACCTTAAATCACTTTTATTCTGCTTTATTTGTAAGGAGCTAACTATTCACCTTAAATAGTTATTAACTTCTTGCAAATTAAAAATTTATAAATAATTAAGTATTTTAGTTAGTTATTATGCTATAGACACAGAAGGATATATTAGTCATTTAACAATTCAAATAATGTATTAAGGAGTTAGTTAGCTCTAAAGGATCTTTGTCACAGATTAATTGCTTAAGAGGGTGGCACTTTTTTATGTTGCTTCTTACTTCTAGCTAGGTACAGGTAATGAGTAATGACACGATGCACCTTGACTTTCAAGACTACCAATGTTATACAGCGATTAATTAAAGTTTTGATAATTGATAAATTTGTGGTCAGAAATTAAATTTGTCAATGAATTGACGGTCAATGATTTTTGTATCTGGTAAAATATAGGAGCCTTCAGACTTTTTGTGGAGGGGGTGTTTGTAGAAGTTATTTAATTTATATTGTCCACGCCTTCTCTGAGGTGAAATTATTATATCTTATACTCAAAGAAATTATTATATCTTATAATATAGGGACGAAAGATCATTTTTTGTGAAGAAACTAATATAGACCTTAAATTTTAATGAGCCGGGACATTAATGTACGTCAATAATGGTAATCAATCTAAGTAAATAATCAATAGCAAAAGTTTTTTTTTTTTTTTTTTTTGAGAAGATAGAACTTTCATATCAAAAAATCCAATCTCCACATATTTTTTTAAATAAGATATAATATTTATTTTTAAAACCTTGAACAAACAAATGTAAGGGGGGTGATTAATAAAATCGCGTTGTCAAAAAAAAATATATAATATTTATACATATAATGCTAATTAATTGCAAGTCTTTGAACCTCCTTGTGAGTTGTGAGACAAGAGCTCCCCATTTGACATTTGAAACTTCTACCTATCTCAATAAGAAAATGGACCTTTTATTTCAAAAGGATATTTCATTAAAAAATACAAAATAAGAAATCTTTATCAGACACATTTTAATCGACACTTGGATTAAGCAGCCAGGTGGGATTACATTACATAACAATTTCCTGATTTTAAAAAGAATATCTAATTCATGGGACCCCTCCTTGTCTGGAAAGAAAGAAACAAAAAAAGGGAAGGGCAGGGCCACAAAACGTAGACTATTGACCGGGTCAACAAAAGGTTGCCAAAGGTTGCAAACTTGCAATTATGTTTTTCTCTTCTTTGCCTTTCCATAATATGTTTGAAATTATTAATTAGGAATTATTGCAGCTCGGATTATGATGAATTATCCAACTGCATGTTTACTTTGCGGCCGGATTACGTCTTCTTCCAGATGATGATGATGATTTCTTTCTAGATTTGCATATTCCTGATTTTGCAGGAGAAATATTTATATTCAAGTCAATTGCAGAAATTGCTGACTGTACGTACATATCTTAATTGTCTCATACAATTATACAAATACAATATACACCGGACTGCAATCACTCTCCAAGTTCATGAGCTAACAAGTTGGGACCTAACTCATGTGACATGAAATACTTGGCAGCTGCTGTTAAGTTTTCAAAAAAACTCATGTGACATGAAAAGAAAAGAAAGAAAAATAGAAATAAGAACTAGGATAATTGTCCTTTGTGGGTATTGTCCGATGCTATTTACGCCCAAAGCCCAGTATAGCTTAGCACCATCGATATAGATCATATAGTAGCATACAAAGTGAAAACTGAAAACCAATGCATATTTAGGTGGAGTTTCTTCGTATCTTACATTAACATATAGCCAAGATAGACAACTAGTACAAGTCAGATGACAATTTTTGTATCCCCAGATTTTCAGCCGTATGACATGGCACATGAATTTTCAGAATATTCTCCATATAAAAGAATGAAAAAAAATACCATTATATCAACTCATTTTCACCACCAGTAATAAAAAAGTTTGAAGGGAAGAAAGGCAAAAGAAAATTTCAAAGGATAAAAATCGATTTCTTACATTACATGGTTCCTTATAACAACCACACAGTCCATGTCTCCATCACACAAATGGATCACTCTCTCCAAAATTCCTATCTACTAGTATCATCTTCGCTTGGCTAGCATTTACATGATACAAACCCTTCTGGCACAACCAATCTTTTAACTTAATTTCATTCATCCTCAACTCCTTTAGAAACCATTCGATGTCCTTTTTGTTCATGCTCAGAAGTTTCAAACAATCACTTACAAAAGGAAAGAATGCCTCTGGCCTTGCACAAAGAGGCCTGAATATAAGAAAAACGGCCCTCATATCAATCCTAAATTGGTACACTCCTGAATTGGAAAACCTAACATCTATCCACGGAATGCTAGAGAAGATATAATAGTCTAGTCCCTCAGCCACACTTCTCCACAGATCAAAGAAATCCTTAGAATTTAGGAAATCCTTCAATTTACAAATCCGGTCCCTCAGAGTTTCCAATGCTTCAACAAAACCCAAAGAAACAGTTCCATTATCTAATTCATCCTCAGAAACATCATACTTTTGCTCTCCTTCATCTTCCCACTGATCGATATTTTGAATGTAATCATATGAGAAAGCCTCAAATTCAAGGAGAATTGCTGACATGATTTCTTCTAGAGAATCAGTCTCTAACTTGACCAAAAACGATACCTCATCAACAAAAAAGGATCTTGTTTTTTTCTTATCACCAGAATCCAAATCCAAGAAGCTAATATCTTCGTCCCACTCACAAATAACTGTTTCAAAATACCGGGCTGCATTTATTGAACCAGCAATTGTCACTAATGCATCTTCATCTATGGCTGAGGTGATCAGTTCTACGTCGCGGCACCTTTGAAGCAACACCACAAAGAAATGGTTAAGAAACAGAACTCCTGATTTTCTAATAAACTCTATTTTTGTGCTTTTAGTAGGCAAAGCTCGTCCTCTCTCAATCATTAATGAGGCATTTTTCAGAATAGCATCAACAATTGGTGGTGCTTTATACTCTTCTCTAGTGGATAGAAGAAAATTATAATTATCTTCTTTGAATGTGGCATGATCTTTAATTTCATAAGACCAACACTTCTCGTTTTCCAATTCAGGCTCCATCTTTTCCTGGGCAACACTAACCTCTATCTCCGCCCAGATTTGAATCCAATCTAAGTGCTCATCAAATATCGAAAAAATTGATATAGATTTAGAGGCTGTTTCATTTAAGTCTAAAAAAGGTTCGATTTTTTGAATGCCTGCAGATGAGAGAACTCGCATTCTCTTGTCAAAACTGATCATTAAGTCGATCAAATTTAACCATGAAGAGGAAACCTCTACCCTATCATCTTTATTTTCACGAAATTTGACTGCAAGGGAAGGGAATATTTCCTTCTCCAAGTACCCCAGAAGCACCTTGACCATTGAACTAACCCAAGCCTCTTTTGCACTCAGGCCTAATAACCTAGCCTTATCGATCAATGGTTGCAAGACATCATCCACCCCACCCATAAAATCTTTAGTTATTTTAAAGATGAGGGCAAAAATAAACTCTGGTTGATTGGACCATTTTGCAAAATGGTGCTCCATCCTGGATGCAACAGGTTGAACCAGCTCATTGATAGCCCAAAGTCGATTTTCAAAAGATGGGCCTTTTTGTAATTTCTCATTTTTCATGGACTGCCTTGTATCACGTTGAGACTGTACATGTTGCAGTGCACAAAGGGCTAAGAAACTGTGAGAATAAATCTCCCTTTTGGTAGAATCCATTAAAAGAAGGGGATTTGGGACTAGCTGCGGTTGGTTATTTATCTCAGTCTGACCTGACACAAGGGGTGGGGGCCACCCAAGAGATGCGAGGAGGGCGCGATAGTCACTCAGAGCTTGAGGCCGTAACACTGACAGGGCCTTCTCTACCCTTGAGTCTACAGCCTTGACTAGATTAGACCACTTTGGCCTAGTTATTGATATTTCACTCAATTCTTTCTCAATTTCTTTCATGACATTGATGGCATCTAAAAGCTTTCCTTGTCTCCACGGATTGTCCTGAGATTCAAATGCATAAACAAAGATTAATTAATTTTAAAAATAGATTACGATATAAATTGAATACTATTGGTTTGAGGTGCTTTGTGAGCAGCACCAACAAGAAAAGAGTTTGCAAGTTGCGTACCATAAAGTCAAGTGCCAGTAGGGTTCAGGGTTTATGGTTTACCATTTACCTACCGTTCAGGTGTTGCGTGCTCTTTGGTGCATTGGGGATTTTGTTTGACACCTTTCTTTGGGGAATCCAAAACCTCAGTAATAAGGAAAAGGGCGCACACAATGGTAGTACATGAGTCAGGTAAGTTTGCATCCAGTTTTGCATTTGATAGACATAATACTGGAAGAAGGAAGGAAAAAATTGGAACTCACATATGAATTCGACTTGGCTGAAAGAGCTAAAAAGGATTTATTTGTAGAGGCGTGGCCAACAATAGCGAAGGCAGAATCTTCAAGGTTACCGACCATTGCTTCAAGGTTGAGTGATTTCTCTAAAGAAGGCATTGCAGACGTCAAAAGACTTAGCAGATGAAGAGCAAGAGGGAAAGAGAAATAGAGTTGATAGAAAGAGAGTGATACCAGCATAGAGTTGTATGGTCTGAATCCTGGAGAGTTGGTTTGCAAGAGCTGGCAGATCAGTTGGCAGCACGGTGTCGACAGGGGCGCCTGAAGGCAGAGCAAAGAGAAAGGGAGATCAGCTAAGGTTAAGTATATGATATGATATGATATGATAAAGCAAAGGGAATGGAATGGGAGGGAAGGGAAAGGGAGAGGGAGAGGGACCTGGAGATGGACGAAGAAGGCGAGTGGTGTGAACAAACTCATCGGATCGGGCAATCCAGCGGGAGGCAGCGAGACGGAGCTGCGCCGTGAGGTCAGCCGCGCTGCTCTCGAGCGCATCGCAGTCGGCCTGCATCCGGGAGCGGAGAGAGGGCGCCGCGGGCAAGTCACCGCGCGTCTTGAAGTGCTCGTTCAGCAGCGCAACCAGGCGGTGCGGCAGCTTAGGATGCGCGTGCTGAGCGTGCTGCCTGGGCTGATCTGCGGGATTGCGGCGCCTGCGCGGGGTCTGGGGGAAGTCAGCTAAGGTTGATCGCCGCCGCGGAGTAGTGGGAATGGCGGAGCGACGGAGAGGGGTTCTGGGGAAATAGGAATCGGGAAGGGGGGTTTCGTTGGACGACTTGGAGGTGGCAACGCGGCGCGGAGTTCTGGGAAAAGAATCCATGGCTACCGCTAGTCCACTACCGATCGAAATGGGATGTCAATGGCAATGGCATTGCCAACCTCTCCTCTCGTCTTCCCACGTTGCGTAAGAATCGCTCAAATTCCCAAACTTTTTAGGCTTAATTTTTTTTATACCGTTGAACTCTTCCTCAATTTCTTATTTACCTTCAAGACTTCAAAATATCTTATTTATCCCTCGAACTCTTCCTCAATTTCTTATTTACCTTCAAGACTTCAAAATATCTTATTTATCCTTCAACTCTTTTGAGTCTTTCTTATTTATCCTTTGAGTTATTATTATCACATTACACAGTTCAAATTAACTCTTGAATTTCTATTACTAAAATAAAAAGACAAAAATACCCTATCTTCGTTCAACTTGATCTTGCTTCTCTATGTAATCAAAATTTGCCACTTCGACTCATTTCATTCTTCAGTAGCAGTAGGTGCATAATCCATCTCTAATATGGCGCGCACAGACTATTGGTTGGCATTGGATTTATCCTTTGATCAAGCAACTTTAAATCTTATAATTATTCTAAATATTAGAAAGCCACGAAATATATATTAAAAAATGTGGTAAAATCTTGTCCGACCTGACCCGACCTGAACCCGAGTTTCAGGAAAAGTCAAATTGACTCGAACCTGACCCGATCCGACCCGTATTTCAGGAAAAGTCAGACCGGCCCGAACCGACCCGACCCGACCCGAACCATGTTTCAGGGAAAGCCAGACTAACCCGAACGACCTGAACCCAAGATAACCCGGTAATAGAGATGCAAAATTTGACCGGACCCCAAAAACCCGCTCGACCCGACCCAGCCTGAACCCGACCCAACCCAAAAAAATTGCCGGTAGCCGTCAACCTGATACCTTACCCGACCTGAACCGACTCAACATTTTCATTTAGTCAAACTGACCCGACCCGAACCTGACCTTACCCGACAATCTGCCACCAATATTAGGCTACATTAATACAATGAATCAAACAAACACAACTCGAAAACTACAGAAATTACATCTGATATTAATTATGTACAACATCCTTCATAAAAAAGTTGCTACAAGAAAATTTGCATATATTTTTCTGATCAAGCAAGAGCTCTTTATATCTTTATCGTGCAACTGAACCCTCTCAAATACCAGTAAGTTTTCGTCTAAAAGAAATCCGAAAATCTCTATTCTTAAAAGCTTCCACTACAGAAGGGAGGAATGTATTCTGGCAATTATCAGGAGCGAGATTGGACTATAAAGAATAAAGCAAAGATAGAAGAGAGGGAAGAAGGGGCATAATAGGAATTATTGAATATAAATGTTAAATATTGGTTCTAATTGATTTGATGGGTAAATAAGAAAGAGTTGGAAAACTTGAAGGATAAATAAGATATATTGAACTCTTGAAGGGTAAATAAGAAATTGAGGAAGAGTTCAAGAGTATACAAGAAATTAAGCCAACTTTTTATATTTCAAACATTTTTTCTTCTTTCTTTAATTTGTTTTCACTCAAGAGTCGGATCAGTAAATCACAACAATACTGTCAATACATAGTCATAACTTGTCACTCTTACGTTCCCCTCCCCAATTGCATTATTATTTTTTTGCATTTTCTGATCTTTATACTGTACGATATACATACACCTACTTATACCACCACCCATGGCCCATCAATCATGGCCCAAACCAAACAACAACCCCATGTGGTGTAGAAGACAATGTCTTCTACACCACATGGGCCATGGCACTCAATTACAAATACACATTAATGAAAACAACTCGAGTCTCTAGGCCCTATATGGGTTATTGGGTTTCTCGGCTCAGCAAAGATAATGATAGAGCCCTTGGAGTCCATCCATCAACTATCCAACTGAGTATATGTTGTCAATAACTACGAATACATTTTCATATTTTACAAGTTTCTATTAACATATATATACTAGTGAAAAGCACACGCCTTACTTTGATCTAAAATTGTTATTTCTTATAATAAACTTTTAAGATAATATGTAATGGGCCTTAAATTGTAATAATTTATATGGGCCTTTAATTTTAATGGGCTGAGAACGTCAACGGGCATTAACGTACATCAACGGTTCTAATCTATCTAAGAAAATGATCAACGGCTCAGGTTTCTTATTTGGGGAAGATAGCTCTTTCATGTCATTTTTTTTAATATGCTTTTATATATATAGTAAGGATATATTGATTATATCGTCATAACTGTAAATTTTTCTTTTGACACAATCATATTTTTTTTTTTTTGTTTCAGATAATTAAGATTATCAACAAACAATATCATAACACAACAACATGGTTGCGGCAAGTAAGTTGGTTAATATGAACTTATTATACGTTAAAAGTGAAATCGGTTGGATTTAGGTTGGACAACTTTTTTTTTTTTAACTATTAGGACCGATTATGATGATATCAAATCATACATTCATATTCCGCCTGAGGCCTGTAGGCATTATTCTAGCACGTAAGGATGACGAGGTTCCACCTCCACCTATAGGCTAGCCTGCCAGAAATGATAACGATTGCATCATTCTTCATTATCATATATTCCCCTTTTAAGGATGGATGGATATTCTCATAATTAATTAATTTGTGTGGACCAGCAGGGACATTAGTCTCAACTAATTGACATATACGTTATTCCAAACTTAATATATTAAGAGGAAATTAAAAGGGGAACATATAATTAATTATCCTTATTAACTATTCAATCGATCCCAAAGTCAAAAATTAGATGGCGACAAAGTAAAAAACGAAGTGACATTAAGAATTAGTCGCCCCCGTATATTAATTCGGCAATAAACTTAATTTCTTTTAGTTTTAGGTCACCTGGCCGCTGGCTAGCTAGCTCCTCCTAATTGGCCTGGTACGTACCAATCGAGCCTCAAATTTAGTTGTGACTTGTTAGAAAAAGATGAGGGAGGTTGGGAGGGAGTTGACCAAATAGAATTAATTGCAATCCGAAATTAAGTTTTGGCAAGTAATTAATATATATGCAATTAATTAAGTGAGAAAATTAAGTAATACAGATATAGGAAAAGAAAATGAATTAGAACGTCAATGGAGTCTAATAAGTGTAACCGAGAATTACAACTGATCATCATCCATCCTGATGCCTAGAACTACAAATTAAGTAGTAGGAGATGTACGTACACCACAACAACCGCAAGCATTCTTAACTATGCATCCCAACCCCCCTGCCCCATCCTATGTGCTGTACATTTCACATTTCCAAATTCTCATCAATCGTGTTAACTTACCCCCTCTTTCAGTTGCTAGCTAGCCTAGCTAGAACCAAAAACAAAGAAAAACAAAAGGAAGAAGTTAATTGGGACTAGGTATTAGTTGATGAGGCTGAAGGCGTACGTACGTCAGACGACAGTCCAGGAGTCGAGCGTGGGGAAGCAGTTGATGAGCGGATCCATCTGAAAAGCCCGCTCCCTGATGACCCTGCTTGTAGGCGCTACCAGCTCCAGCTGCTGATCATCATCGACGTCGACGGGCTGATGCTTCCCCTGTATCTGCTGGAGGCCCTCCTGCTGCAGTAGAAAGGCGGAGGTGTCCAGTGTGGGCAGCACAGTCACACTAGTACTGGTGCCGCAGCTAGATCTGTTCTGCTGTATGCAATTAGCACCCGCAGCCGGAGTACTTGGACTAGTAATGAGAGGGGGATCGAACTGATTGTCCGGGAAGATGTTGTCGAGGCCATCGACGCCGGTGACGTGCTGGACCATGTGCCTGAAATTGGCGGCGTCGGTGCTGATGTAGGTGGTGAGGCTGCTCTTGATGGCGCGGGACTTCCTCCTCTTGCGTTTCGCGTTAACAATTAGGCGGCGGCCAGCAGTGCCGGTGAGAGGAGCAGTGAGAGGAGCGGGGGGCTGATGAGGATGAGGAGGAGGAGGAGGAGGGATGAGGTCGGGACAGAAGGTGAGGTCGGAGAGGTGGGAGAAGAGGAGGGGATCGGAGATCCAATTGGAGAGCATGCTTCCGCTGCTGCTGGCCATGGCCATGATATGCGAGTGCGAGTGCGAGTGCGAGTGCGAGTGCGAGTGCGAGGGAGGGAGGGAGAGTTCAGAGTTATGAAAGGAGGAGCGGTGCGCTAGCTTTAAATAGAAACTAACAGAATAATTATAATCATTAATCGAGGGGACTGTAGTGCAGGGCAAAGAAAAAAAGAAGGAAAGCGCGTCGAGCCCCTCGGGCCTCTCCTCCTCAGTCCTCACTCCTCAGTAATTAGTGGCTGCACCTGCCCGACTGCCCGAGTCGACAAAGAGAGACTGAACTGACTAGATTTTTAATTTTTTTACATTGAGAATGTATATATCTATATATATACATACATACATATATATATATACATACATACATATATATATATATATATACATACATACATATATATATATATATACATACATACATATATATATATATACATACATACATATATATATATATATATATATGCGCTCATACATTAATTAATATTTTTGATCCATTAATTGCTCACAAATTTTCAAATAAAACATAGAAAAAGAAAAATAAAAAAAAAAATACAGTGAGAGAGAGAGCGGAGCGGAGCAGCACACGAGGAATGCCGCTGTTTCTGTCGGTTTTCCTTTTCCTAACACTCACTCGCCGCTAGCTACTAGCTGCATGCTGCATGCTCATCCTTGCTGGGGCTGGCCGGCTGAGGCGCTGTTCACACTTCACACTTGTAATCTCACCCTCAAATCCATGCTCAGCAGTCAGCCCCCATCTCCCGGGCTAGCTACCTTCTTCTTCTGCATTTCATTCCCCCCCTTATTCACACCCCGATTCGTAATTCCTAACTTCAATTTCATCAATCACAGCCACCAGTTTCTAATTCCTAACTTAATTTCATCACTTTATTTATGATTAATTAGAGTTAGACTATTATACTAACGTGCTAACGCCTCAAAATTTATGTTATTATATTTGAAATCACAATTTATGGTGCTCAATAAATTATATATATGAAAATATTGGGGAATACAAAAATTCTTCATTTTTAGAGTTTTCTAAATATTTGTTTTGCATTTCTGAAGATAACATGTACAAACATTAATATTTTATTAATATTTATGAGCTCTTTCTAAAATTCAAAACAAGTTCTTAGAAAACTCTAAAAATGAAAATTTTTTGTATGCTCCAATATTTTTATATAAAGAATTTATTAAACGTCATAAATTGTTATTTCGGACACGATAACATAAATTTTGAGGCGTTAGTGCTAACGTTAGTATAATAGTCTAACTCTTCATCAGGGGCGGACCTCTTTGGAGACCAACCTGGGTGCCCGTCCCCCCTTAAAATTTATAAATTTCCATCAGATTCATTAGTTTTCATTGTAAAATCTGTTTGGACAATAAAATGCATCCCCCTCCCACATATCCCAACATTATTTTCCCTTAATAAAATTACTCTTTCTAAACCATTAATTTTTTCCTTAACCATGCGCTCTTCTATCTAATTGTGTTGAATAATGGATATCGGAGTTGAACTAACTAATTATGAGTTGCTAGAGCTTTTAATTCGGGTTTCGTCCGAATAATAGTATCAAATAAATAATAAAAATTTAATACTAAACAAAATTTTGAACATAATTTTCAAATCTTTGATATAAATATAAATAATAATAATTTAATAATTAAATACATAAATGTTAGATCATTTTAGAGGTTAAATTTTATATTAAAAATTTAAACATATCATATTCATGTTATTTAATACGAAGAAAAAAGCATATAAGTCATTGGATCAAAGTATATAAAAAGTTTCAAACAAAGTCAATGGTAAATAACATTAAACCTACACTCTTTATGGAACATAGATTTAATTGGAAGAGAAATATATTTATGCGGGGATCCCGTCTTTCAATATATGAGTTGAATTTCTTGGACCATTCGTTGGAAAGTATTTGCTGAGCTAAATATTTTTTATATACTTTCCTTTCTGTTATATATGTTTTTACCGAACTTAAAAAAGCAAAACAATCTAAATTTTCTACTAGTTATTCTTACTTTTGAAGCACTAAAATGGGCAATTAACTAACGTCAATTTTCTGGATTAGGTTTACCCCCCCCCCCCCCCCTTAATTTTCTGTGAAGCTCCGCCGCTGCTCTTCATGATTATATATTTTACTGACTTTCTCTCTTTTTATTAATTTCCACTCTTAATCATCTTTAATACATATCCTTCTAACATATTAGATAATTCTTGCAAAAGCTTGGTTAATATTTTGTGTTGTTTGAATTTAGATTCAGAAACAATTTTATTTTTATTTTCATGTGGATATAACCATTCTAAACGAATGAAATTGGTTACTCACAATTTTTTAAGTCTTGTTTCATAATTTTTCAGATAGACTACAAAATATTAATAAAATAATCATATGAAAACATACTATCTTAAAAAATATAAAACAAATACTTAAAATATTATAAAAATGAAAAAATTTTGTATCCAAGAGATCTTGATATAAAAAATTTTATGAAAGACATAAATCAGAATTTAAAGATAATTAAGTATGTTCTTTTAATCAAGCTCACCAAAAAAAAATGGTTGGTGAGCTTAAGCTCAGTATTGCCCTTATATTCTGCCAAACTCTTAGAAGATGTGAAACATTAAAGACTAAAATAATAATAAATTAATTTTTTTAGATAAAAGACTGGTTAAGCTACTTAAATTTAAATATCTATAAAATATTTTTCATTGAGATATTGAATGAATCTGTGAAAATAATAAATCAGTACTTTAAAAAATAATATGGTGCATTTCAAATGACAAAATCTGATAACAGAGCGATCCTTTATCTTGAATTGTGCATATCATTCGATAACTTTTAGGCAGAAATACGAAGGACAACCCCAGTAAATGTAGAATCTCAGTTCTTACTTCTTACCGAGCAATCCATATTGCACGCTCTTAACAGTGAACTTAGCCGACTTTTACACGTACGATATATCAACGCACTGTATGTAGTACTGTAGTAGCTCATATATAGCCATGCAATTTGAATAAGAAAAATGGAAAGGTAAATAGTGTAATAGCTAGAAAAGGGACAAACACCCCACAATGTGGTCCTCCAAAATTATTGATGCTTTTTTTTTGCAAATTTACAGCAACTTTTTAGAAAGGAAAATTGTACTGATTAACATCGGATGTCTGACAATTACAGTTTTATTGCCGTAACAAAATCAGGAGTAAAGTGATCACAGCAGTTTTTTTACTTTTGCTTGATAATTGGGGGGTTAATATCCTTACTACCGATAAAAGTAGATTGGTTTTTTTGATATGAAAGTCTTATTTTCCTCAAAAAAAGAATCTCAGTCATTGATAGTTTAATTAGATTGATCACCACAGTTAACGTACTTTACTGTTCCGACCCATTAAAATTTAAAGCCCATATTAATTTCCTCACAACGGATAAACTTTTAGCTCAAAGCAAGGCGTGAGCTCTTTACTGGTAATACTGATACTGCAATTAAGTGCGCCAGCACTGACCTAAGCAAAGAAGAATGACGTGTCATCAACGTCAGATATTAAAACCAAAAGCCCCCAGTTAATTATTCTTCCAACCCAAAAAAAAATAAAACGAATTTAATCCATCAAGTATTAATTGATTAAAGCCAAATCCAGAAGCACGTCACCCCTCTTTTTGCTTCCTGTTTGTGGGACAAAGCACACCTACAAAATGAGACGTCCTTCACTCCTTATAGACCTTAGCATATAAATCGCTTTCACAGAACCAATCCTTTGTGCCAACTTAACAGTGCAAAATTATGTGTTGGGTAAATGCTTAATAAGTTAACATATATAGTAGCAAAGAGTCCACACATTGCTTTGAACTGAAATTATTGTATCTTATAATAAAGGGCCGAAAGTTTATCCATTATGAAGAAACTGATATGAACCTTAAATTTTAATAGGTCAATACATTAATGTACGTCAATAGTGGTGATTTATCTAAGTAAATAATAAACGGCTGAGGTTTTTTATTTGAGAAAGATAGAACTTTCACGTTAAAAAATCTAATCTCCTTTTATTAAAAAGGAGTAAGGATAATTGCCCGGCTATAATGATATGTAACTTGTGACAGGAAAGGTTGCAACTGTGTGGCCCTGAAGGGAATCTGATCTGATCTGATTTCCTTCTGGAAGGGTTTGAAGTTGAATTCTATCTTCTAAGTTATAACATTCGTCCACCTCACTGTAAACACAAATGTCCCATCATTTGACACACTAATAAAAAAAAGTATATTAATTAGCAAGAATCCCAAATTCCACTGGAACACAGTAGCTTAGCACAATCAACCCTTTTTTTTTTCTTTGATTCACCTTTGAAAATTGAGCACTGCTATGATATGAACTATGATCCATATATCTTAAACTATGTATGTATATTCCATGTCCATGATGAAATGAAAGTAACGTTTCCCCCGAAATTGACGGTCCATCAGAATTTTAATTTTGGCAGGATTATCTGATGCTAATGCTACTGTCACAAATGTACGATCGATCGAGTCCAATTGCTGAATTTAATTTCCTGGATAAATTAATTTTACCGGATTTCACTCAGTTGTACCGACAAATTCAATTCAAAGTGTGTTCAATTGTTTGATTGCCTGAATACATTTTAATCTCTTGCTCTCAAGTACCGGCAAATTATGTGTTTGTTCGTGCCAGTCAGTAAATCGTCTGAGGATAATCTTATGGTCAGCAAATTGGATGTTAACTTGGGTATAAGATTTTTTTTTTTTTTTTTGAAGAAAGTGGAATACTCCAACAGTTTTTTTGGATATAAGATTTGATACAATATATATATTATCAAATAGAGGTGCTGATAGGAGTTCAATAGACCTGCTCTCTAACGTAAAAAGTTACTCAACATCTATTAAAAGGTGGTTATTATCTATTAAAGAGAAGGCATAAATGTTAAATGAAAAGTTTATCGTACGATATATACAAATTTTATACTCTAGAAATAGGAATATTTTTTCTATTAACACTTGTACACTTCCATTCAACAGATTATATATGAACGACTTTTAACAGATGTTAAACAATTTTTATGCTGGACACTTTTGATGGCACGACTGTTGTCCATTACCAAATATTAAGGTGACATTCAATATTTTCATGTTATTACAAATTGTTGAAGAATAAAAAAAATTAGAAAAATAAAAAGGGCATTAATTGATCAATATGACCGTTGTGTCATTTAATTACTTTCTACTTTGGTCATCTATGACCGTTCTCTGTAATGGTTATATAAGCCAGTCCGAATGTACAAATCAAAAACAGATCAATAAGATTATCTTTGATCATCATCTCAAAAATCTACATGGTATCAGAGCATGTCTGATCAAAACGCTTCCGCAAAAAAAACCAATAAATCAACAACCATGACACAAAAAATCGAGTT
This sequence comes from Cyperus esculentus, assembly GCA_030179965.1. NCBI lineage: Eukaryota > Viridiplantae > Streptophyta > Magnoliopsida > Poales > Cyperaceae > Cyperus > Cyperus esculentus. Next base: position 1,405,437 of record JASGLE010000030.1, read on the forward strand.
GCAATGCGGCAATCATAAAGCCCATTTGCAAATTAACCAACTTAGAAAAGAAAAAACGACAAGGCAAGTTGCTATGGGCACAACCGAACCGAAGGATGAGAAAAAAGCATTTCTCTCTGCGAAAGAGGTGGAGACGAAAGGGGTGAATAGAAAAATTTCAGATCGACTCAATCGATTGGAGGAAATGCTTACTTCGCTCATGGGTCAGAAGTTGAGTCAAGGTATAATTAAAACTCAACATTGTTTATCTCATCCCACAAACAATACGATAAGCTCTAGCAACCAATCAACCCAACCCATTTCATTTAAAATGTCTAATGTTGGGTCTGGACCAGAAATCATACGAGGAAATATGCCAAATCTGAAATTAAGTTATGAGAATAAATGTTTGAGTATTGGTCATTGCATCAAGATTGCACCAAAGAATAATGAGAAATTGGTACTTCATTCGGGTGCTACCGACCATATGACCGGAAATCAAAACCTATTGAGAAGCTTTCGAAATCTTGAAAATGACCAATATTTTATGGTTGCCAATGATGAAAAAATTAAGATTAAAGGATGGGACATGGTTAGCATTTTGAATAAAAATTTTCTTCAAGATGTATTTTATGTTGAAAATTGCACCGTGAATTTACTTTCTATTAGTAAACTTACTAAGGAACTAAATTGTCAAATTATTTTTGATCAAGATAGTGTAGTTTTTCAAGATCGAATTTCCAAAGAAAAGATTGGTGAAGGTTTTTTAGAAAATGGTTTATATTTTTTGGATAGCAACAAGCGTATTTTGAATACAAAACGAGATGAAGATTTAAGTAATCTTTTGCATAAGCGAGTAGTCCTTCCGACAAAACATTAAAAATGATGTTTGATTTTTCAAAAGATTTTTGTAACAAGTGTGATATTTGTAAGTTTGCAAAACAAACAAAACTTCCTTTCAATAATTCAACCTCTAAGAGTAATAAAGTTTTTGAATTAATTCATTCTGATGTATGGGGACCCGCACATGTAGACTCTTATAATGGTTTTAAATATTATGTCATTTTTATTGATGATTTTTCAAAAGCAACATGGTTGTATTTAATGAAAAATAAAAATAAAGTTTTTTCTCATTTTCAAAATTTTGTAAATCTCATTGAAACTCAATATGACAAAAAGATTAAAATTCTTCGTACGGACAATTGTACGGAATTTGTCAATATTAACTTTGAGAATTTTACAAATTTAAAGGGGATAATTCATCAAACTTCTTATTTGTATACCCCACAACAAAATGGGGTGTCGAAATGAAAAAATCGTCATTTGTTAGAAATGACAAGAACTCTTTTATTTTAAAATAATGTCCCAAAAATTTTTTGGTAGGAAGCCGTTCTCACTGCCACATATTTAATAAATCGATTACCTACCTCCGTATTAAATTTTAAAAAGCCATTTTGAGATCATTTATAATAGAAAATTTAATTTTGATCATTTAAGAATATTTGGTTGTACTTGTTTTGTGTATAAAACTAAATTAGATAAACTAGATTATACATCAATTAAAGCTATTTTCTTAGGATATTCATCCCAACAAAAATGATATAAATGCTATGACCCCAAAACAAAAAAGTTCATAACTCAAGAAATGTTGTCTTCCTCGAAAATGATCCTTTCTATGAAAATGAGGAAGAAAAAGATAGCAATGATAATTCCTTGAATGAATTTGTGGTACATATTACTACTAATCAAGAGAGACAAGTAGTTGTTGTAGAAAATACAATTCAGAAAAATTTTGAAGAAAATGTGGAAGAGCCATCTCGAGAAGAAATTGAGAATGAAGACATGGAGGAAATTCAAGAGAAGGACATGCCACTCAGAAGGTCAAGTCGCCAACCGCAACCATCAACGAGGCTAAAGGATTATGTTACACATTCGGTAAATTATCCTATACAAGATTACATTTCATATGAAAATATCTCAAATGATCACTATGCCTTTGTGGCTGCTTTGTCAAAAATTGAAGAACCCACTAGTTATGAAGTAGCTAGAAATGATCTAAAATGGTGTAAGGCAATGAAAGAGGAACTTTATGCCTTAGAAAAAAATGCGATTTGGGAACTTTGCAATTTACCAAAGAACAAAATACCGATTGGATGTAAATGGGTATCCAAAGTTAAATATAATAGTGACGGTACTATTGAGAGGTATAAGACTAGGTTGGTGGCCAAAGGATATACTCAAACTCAAGGTACTGATTACTATGAAACCTTTGCACCAGTTGCAAAAATGAATACGGTAAGAATTATTTTCTCTATTGCCGTAAATAAAAATTGGAATTTAAATCAAATGGATATTAAAAATGCTTTTCTTTAAGGAACACTTGAAGAAGAAGTATATATGACCCTCCCACCGGGTTAAAAAAAAAGAACAAAATTCTAACCTTTGTTGTAGGTTAAAGAAATCCATTTATGGTCTTAAACAATCTCCAAGAGCATGGTATGACAAACTCTCTCATTTTTTACTTTCTTGCAATTTTAAGATAAGTAGTGCTGATTCATCTCTTTTCATTAAACATAATTCCAATGGTACAACCATAGTTCTAGTTTATGTTGATGACCTTATTATTACCGGAGACAATAATTTTGAAATTGATTGTATAAAAAGATATCTTAAACAAAAATTTGATATTAAAAACTTAGGTAGGTTGAAATATTTTCTTGGAATAGAGATAGCTCGATCATCGAAGGGGCTATTTATATCTCAAAGAAAGTATACTCTTGAACTAATTAAAGAAACCGACAAACTAGGAAGCAAACCGACCATAACACCAATAGATACAAATGTTAAGTTAAATAGCGAAGATGGTGAATCCCTAAGTGATATAAACCAGTTCCAAAGACTTGTAGGAAAATTAATTTATCTCACGGTAACTAGGCCCGATATATCTTTTGCCGTAAGCCAAATTAGCAAATTTATGCATGCTCCTAGGACACCACATTTAGAGGCCATAAATAGAATTTTGAGATACTTAAATAGGACACCCGGAAAGGGAATTTGGATGAAAAATAATTATTCTAATGAGATATGTGGGTATTCCGATGCAGATTGGGCCGGCACATTTGATCGACGATCTACAACCGGTTTTTACACAATTGTAGGAGGAAATTTAGTCACATGGAAAAGCAAGAAACAAAATGTTGTGGCCCGATCAAGCGCCGAGGGGGGGTATCAAGCCATGGCATCAACTGCAAGTGAGTTGGTTTGGATTAAGCAACTTCTGCAGATTTTGGCATTCAAATTCAAGCACCTATGAAGATGTATTGTGACAACCAAGCCGCAAGACACATTGCATCAATCCGGTATTTCATGAACAAACCAAACACATTGAAGTTGATTGTCACTTCATTCGTGAAAAAGTGCAAGCTCAAGAAATTAAAACACCATTCGTCAAGAGTGAAGACCAATTGGCGGATGTATTTACAAAATGATTGAGTAGCAAATTTTTTGAAGACATAATAAGCAAGCTCGGGATATATGATATATACACGTCAAGCTTGAGGGGGAGTGTTGAAGAATAAAAGAAATTAGAAAAATAAAACGGGCATTAATTGATCAATATGACCGTTGTGTCATTTAATTACTTTCTACTTTGGTCATCAAATGACCATTCTCTGTAATGATTATATAAGCCAGTCCGAATGTACAAATCAAAAACAGATCAATAAGATTATCTTTGATCATCATCTCAAAAATCTACACAAATCAAATTTTAATCAGTGTTGTCTGATATTTCAAGCACGAATCTGGGTCGGATCCAAGGGGTGTCAGCCAGGGCCCCGGCCTCCTCTTCGTTTGGTTAAAATTATGGACCTCCATTTTTTTGTTTAACGCAAGTCTATAATTGATACTACTTTTGTCAATCTGATGTCAAAATTCATTCTTTTAATCCAAACATGACAATGATTCACTAGCTAAGTATTTTGTTACTTAAATATATAATTAACTCTTAATTAAGTATCTATTATATTGAAAAAAATATATATTCATTTCATAAACTTTTATATCGTGGCAATTATTTTATATTTTGATCTAAATGTACAAGAATTCAAATTAATATCTAAAATATTATATATGAACAGAATTGTATAATATTAACAGAATTGCTTATATCTCCACTTCTTTATTAAGAAGTTAAATCCGTCAACGGTCCATATTTTTTTTGTTTAAGTTTTGGAATATTGGATGCATGTTAAGATTTTCAGCAACAATATTTTGATGTTGAAGTATATCTATACTCCATAAAGAGTGATAGATTTCTAAGCACCTCAACTATGCCACATCATCACCATTATTAACCATTGATTTTGTTTGAAACTCTTCTTCTACTTTAATCTAATGGCTTGTATTTTTTTGTGTCTCCTCATTAAATAAGATGAATGTGATATGTCTAAAACAATTTTAACCCTTAAAATGATCCAACATTTATATATATTCTTATTTATAAATTATTGTATTATTATTATTATTATTTACTTGCATAAAAAAATTACAAATTTTTTTTAAGTTTTGTTTAATATAAATATTTAAAATTTATAAAATTCTTAGTTATTTATTTGATACCATTTTTCGGAGAAGCCCAAATTACAGCTCTAGTTGTCATAATAGGCAAAAAATAAAAAAAATAAAAAAAAAGAGAAAAAGAGGATGCTGCCATTCTAATGGTCATAATTAAATTCATACAATTATTTTCTTTTTATGTTACCACATTTTGTATCAATTATTTCTATTCAATTTGCTTTTATTTTGTTAGAATTTCAGCCATACAAAAACTATAAATTCATATCATTTATCTATGTTTTATATGTTATCTTATTTTGTATATATTGATGTCATGAGTAATTTGGACTATACATTTTTTATAACATACTAGTAAAAAGTCTACTCCTTGCTTTGGGCTGAAATTGTTATTTGTTATAATGAACTTTTAAGATAATATGTAATGGGCCTTAAATTGAGATAATTTATATGGCCTTTAGTTTTAATGGGCTGAGAACATCAACGGGCATTAATGTACATCAACGGTTTTGATCTATCGAATAAAATGATCAACGACTCAGACGTGAAAATAGTATTTTCATGTCATTTTTTCTAATATGCTTTTATTATTAGTAAGGATTTCTGTTGCAAAGCTCGGTCACGCTAAGTATATAATAATATAAGATAAAAGTAGCTAGTACAAAACCAACTACTCCAAAAGCTTGACTTAGCAGTCAACAGTGGTAAACCATTAATAAAACTGGGGCATGGCCGCATGGACAACTCTCAACCCTCATGCTAGATTAATTATTTGAAAAGTTTTGCAGTGTTGTAAAGCCTTAGACTTTTGTGTACCAAACACTTGAGTGCTACCACTATATATCATCGTTTCAAGGATGAATATATTACGAGTAATATCTAGTTTCTATACAAAAGCTGTTTATAGTGTCTAAGGTTACATTTTGGAAAGTATCTGTTACACTTAAGATGTATTTGTTACATTCTGTATATATTTATGGATGTATAGACGGTTTTTCAGTAGACCCAAGATGTTTCCATCAAAAAAAAAGATGCTTCGCAATATATTAAACAAATTATTATTGGAACAAACTATAACGTAGACTTCACTCAAAACCCACTAAAACTCAGTTGCTTTCATATAATAGCAATTAATTAGATCGTATTGTTTTGACTCGTTCAAAGTTCAAAGCTTTTAAAAAGTGTTCTTCAGTGAAAAAAGATACAAAAGAGAACATATAGTGGAATTAAGCAAGTGGTGAAAATGCTTGATTAATTCAACTGTTCCATTCATTGCTTTAGGGGGTTGGTTTCTGTCACTGTTTCTTTTTTTCCCTTCTTTGTTTAAAGAAATTAAAAGAATGTTCTAGGTTATTTATATGTTTAATTAATTATGCTTGACTATTGAGTTTGATCCACTGAATGAAATATTGAATTTATTAAGACTACAAGTTAGTAAGCAACTCACCTGCCTTGGAAAAACCCAAAGTAAAGCAATATACATGTTCTTTTGACATGATTAAAAAAAAAATAGGGTAAATTTTTTGGACGTTACTGAACTTTGTTTCGAATCTATAATTGGTCACTGAACTTTCATCTATCCGTTTTTTGTCACTAAACTTTAATGTTTATCTAAATATAGTCACTCTGTTAGTTTTTCCATCCAACTTAACGAAATAGTTGACATGACATCAGTTTTATAATTTGAATATATATTTTTTCATGTCAAAAATATAAGAATATTAAAGAAATATTTATTTTTCTTTTAAGACAATAAAATACTTTCACATTTTTAAACATGTTATAAATTATATACTTTATATGAAAAAATAATAATTATGGAAAAAAATTAATTTATGAAAGAAAATTAAATAAAAAATTCAATTGGTCTTACATTCTCACATGTTATATACTTCTATATGAAAAATTAATTTCCAAAGTTTAAAATTAGAGTCAAATTAATTATTTTGTTAATGAAAAATTAACGGAGTGACAAAATTTGGACAAATATCAAAGTTCAGTAACAAAAAAATGGATAAAAGGAAGTCTAGTAACCAATTATGGATTTGAGATAAATTCAGTAACCCCAAAAACAACTACCCTAAAAATAACAAGATGTAAAAAAAAAAAAAAAAAAAAAAAAAAAAAAAAAAAAAAAACAAGAAGAAAAAAAAGAAGAAAAAGAAAAAAGATTAGGTATGCCGTTAGCAGATCAATTGCCAGATTTATTATGCAACTTGATAACTTTAAAATTAGGAAGCCTCTGCTGCAAATAATAAATTCTAATTTATCAATATTCAGTCAAAATCCACTTGAAAATAAATATTCACAAAATGTAAGACTTGGAATATTGTGCAGAAAGGTTGAAGATGATCCATTTGAATTTGAAGTGGTACACCCGTGACCTGCAGGTTTTGACTTGTTACTCTTGAAAGAAGATTTCAGTACTTTCAACTTTTGATGCCTCCTTAGTTATATTATTGGAAATTAAAGGAATATAATACTCTACTCTAATTTGGATTAACAAATTTGTCTTTCCATGCCTCCATCACATGTATAACCTCTTTCAGATCCGTAGCATGTGAATTATATATAAATCAATTATTTCATCCAGTTAATTTTGTTTGATTGCCCTTAATTATGTTTTTTTTTTTTGATGTAGAATTAAAATAGAAAAAAAATATCATAAAAAGTAAAAAAAAATGCATTTAATATCATAAATTAACCAAAAACTCTGTAAATGAAAAAAATTATTAGGTCAATGATCCAAAATAATCGAACTGAACCAAAATTTGACAAAACTTTATTAGGTCAATGATCAATCATTGAAACCTCCTACTTAATTAATACGAAGCCAAGGAGCCAACCTATGTGAGAAGAAAAATTTTGGTCACTTCGTTGCTAACCACTAAAACAATTAATTTAATTAATGACAACACAAGAGAACGATTAATTGACTTGTAATTGATACAACTTGTATATATTGGTCACCGATCGATGTATCCGTAGCCATTTATTTTATAGATAATATAAGATCTTCGATATATAATTAATATCCTCATCGATCGACATTGATTATTTGATTGGGCATAATTGCAATTAGGTCTACGGAGTAAAAAACTAAAAATGGTTTGTTTAAAGGTACGAAAATTGGGTATTATCAATTTACACGAGATTTATAATTCAATACTAGCTTGTGATCATTGCGGTAATTTTTGAACCTAAACCCTTTATCTTATCTTAGAGAAATACGTAAAGTCCATCCTATAAAATAAATCACCCACATCCACCTCTCTCACAGTTCTGACATATCACAATTGCATAAATATTCACTTGAAATCATAGTATATTTTTTCACTGAAAAATTATTTGTATTAATCGAAAAGATATAAATATTTATTAAAAAATAATTTGTTCATTAAAAATACGGCGTAACGATGGATAAGTAGAAATGATGACACTACCTACTACTCTTTATGTTACGGCAATGAAAGCATAAATAATTCGATTCCTTTTGGTCTGTAAAACTCGTGGGGTTTGCATGAAGCATGCACCAAACCAAACCAACATTGAAATGCCAAAAAATAATTAATTGGAGGGGTCGATGATCGATGCCATTGCCAGCCACCGATGCGCAGCACATGAAGGCAGGGCCCAGCAGTTGACTTTGCACAAAGGTCTCTCAGCTTTTCACTTGCTGCCAATCCCATTTTTGTATCATTTCTAATTGTTTATTTCCTCAAAGCCTGTCAACCTTGTCTCACTGACACCAACGACAAATCATAAAGCCAACTTGCATAATTAATCTATTATCATATCATAGCATGCACACGTAAAAAGATCTACTTCTTTTTTTTTTTTTTTTTTGGAGAAAAAAAAAAGATCTACTTCCAATTCACTCTTCACATTTTATTTTTAACTGGATATATATATATATATACACAAAGGATTTCATCTATTTCCAATTCACTCTTCCATACTCCTAACTTAAAAACAATACTTAACTATCTCAAAATTATTATTTATGGTTTTTATTAAATTCATTATACCAAAATATCCTAAGATACAAAAATTTTCCATTATTTGAGTTTTGTAAGTATATGTTTTAATTTTTTTTTTTTGGATGACCTCAAAATAATAATTAAATTATCCACGAAACTATGCCATCTTTAAAAAATTCAAATATAATATTTTATAGTTATTTTTTGGATATTTTTCAGAAATCGTTAAAAATAGCATGAAATCTCCAAAAATAGAAAAATTTGGTATTCAATGAGATTTTAATATGTAAAATGCACCGGTCGAATCAAATCAACCATCCGAGTCACAGTTTTTGAGATACGAACGCAAAGTGTAGTTTTACTTTGCAAAGCGTCGTAACTCAACTCTAGTTACTAGCCTAATCTATAAACTAGAAAGAGGGGTAACTCTCCAAGCACCTCAACTATGCCACATCATCAATATTATTAACCATTGATTTTGTTTAATCTCTTCATCTACTTTGATCCAATTGTTTATATTTGTTCTCACTCCCCATTTAATAAGATGATACGATATGTCTAAGAAAAAATTTAATCCTTAAGGTGGTCTAACTTTTATATACTATCATCTATAAATTATACATCATCATCATCATCATTATTCACATAAAAAATTTTAAGATTATGTTTAATTTTTGCAAAATAAATTTTTTTATTTATAAGCTTTATTATTTTTTTGTTATCATATTTCGGGGCGAAAGCCTAAGTTACAACTCTTGTACTTAGAATAGTTACTAGCCTAAATTTTTCCTCCCAAGCATATACCACAAAAAAATAACCACTAATAAGAAATCACTATCTTTTACTCTCCCAAACATATCCATTAAAAAAATTGAACATTTTTTTTTCCATAACAAGTACATCGATTACCAAGTAGCAATGAGGGTGATTGTGAAAAAAAAAAAAAAAAAACTAACCGCCGGGGGAAAGAAAATCTACCGATTTGGTGGGAGGTCGCCGTCTTGCCGGTAGAGCGGCCTCCCCCACCACCCCACCTTGTAGTTCTTCCTCCCTTCTCTCCTCCTTTCCTTCTTCTCCCTTTTAGTAATTTCTCCCCCTTCTTAGCACCCACAACGACCCCACGAAGCCTCATATGCTACCGCTTCAATCCGAACACTCTCGTGTCTAGCACCACCAATCCACAACCATGTCTTCCATGGGTCTGTTATTACTTCCTGCCATCCCGCCTCTCTTCTTGTAAGTCTTTTTCTTGAGTCTTTTCATCTCCCGTCTCTTTGTCGTGGTTACAAGCTGAAAATTGAATCAAGAACTCTTTTCAAGTTGCACAAGCTCCTTCAATCTTTGATGCTATTGTTGACAACGAGCAGTGTCTATGGCCCAATGGAAGCTCATGTTTTCGATAATGGTGAAGCGCATACAACCGGAGCAAATGAAGAACTACTTCAAGCTAGACTAAAAAAACATAGTTGGATTTTGCTTTTGATTTTGTGATGTGATTTTCATTAAGGGTGGTTAGTTTTTAAATTAAAATGATGTTATCTTTGATGTAATTTGGGTTGATTCAATTTTATAATGCTTGTTGCCTACGGGACAACAGAAATTAAAAAAAAAAGGTACGTCGATGACAAAAAAATAAGTTCCTGTTTAAGAACGTAATATATAAAGAAGCTTATTTGTCGAGGAGACAATATGTCAATATGTATATTACATTATTACTAATCAACATTCAACAATACTATATATATTTTTTCCTTGAAATTCCGAGGAGGCTTAATTAATAATTAGGTTGAATGTTTGGCCTCGAACGGAGAAATATGCTTCTCAGTGCCTCTTTTCCATACAAAATATACATAAAAAATAGAAAGATTCTCTCGTGCTGTCCTGACAAAGTACGGGGGATTTCATTTTAAAAAATAAAGGACCTACCGTAAAAGAACAAAAACTAGTTTTGATTTATGGAAGTTGACTTGAAATATAAATTTAATAAACCTGGTTTATAGCGATAAGATCTGGGGGTGTCAATTGTCAGATGCTCCTGTTCCTGTTGTTAGACGCAATGGTTGAACTTGAAAGTCTCCATGACTGCTCAGCCAACAGCAATAGCAGATTAATATAATATTTGTAAGAGGTGCGAAGAGGCATGACTATGTTGCCAACAGTCACATGAGTCATGACTAGTCTAGGGCTGTAAACAAATCAAATCGAATTTGATCTAAATCAAATTTGAACCGAATCGAGCTGGAGTTAAGCCGAATCGAACTAGTTCGAACTCGAATCAAACTCGGAGCTTAATTATTATAATTTTATATTTATTTTTCATATTACCATAGATAATCAGAGCTAAAATAAGTATATTATTTTGTCCTTCTTCGATAACATAAACAAATTATCTCTATTTTTACTTATTTTATAATAAATTACGATTAGAAAATTTATATTTTATTAATTTAACAAGAAAATAAGTATATTTTGTTAATTAAATAATAAAATAGGTATATTATTACAAACAATGTTGACAAAATAGTTAAAAAAAAGTGCAAATTACTATATATCGAGTTATTATGAATCGAATCAAGAAAAAATCGAGTTGAGCTAAATCAAACTCGAACTGAGCTCAAATCGAATCGAGTTCAAGCGAATTATGAGCTATAGCTAGCTTTTTTGCCAGCCCTAGTCATGAGTATCTTGCCAAGGATTTTAGGACTGAGATCCCTTTTTTTTTTTTGATAATCGGTTTTTCTTGATCCGTCTGTTGAGATACTCTTTGATATTGTAGCAGCAACTTGGATTTCTTATTAAGCTACGGTTTAGAATATATAAAGCCGAAACACACTAGTCACTGTTGCACTTCACAATAGCCTCACCTCACTCCTGTAATAATACATTTCTATCCGAGAAAGTAGAAACCCGTTGTATACTTGTATCGCTTGTGTCTTGTGTGACAGTGCGAGGTTGGCAGATGTGGCTTTATTACTTTTGAGGCCCATATATGATATATGGCAGGCCCATGCATGCAGTTTTGAGGTCGCATTTTGTTGCTTATTATTTTCCTTGATCTTTTCTTTTTTTCTTTTTTGGGAGCTATTGAGGGATTGAAAAGGACTACGTTTTGTGTTTGGTTGAGTATTTTATTATATATAATTAGGTAATAGAACACCATGCACTAATTTGTTTTCTCAATGTATGTAGCATTTCTAAGATAGATGCCAATGTGTTTGAGTTGTTCATAGTTTTTCTTTGTTTCTTATCTTTTCGTCGTAATTGGGGCACACAAACAGAATTGCATCAGCATCTATGTATGATGCATCAAAATTTTCTTTGCCGTCGATGTCAGTCAACTCGTGGATGGAAACTACCCAAATATAGAGAACTATATAAGAGCAATGACTGATCATGACAACTGAGATCTTTTGCACAACGATGCTACTGGTAGATTCTCTCAAAGGGTCATCCGCTAACCGAATAGATCTTCCCCTCACAATATATGTGTGTTGAGACATCTTACAAAGGCAACTATATATGTTCATGGCAACTGATTGGCAAGAAATAAAGAGCATATATATATCAGCATCATATTCGCTAACCTCACGCTATATACAGTGCCGATGATTCTGATTCGTGTCGTATCAGTATCAGTGATACGTACTTTGTTGTGAGTGGACCAAACTAATTTGAGCCTATATGTGAGGCATTGCTTTACTTAGCTATCATTATCCAACTTGTTATTTCACTTCTCTACAAGCCAAGAAAAATAAGCCAAATTTGCAAAATTCATGTCAATTATCTCCTTCAGTGTTTTAAAATACGGTATGCGCTTGACGGACGGACATGATACCGCCAAGCGATTAATCGCTATGCGGCCGATTAATCGGATTTTTGCGGACAATTTTGCGTTTTTCATTAATTTATCAATGAACACTAGTATATTAATTTAAATATTGTAATTTTTGTTCTATTAAACATTGAAACTATATTTATCTACAATCTAGCCAAAAATTAATACAATGAGACTTTATTTTTAATATATGTACGCATAAATATATACTTAATAAGTTAATTTTCCTCCTGAGTATTTTAATTTTGGACATTATTGCGTTTGAATAAAAACAAAATCAGTTATACATGAATACATGATGATTAAAGATGATGTCCATATATAGATTATGTTCAAAATACAGATCAATTGTTTAAATATTTGCATCCGCAAAATAAGGTCCGCATATACTGTTCGGAACGGTCTGGCTGCCGTCAACGATTAATCGGACGATTAATCGCTTGACACGGCCGACTTTCAAAACACTGATCTCCTTTTTTCAAAATGGATTTGACAATCAGAAGATTTGATCTTTAACAGTATATTATGCCATTGCATATGTAGCTGCCATGTTTTACTTTCAAGTTTTAAACACATCTCAGTTCAGCAAGCCAATGTCAAGTATCTTTGCCAGAAAGTGTCAAAATTTACTGGGTCCATCTGGAAGCAAAGGGGCATTTGTTTGTTTTATGAAATTCTTCGGTCTAGGATTCAATTAGTACGATTATGATATTGCCACAGGATATGGAATCAGCTGCTTTCTGTTTTCTGCTATCAGCTTAGTCTGTACTGATGGTCGACACAGAATGCATGTGTTTTGGCAAATCAACGGTCCCTAGTGGAAGAACCCATGCCTTGTCCATCATATACTTTGCCGGGCTCATTTTATGTGCAAAATCTAAACCTGTTTGTATGTATTAAAACTTCTAAAATGGCATGATCGAGCCATCAGGCTGACAAAAACCTGAATATGGCATTCGTATCGTAATATTTTGTCATGTCACACTGGTACTGCCTCCTCTGCTTTAAGCTTGCATTGCAAATATTAATGCAAACTGGTACTTGGGTTGCAAACTTAAATGAGTATGCGTTCTAATTAAGTAAAAATAATGGGCTGAACATTTGTAGCAAGAAGGTATGAATTTCACCTCTTTGTCAGTACCATATTACTGTTGCTGCTCCACTTGTAGCAATGCTAACATATCGGGGAGTAAAATTGTAAATTCTTATATAATAATGTTTCTAGTTCCAACCTTTTGTCGGCTACATTTATTTCCAAGAATTTGCTAATTAAGAAGTCTGTAGAAGTAAAGATAATTCCTGTTCTATACAGCATAACTATCGGAATGTGCTTTCCATGTCAACTGGTCCATTATATTTGCTTCTTAATTATATATAAATGCTGCGTATGTGTTAGATTTGCTCTATGGGTACTTTCTAACGATGCTTTTTTTTTTTTACTTTTCAGTACTGTCGGCAGAGTCACCACAGAATGTATGTTCTGTTCTGTACATCATTATTAACAAATAAACTTAGCATGCTTTGCATCCTTAATCTGCAGCTACTTCGTTGTACATGGTTGCAGTTTTTGGCATCAAACACTGCTTCACATAATATTCTGTTACAGGTCTATTTATGAGCATTTCGACTATGTTCTGGCTGATAGTACTTCTAATTTGCAGACATATATCCAGGCATTGTAGGCCAGTGCAAACAACTGGAGAAGTATATATATAAGAGCAATATATATGCGATCAAATGCTCCTGATGCAACAACCGCTGCACTCCATAACTAGTATTCTCTTAACAATTTGTTGCTGGTCAAATGAAATATTTTCCTCTCATAACGTCTGCCCACAACGCCCGAACAATGGGATTTGATTGGAAAATTCAGAAGTAATTAAGAAGCCTTAGCTTCGATTGTATGTTTATGGTATATAAATCTTCATTCGATCGGTAGCGATTTTCAAGCTCACCTTATCAGGATCAGAGGTGCTTTTGCTGTCATTGGATCAGATTGATTGATTTGAGCCTGGACCAGCTGACACATTACTTTTTTTCCAAATTTCGTTATCAAAATATATACTTGGCCAATTCTGTAGAAGCCACGAAAAAGGTATACATTCAAATTGCTTCGTCTAGTCAATATTGTGTCCTTTTCCTATGGATCTACAAGTAATCAAACTCCGACGGTGACACTACACTACACCATCATATAACTAACAAGTCACTAGCTGTTAACATTTGATGTACTCTCCTTTGTCTTCCAATGATATGCATATTTTCGATCGGTATCACTTTCCTCGAACTAAATTATGCAGAGTCAAGAAATTCAAGCCTTAAACTTCTTGCAAGTGATAAACATGGCATAATATAATCATATAAAAACACGGGAAGTCTTAATTACACACATATATTTCACAACAAAAATTACAAAAAAGTATGCAGTACAAACAAGATGTTGTATTGAAAATGTATATGGTTTCTCAAATTCAAGGGGGGGGGTATACATGACCCCCCCCCGAACCCGTGCTTCCCTCCGTTACTCGGAGAGACATCATATGTTTATCGAAACAAGAACAAAAAATAAGTAGAAAAAACTAAAGAGTGTTACAAAGTAAATTTAAAGTTCAAAAATCAAGCAGACAACATGGAGGACTCTATCCATACTAGTATGCATGGATTGCCGGTGCTCATATATATGACACATTACTTAGTAGGTACCCTAGGGCTTGTGGACAACGAAACTGACGCATTGCACCTGGCGCTTGTTGTCGAATCCGATAATCCTGATGAAGGTGTCGGGGTACGCCTTCTTGCACTCCTCAACCTCCTTGTAGACCTGAGCAGCGTCGGTGCAGCCAAACATGGGCAGCTTCCACAGGGTCCAGTAGCGGCCATCGTAGTATCCGGGAGAGCGGTGGTTCTCACGGTAGATGAATCCGACCTGATCGATCATTCCAAGTTAATTTGTCAAGTATTTAATTATCAATAAATGGCAAAGATTGTGTCAAGATTTAGATTTTACGTACCTTGCTGAATTCCAAGCAGGGAATCCAGTCGGAGCGGATGAGGTACTCGATCTGCTTCAACAACTCCTCTTGCGATAAGGGCGGAAGGTACGAGAGAGTCTCGAACTTCTTGTTCTCAATAGGCCACACCTATATATATATATGGCACAGAACGATATATTTTCCGACGACTCATCAGTCTCAAATGGTTGAACATCAGCAAAATATATACAAGTGCCCCTCTCAATCTGCTCATTTTCAGGAGCAAATCGAGAAGTTTGCTCGGTTGTACATGACCGTTAACAGAATAACTTTGGTTTTCTTCAGTCCAAGCTTTAAGTACAATTGGGTCTTAATTAAATCATCTTAATTTGCATAGATGAGTCGAAGCCGGAACACAATATATATATACTGACCTGCATGCAGTTAACTTTCATGTTCCTGCTTGGGACCTTAGCCGCAGCAGCCCTCCGGCTGGCGACGAACGGGGCGCTGGCGCCCGATTTGGCGACAGTGCTGGAACGTGCCATGGTGACGGCGGATGAGACGCTCACGGTCGCCATTTTGGTACAGCACCTAGCTAGCAGGGGATATGTATATATGCTTGCTATATAATTATAAGAAACTAAAGTAAATTAAATTGTAGGAGGGTTTGAGGCTCTGGGCACTGCTTGGCAAGTAATGCTATATATATATAATCAGAGCTTTGAGAAAAGTCTGGTGCATGGGTCTTGATCCAAGGGTGGAAACATGGGGATAAGGCAGCTACGGTGAATCTGGGCCGTTGGATCAAGGACCAGTGGCATTATCTCGTTATAAAACCACATATGACTTATCATATGGAACCATTCATTTGGTGCCACGTGGCATGGGGATGGTGATTGCCTTATCTCGTTGTGCTTTTTGAATGAGTGATGCACATTGCATATTGGCATTGCATTTGCTTTTGCATGCTTGTGTTGTGTTATGTGCTATATATGCCAATGCTAGCTAATTATGCTATTGCTAAATGGAAATTATACTCCTTCCAACTAAGGGTGCCTAGTTGGAATTTTGGAAATAGGCGTCATAGCACATAATTTTGACATTTAGAACGGAAGCGTCCTGTCTTAGACAGGGACGCTTCCTATTTGCAGCGTCATTTCATTGTGTCAATAATTCAATGTTGCATCTGCAATTCTGCATTGTTTTTTGTTTGTTTGTATGTATTGCCAATCAAAAGTTGGGACGTTGTTGTTTGTTGGTAATTTGTTTGTTTGTTTGTTTAGATTAATTGATAAGAAAAGAAAAGGAATTATATTATATGAACTATTGCATGAGAATGAGATGTGAATATGGTACCATAAAGAACTGTGGCAGGAATAGGATCGTATCTGCTACCATCCGAAACTTGGTTTGTCCATATAGATACTAGATTGTTTGTTTCAATCTATCCTTAATTCATTGTACGCAGCTGGCATACAAAGACAACGGTGGTACAAAACAAAATTAACAATGAAGGACGATGCAAACAGGCAACGTACGTCCTTGTTTAAAGACTGGACGGTTCTCAGAGCATCCTCATCGCTCACGATAATTACCAAATCGTCCGCATCGCTGGGAGGCGGAACACTCTCAAAAAAGTCGCTCAAGTCGCTCTCAATTTAATTATTCAAAGTAGTAAAACAAAATGAAATTAAAAAGAAGAGCGCTACCTAGTGTCTAACATCTATAGAAGTCACACATGAAATTATCGTGTACCAAAAACTTCATTCCTTGCAAATTATATAAATGGGATGGATAGTTGACAATACAAAATTTGACAATCTTAATAATTATAATTCAAATTAATTCAAATGAAATCTTAAAAGTAGAAAAAAAAAAACTTTATCAATGCATTTTTGAACTTCTAGATTAGAAGTGATTCAAATTTCATTCAATTTTGAAAGTCGTTTGATAGCTCATCAACATTTTATGCGAATTTTAACAATTCTAATTTAAAAAAAAAATCTTTGATGGAATGTAAAATATACCTCAAATTGTTCAAAATGATAATTTCTGTGGGCATTGCATAGATTGTTCATTTGGGATATTGACCATGATTCAATGATATTTTTTCTTAGTTCTCAGGCACTAATTGTAAATAAATAGTCATTACAACTTTCAAAGCATGAATTAAAATGGAAAATTTGACATGCAAGTTCAAGTCATACTGTATATGTATACCCTGGTACCAATGCTGAAACGTCAGGTCATGATCTTATTAGGTTGACAAGGTTTTGATGTCTTTAGTGAGAACAACAACCTCCAATAAGAACAATTATAATCATTGATTTTTATTAAATTACTAGTTATGATTTTTACACAGGCGTTTTTTACACAAGTAATCCGAATTAAAACACTAAAAAAAAAAATCATGGGTTTTAAATTTGTAACTATATTAAGTTTAAATCACTTGACAAAACAAATTTCCTTCACAGAGTGGTGCATATTCCAGAGACCATCAGCAATGAGACTTGGTGTTATCCCGATACAAATTTCCTTCACAGAACTTAATTGGTCCCTCAGGAAATGCAAGTGTTGTCTTCAGAGCCCCAACCATCTTTTTCTTAAATTACAAAACAAAAACACACAATCACATACTGAGGAAGGATCAGAGATTGACAATTTTGCTAGGGTTATCTTTTGATTGGTATGCATGGTGTGCCAGTTCTGGTTCAGGTACTGGTACCATCAGTAGGCCAGAAAACCAAACAAAATTTGCTACAATAGCTCCATTTCGAATGCCGCCGGTACATATATGTAAATAGTCTTAAAAAAGAAAATTCAACAATCTACAGAAAAATACATATAGTTGGCCTCCCTGGATAGCTTTCGGGCTCTCTAAGAATGCTGGATTATATTGTCACTCGATTTCACAACATTTCAATAATTAATAATAAAACCTTATTTTATATACAAAGACTTGAAGATGTGAAAACCTGATTTATGTCATCACCTCCTGGAATTCAAAGAGAGAGAGAGCAACAAAAAAAACAAAACATATTTGCCACAAAGTTATATAAATCCTTGTATTTTTGACATGTGCAGTCAGTGCCCGCATATACATTGCTAGGATCCACTGCTGCTTTCTAAATCTTGACTGGCCTAACCTAACATTTGATGATCTAGGCACCCTTACTAGTCACCAGCATATTATAAGATCACTGGTTGAGAAACATCTTGCATCCATTGAAAAACCGTCCATACATCCTTACACCGGCCCACCCTCAGAACCTAAAAGTCATTAAACACATTCTCGATAACTTCTCCAACATATCGGGCCTTCACATAAACTACAACAAAAGTGGCTATGCCCCCATTGCAATACCGCCTCACCTACACCATTCACTCTCATCGATTCTGGGTTGCCCTATCTTAACATTCCCTATTAACTATTTGGGTTTACCCCTAACAATCAACAAACCCAATAATCATCTCTTCAATCCATTACTTGATTCCACAAATAAAAGATTGGCATCCTGGAAAGGTCGCTCACTATCTCGTGGGGGAAGGACGGTATTAGCACAGTCGGTGCTCAATGCTATCCCGCTACACTACATGCAAGCTTTCCTTTTGCCCAAGGAAACGATCTCACAATTAGAAAAAATAATAAGAGCATTCATTTGGAGGGGTCACGAAAATTATCAGGGAGGTCACAGCTTGGTACGATGGGATAGGGTCTGTATGCCGCGATTGTATGGAGGAATGGGACTCACAAATCTTAGGGTGCAAAATATATCGCTCTTAATGAAATGGCTATGGATACTTGATACACAACCAAACTCTCCTTGGACACAATTCGTAACTCACAAATATGGGCTGTCAACAATTTCAAGTCACTCATTAAACACCCCGCATATATCCTTCTTCATCAAAAGTCTGGGTTCCATCCTACCAATATATCAAGTGTCCATTACAAAGCAGGTTCAAAATGGTTCAAATACGCTTTTTTGGGAACACTCATGGTTAACACATGGAACCCTCCGTTCCACTTACCCCCAGTTGTACTCCCACAGCACTCTCCCGGCTGCGACGGTTGCAGACACCATCTCCCACCCGAGACTACATATCCAAAACAACATATCTCCACAAGAAAACAGCCAACTCGCACAACTCCAATCTACACTACCTACAACACTTATCGCTGACAACCACGACCAAAATCTCGACACCACACTTTGGAGGTGGACTACGTCAGGGCTTTACATCACCAAATCTGCCTACATGTTCTTAACCCACCAGGGAATTCTGCCGGTCAAATCAGAGATGCCGTGGAATATCCGGGCACCACTTCGAGTTAGAATCTTTTTGTGGATACTCTTCCAAGACAAGCTATAGACAGCCAACAATTTGTTGGCAAAGCAGTGCCCAGCACCCAAGCATGCATTTGCTGCGGTCAGGCGTTAACGGAAGATGCTCTTCACCTGTTCGTTACCTGTCCATTTGCACGGGCGCTATGGTATGGCCTCTGCCCGGCCATGCCTGCAAACTTCCAAGCGCTCCATGACCCTCACTCCCTTTGGATGCGCAACAGGGCGACAATAACACCACAAGCGCGCACTGACTGGGATACACTCTACGCGGCAACAACATGGGCAATCTGGAGAGAGCGCAACAACCGACTGTTCAGGCAGAAAACTGCGGCAAACATTGTAATCATGAGGGAGATAGTCAGAATTAGGGACCTTTGGCTGAAAAATTGTACTTAGATGTAGGGATAAAGAGGGTTATACCATTAGGGATATATTTGTACATACTTGTAAATAACTTTTTATTTATTTATAAAATCCAATGGCATGGCAATTTGCCGGCCTTCAAAAAAAAAAACAGATACATCTCGAAATGTATCAGATATATCTCGAAATGTAACGTATGGACACTATGGACGGTTTTTCTATAGACGCTAGGTATTACTCTTTTGGTAAATGCATCCAAGTCTGTTATGCCAAAGAGGATAAAATGTCATCTTATTGCTACATATTCAAAGACAAAGAGTATTCACAAAAATCAGAAAAAGAAAAATACATGCATGCATCCGTATCGGTATGCCATTAACTTTTCTACAATTGACTTTGCTGATATCTGAAATGAGATTAATAGATCCTTTATCACCAACCAGCGTCCATTCTAAATATCAAAATTGTGCATTATGGAGCCGATTATGGTGATTTCATAATTTTTGGGGCTCAAGAAAAAAAAATTCGGCAGAAATTTAAAAAGAACAAAAAAGGAAGCACGGCTTGAGAGTCTGAACTCTGCTGAAGTCCAAGGAAAACTTTCACTTAGCAAGCAAAAGAAATTAAGTAGGCTCCATTAAAAGAGGCCCATTATTATACTATCCATTACAGATGGATATGAACTGTTTCGAAAGCCGTACGTACAAACTGTTGGATTTTTCACAATTCTAGCTGAAATAATATATGTGCTGAATTTAACGTACAGGATGATTAGTTGGTTTGGTTTGCTGGCACATTTATCTTTAATTTTAATACATTTTCACTCAATTGATTAATAATCACTTGTTTAGTTCTCGATCAGAGCATGTTCATACATTATTGCACAAGCTATGGTTCCAATTTTTTTTTGAGCAAAAGATGAGAGTCAGCCCCCAAATTTCATTAATTTTATTAATAAAAGTGATACATGCTCACAAATAGTGAGCAAACAGAACAAAATGCATAATCGAAAAATGAAGAAAGAAAAGACAAAAGATAAAAGGAAAATTATTTACAAGACACTTAATAAAGTCCAAAATGAAGACCAATTCATGAAGACGAGGAGGATTGATGCACTCGATCAACGCAGAGATGTTTTTCACTTTGAGATTTCTCTGGCTATCTCAATGGCATCTGAATTGCTCCTTTCCTGTGAAAAGCCTTCTGCATCTTTCTCTCCATACCACAAAAGCTGTCACTGTTTGAAGTTGTCTCCATATGGTTTCAATTATAAGTTCGGTTTCCGAATTGTAAATTATTATTATTAGAGCTGATTTCCGGGTTTCGCCCTTGAATTGTTTCAATCACAATTAGATTTTTTGTAAAAAAAAATAAAAATTATAAAATAAAATCCGAACATAACACTATATGCTATACATTATACAAAATTTTGCCTTTTGTAAAAATGGAAACACACAAAAATTAATTACTATAAATAAATGGCATTTATAAAGTTTAACTTATGATACATATTATGAGAAGCTTCAAAAAGAACGGAAAAGAAACAAGAAATCAATTTAATCATGGCGCATTTTTTGAAACCTTTAGAATGCATGGCTCATTCATTTCGGTATGGCCTAGGAGAAAGAGGAGACAATTAATTAATTAGTTAATGCTGGTGGATTAAACTCAAATGCCTCTTCGTATTTGTGTTTTCATCTCAGTAATAAAATCTTAATCAAATGGTTTTTAAAAAAAGATGACGTGGAGCGGCTGAATAGC
The DNA here is from genome assembly GCA_030179965.1 of Cyperus esculentus. Lineage (NCBI taxonomy): Eukaryota > Viridiplantae > Streptophyta > Magnoliopsida > Poales > Cyperaceae > Cyperus > Cyperus esculentus. The sequence goes on from JASGLE010000030.1 coordinate 1,427,254, forward strand.
CTGGAGGCTTAACAGCCTTTCTGGAGTATAGATTATTATTTCGCAATTCTCACATAAACGTTTATGGGTACTAGAGCTATAACTCGGGATGCGCCCCAAAAAGTGGTATCAAATAAATAAATAAGATTTTTATAAAATATTAAATATTTATATTAAACAAAACTTGAACAAAATTTTTCAATTTTTAATGTAATTAAATAATAATAGTGCAATAATTTATAAATAATAATTCATACTCTAGTATATATAAATATTAGATCATTTTATGGATTAAAATTTGTTTCAGACATATCACATTCATCTTATTTGTTGAGGAGAGAAAAAAAATATTAGCCATTGGATCAAAGTAGATGAAGAGCTTCAAACAAAATCAATGGTTAATTAGAGTGATGATGTGGCATAGTTGAGGTGCTTAAAAATCTACTCCTCTTTATGAAGTATAGATTTATCCAATTAGTCAATTATCAAGTGTAGAACAACAACAATATTAAATAATCGAGTCCCACAAATTACATAAAAATTGTGGGGATGAAGATGACCTCATATATATATTAATTGTTGCAAAAAATAATTGCTAAATGCAGCAAGAGAGAGCTTAAATTAAATATTCCTCCTTCAGATCTTATGTACTGCTCCAGGTTATGTTTTCTCTGGGTCCAATGAGCCTCATTAATGGAGTCGGAAGATCGGAATGGAGAGCCCATCTTAGGATTATTTGTTGTATCATAAAAATGGAAGTACACTATTAATTAGTTGCAATTACACAAGCCACAGTTTGGCAGAGATAGGCAGCTGACCCCTCGATCTAAATTTGTTACAATATGCTAATTTGTAATTGAACCGTAATCCATTGTCTTATCCTGTCTTTCACAAATAACAATAACTTAAATGATGTAACTGTGTTATGTGTACTTATTATTCATGGCCCATAATTAGTCCTCATAATTAAGTCTTATTATTTGCTCCACCCAATCAAATTTCCATATTGATCAATTTATTGTTATTTTATCTGTTCGAGCTTTCTCTTTTTCTTTCTTTTTTTTTTCTTTTTCTTTCTTTTTTTTTCTTTTTCTTTTTTTTTGTCTTCAAGTGTTTGTATCTGTTACTGGTTAGCGGTTATTATTTACACTACCACAGAGATGGGCATTAGCAACCCCAACTTAGCAACGGTTTTCTTGAAAACCGTTGGTGAAAAGTGGCAGTGGCATTTTCGAAATTTAATAAAACACATCAGCAACGGTTTATCAGAAGGAACAGTTGGGAAAGACTTGCCCGAAATCTGAAAAAGAATCAACAACTGTTCCTTTAAAAAACAGTTGGGAAAGGCATATCATTCCCAACTGTTCCTTAAGAAGAAACAGTTGTTGATTCATGTGCAAGAATTAACAACGGTTCAAAATAAAAACCCGTTGGGAAAGGGAGAGCATTCCCAATGGTTTCTACTTTAGAAACCGTTGTTGATCCTAGGTAACATAAAATATTCATGTGCAAGAATCAACAACGGTTCACTGTAAGAAACCATTGCTAATGGGAGAGCATTCCCAACGGTTTCTATAATAGAAACCATTGTTGATTCTTGGTAACATAAAATATTCATGTGAGAGAATTAACAACGGTTTCAACTTGAGGAACCGTTGGTAATGCTGCCACTTTCCCAACGGTTTCTAATATGTAAACCGTTGTTGATTCTTGTTAGCATAAAATATTGATTGTGCAAGAATCAACAACGGTTGTCTATAAGAAACCGTTGCTAATTGGATATCATTCCCAACGGTTTTTAATGTATAAACCATTGTTGATTCTTGAGTAACATAAAATACTCATGTGCAAGAATTTACAACTGTTTTTAATTGGGAACCGTTGCTGATTCCTTCTTATGGCGGGAGAATTTCCCGCTTACGGCCCATTTAACAACTGTCATTCCTTGGGAACTGTTGTTGATCCTCTCCAAGCAACAACTCCTCTTCTTCCTCACCAGCAGCCAGCAAATTAATTATCTTGCATACCTTCTTCTTCCTCCTCCTCCAGCAGACCAGCAGCGCCCCCTCCTCCTCCTTTCAATCTAGCTCAAGACGAAGTTGATTGGAAGGCATACCACTCCCCCCTCCGACTCCCATTTTCGTTTCAGGATATTGAGGTTAATTCCATTCATCTCTATTTGATTGAATAATTAGTAGTTATTATATAATTAATTAGCATATAATTGCATGCATGTTAGCTTTTTTTATATGTGGGTACGTATTGTCATGCATTAGAACCAAACTACCGGAACTTGAATAACTTTAGGTCGTTACCCGTTCGAGATTAATCCAATAGGGGTTAATCTCGAATAGTCCCCGTTTGGGACTGCTCTTTGAATACTTTGTCTCATTTAGGATTAGCGAACATGCGTTGGACAATTTGTTGTCCGAGAAAAATTCGGTAGATCATTTCTCCATTTGTTCCCACGGGTACGCGCAATGGCGTACTCGGGGGAGCTAATGGGAAATTCTGCCGAATTTTTCTCGGACAACAAATTGTCCAACGCATGTTCGCTAATGAGACAAGGTATTCAAAGAGTGGGTTAGGATGGTTGGCCGGCCCGGAACCTATTAATTGTACAACGAGCAAGACCTAGTACTAATATTGCATGCATAATAAAAATTATATTTAATTATCTCTTACAGATGGATCGTAACAGTTGGATGTATGGGAGGCGTGATACAAGTGCTTACTTGCTAGGAGTCGAAGAATCCATTAATTGTGCGAAGGAACATATGAGGCGTAGGGGTGATGAAACTATTTTGTGCCCGTGTTCCTATTGTGAGAGCTTGCGGAGATTTAGGGATGTCAACGAAGTGAGGGGCCATCTGATCCGTCGTGGATTTAAGGAGCGGTACACTCATTGGGTGTGGCATGGCGAGTGCTTCGAAGAATCGGCCAATGCGGAGTCAAGCAAGGCTTCCAATGTGTCCGAGACCTCTTTAGATCGGGATAGTGATGTACGGGAGGAAATTGGGGTTGAAAATATAGAAAACATAGATAGCACTAATTGTATGGACTATGATCAAGTAGATGAAATGATGCATGACATTCCGGACGATTTTGTGGACATACCAGAAATTTCTGAAATTAATCTGAGCAAAGATGCTAATGTAGAATTATTTCCCGGTTGTACGAAATTTTCAAAATTATCAGCTGTTTTCAAATTATTCAGTCTGAAAGCAAAAAATAATTGGAGCGATAAAAGTTTCACAGATCTGTTAAAACTCTTAGGGGATATGCTCCCAGAAGATAACGAGTTGCCGGATACAACCTACCAAGCGAAGAAAATTTTGTGTCCGTTGAGTTTGATGATTGATAGAATCCCGACATGCCCGAAAGACTGTGTACTATATCGAAAAGAGCATGTCAATCTTGATAAATGTCCAAAGTACGGGCTTTCGAGGTACAAACCGGGAACTGACCCATCAAAGAAAAATAAAAAACCTGCGGCGAAAATCTTGTATTATCTGCCAGTAGAACCGAGATTGCGGCGTCTTTTCGCAAATCCAAGAGACGCTGAGTTGTTACAGTGGGCTGGCACGTGTAGAAAAGACGATGGAATGCTCAGACATCCCGCCGATTCTTCTGAATGGAGAAAGATTGACATGACATTCCCTGATTTCGGTGGGGAACCTAGAAACTTGAGGTTGGGGCTATGTACCGAAGAAATGAACCCTTACGGTAACATGAGTAGCCGGCACAGTACCTGGCCAGTTTTCTTGTGCATCTATAACCTTCCTCCTTGGCTGTGCATGAAAAGGAAGTACCTAATGATGCCACTGTTGATATCGGGTCCTAAACAACCGGGTAATGACATAGATGTGTTCCTAGCTCCTCTGATTGAGGAGCTGGAGAAATTATGGAAAGAGGGCATACGAGTGTACGATGCATATAAGAAAGAATGGTGTACCATCCGTGTTATGATCTTCTGCACGGTCAACGATTTTCCCGCGTACGGTAACTTGTCGGGATGCAGAACAAAAGGGTACAAGGCGTGTCCTGTTTGCGGAGAACAAACTTGTTCCATACGACTAAAGCATTGTAAGAAGATTGTGTACATGGGGCATCGTCGATTCCTTCGGGTTGGCCACGCATATCGAAGGAAGAAGAAGCATTCAACGTCAACTTTGAGAGGAGAAAAGCTCCGGTCCCGTTAACCGGCAAAGAAGTTTGCGAAAAAGTGAAGCACATAGAGGTCCAATTTGGAAAGGATGTTGTTGCTAAGGACAATCCGGACGACTTATGGAAGAAGAGGTCCATATTTTGGGATCTTCCTTATTGGCCGCACCTGGATGTTAGGCATTGTTTGGATTTGATGCACATTGTAAAGAACGTCGCTGAGAGCATAATGGGCTTGTTGTTGAACACCGCTGGGAAAACAAAGGATGGCATCAACGTTAGAAAGGACATGGTTAAAATGGGCATTCGCCCAGAGCTGGCACCCCAAGAAAATGGACAGCGTACCTACTTACCGTCGACCTGCTACACTCTATCGAGAAAAGAGAAAATCAGTTTATTGGAATGCCTACAATCAATTCGTGTGCCATCCGATTATGCTTCAAATATTTCCAGAAGGGTGTCCATGAAAGATATGAAACTGATCGGGATGAAATCACATGATTATCACGTCCTACTGACTCAGCTGCTCCCGGTTGCCATTCGGGGTATCCTCCCCCAGCATGTTAGGAAGTCGATCACCAGGTTCTGTTCCTTCTTCAACAAAGTTAATTCCAAGGTGATCAATCCCGAAGGGCTGGACTTCTTACAGTCCGACGTCGTGGCGACCCTGTGTGAACTGGAAATGTATCTTCCGCCCTCATTTTTTGATATCATGGTGCATTTAACGGTCCATCTCGTTAGAGAAATAAAACTCTGTGGCCCCCCATTCCTGCGACACATGTACCCTTTTGAGAGAGCCATGGGTCAGTTGAAAGGGCTGGTCCGTAGTCGATCGAGGCCCGAAGGAAGTATGGTCGAAGGGTACGATGCTGGAGAGTGCATTGGTTTCTATACCGATTACGTGGCCGACGTTGAACCAATCGGCCTCCCCAAGCCGCGGCACGAGGGGAGACTCCAAGGTGTAGGTACTATTGGGTACAAACTGGTGAGGCCAGATCACAACTTGATGAGGGCGGCACATCTCAAAATTCTTCAGCACCTTGCTCATGTAAATCCGTACGTCGTCCGGCACCTGACAGAGCTCCGTGAGAAAAATCCTGGAAGAAGTGAAAGTTGGATCACCAATGAGCACAATTGAACATTCATAAGATGGTTCAAAGAAAGTGTACATTCGAGACCATCCGATGAAAACGTAAGTGAGACTGTCAGGTGGTTAGCGTTCGGACCCAGGTCAACAGTTCACACCTACCAAGGTTTCGACATGAATGGCTTTACTTGGTACACTCGGACCCAAGACAGCAAGAGCACCGTGCAAAACAGTGGTGTGACGTTGGTAGCTCTAGCGGCTTCTGGAGATATGCCCCAGCCATTTTACAGTTGGATTGAACAAATATGAGAATTAGATTACGTTAAATTTAAGATTCCCCTATTTTACTGTAAGTGGATCGATAACGGACGCGGAGTCCAACGGGATGAGGATGGATTTGTCACCGTTGATTTCAGTCGGTTGGGATACCATGACGATCCTTTCATACTGGCTAAGCAAGCAAAGCAAGTGTTCTATGTTGTTGACCCGGCCGACAAAAAGAGACATGTCGTGCTTGCCGGTAAATGGCACATTGTAGGGATCGGAGATGTTGTCGATGAGGACGACTACAATAAGTTTGACGAAGCCGAACCATTTTCTAATGCTACCGCCATCCTGCCAGTTGATGATGCGCCAGAGACAATCTACATCCGTACAGACCATGAAGAAGGAACGTGGCTGAAGAGACGGAAAAAGAAGAAATCGAAGGGATCAAAGAAAAGAAAGAAAACCGCATAGAAGGTAAATGATACATTTTTTATAATTAATTAAATAAAATAACTTAATTTAATTAGGTATATACTTGAAATTAATTACATATATATATATATTAATTAACTAAATTAATTCATTAATGCAGGTGCATGTTCGGCGAATGTATCGGCTAGATGACAAGAGAGCGCCTGTTGAGTTCTATCATATAGGTAAATCTTTTGTTTTGTTTGTGTGTATTGCTATCTGTAAGAACCGTTTAGCGAATGGTATTAATTTTTGAAATTTGTAATAATTTGCTCATTTTATGGAAGTATTGTTTTACTGCTGATTCGTGGTTTCCAGTAGGTTCAAGTAATGAAGAGGAAGAATTGGACTATGTACCGGAGTGAAGCCAAAAAATCAGAAAAATTCTGAACCACGTCTAAGGAGATCCACTCGCATTAAAGCCAATAGCTCGGGCTCAAATTAAGGGGAAGGAAATCTCTATCACATAGGCTGAAACACAGACCTCTATCAGATAGGCTGCAACAGAATTGGCTCAATATTTGGGTCACTGGAAATCCCGTAGTTAGAATTAAAAGCTGAAAGGAATCAACAACGGTTCCTTACTAGAGAACCGTTGTTGACTAAATTAAAAATAATAGCAATAGCGTTACTGGGTCTCGAGATTGGTGCCAGTGCGCATCTGAAGTCTCTGGAAACCCTGCGATTCATATTTAATAAGGCGCGAAACAATCAACAACCGAACAACCGTTGTTGATGAATAGAAAATACAACTGAACAACTGAACAACCGTTGTTGATGAATATAAAACCTGCGAAAGAATCAACAACGGTTTTCACGTAAGAAACCGTTGTTGATGAATACAATCAACAACGGTTATTAGAGATGAAAGCGTTGTTGATGACAATAAAATAATTTTTTAAATTAAAACATGCGAAAGAATTAACAACGGTTTCTTACTAGAAAACCGTTGTTGATTACAGTCATCAACAACGGTTAATAAATTATAAACCATTGTTAATGACAAGGGAAATTATTTTTTAAAATTAAAAGCTGGACAGATTCAACAACGGTTATTTACCTTAAGAACCGTTGTTGATTGTTGTCGTCAACAACGGTTATTCTGTAAAAACCGTTGTTGATTGTGGCAACAACGGTTCTATTTAAATAACCGTTGTTGATGCTTTCACAGCTTTTAGTGTCGTTTGAACTCCTCTCTTTCATTTCAAATTTTACTGTGAAAATTCTCTAAGTCCCAAAACCTCTCTAAAACCCTCTCTCTCGAGCTCAATCCGGCGATTAAACCCTCGCTGCCGCCGCCGCCGCTCCTCTCTCTCCTCCCTGTAAGCCATCCTATTCTCTCTCCTCTCCTTGCCTCTCTCCCTCCCCCTCCCCCTCTCCTCTCTGCTCCCTCTCTGCTCCCTCTCCTGCCTCTCCTCTCTGCCCCCTCTCTGCCCTCCCTAGCTCCAGCCATGGATCCCGAACAAGGTGAACAACCCGAACACGACGAACAACCCGAACTCTCTCCCGAACACGCCGAACAACCCGAACTCTCTCCTGAACATGAACGAGAACCCCGGAGGCGACGAGGGCCAACCACCGGGGAGACGTACCGCAAGAGGGTAAAAGACCCCTATAGAAAGATAGAGTTCGGGGCGGACGGCAACACCACCGGGGACGACACGGGTTTGTTCGCGAATTTCGTGGGCCAAACCGCTAGAGATCATGTGCCCATCAATTTCTCGGACTGGAAAAAGGTCCCGGATGATTTTAAGACGACATACTGGAACAAAATAAAGGTGAAATCTCGAACTTTAATCTCATATTACATTATTAATTTGATCATTTAATATATACGGAATTCATTGATTAAATGAAGGTAATAACAATAAGAATGATTATTGTACAGTCCTAACCGATTAATTACTTTATATGTCCTGGCAGCATTTCTATAATATACCGAACGACAGGGAGAAGAAAAAGGTCGTGAACAAACTGGGAGTCCGTTGGAAGGAGTTCAAATCGCACTTGTACCGAACCTACATTCTTCATGAGAGTGAGGAGGACCCTTGCGCAAAGCATAACATCCCGCAACATGTGTGGGAAGACTTCGTCAGGCACTGCAATACTGACGAGTTTCAAGTTCATTACTTAAATCACTGTTATTTTAAAATTTGCAATACTGATTACTTAATTTGTACGACCATGTTGCATAAATCACTAATTAAGGTACCACTTGAAAATTGTACTTACACCACTGTTTTTTAAATTGACAGAAAAAGAGTGCGCAAGGGCGCGAGGCGTCCAAGCAGAACCTGTATCCTCACAGGCTCGGCTCGGGCGGTTACGCGAGTGCAAGGAGGAAGAAGTGGACTCCCAATGTGGTTATCGCACCGTCGGAACCATCGGGCACTCCTATCAGTGCCAATTTGGATGGACGGAGCCGCGATTATTTGTTGGCAAGGGCGAAGAGGATCGTCGATGGAGTTGCCGTTATCGACGATCCGGCAGTTCGGGAGGTCCAGAAGAGAGTGGTATATATTTTTAACTTAACATTTTAAATTAACTGCACATGCTTTTCGGGTTGTTCGATAATTAGAATCGTCCGGCCTATACGTTAATTTTACTCAATTGGTCACTGCAGGAAGAGAAGATAAGAGAAGCGAGTGAGGGAACATTCGTCCCAGAGGGCTCAAATGATGTCCTCACTGCCGCTCTGGGGACGCCGGAACATCCCGGGAGAACGCGGGCCCACAGCACGGAGTACACACGCCGGAAAGACGTCTTCGAGAAGCAGAAGAGGAGACGGGGCGCGACTTCTCACTCCGGGTGCTACTCCCAATCAGAGGTTGATGGGATGAGAGCGGAGTTCGAAGAGAAGATGAGGAAGCAACGGTATGAGATGACGGCGGAGATGGACGCAAGGATCCAGGACCTAATGGCCTCCATCTGCGTCACGGGTAACTTCCAACAGCTACTACTCCGGGGTGACATCCAGCAGGCCCGTACCTCTTCGTCTACGACGCCGGCACCGCAGGGACCGCCCGCTCCCGAGGACAAGGTAATTTAGGTTTCCATTCGACGAATTAAAAAATGTAGTTAAGTTAATTCAAAGCTTCTAACAATAATATTTTCATTCCAGAGGTTTGTCAATTGCAAACTTTTTATTGAGGCGGCAGATGCTCAGATCGAGGTGGCGACCGGAAGGATGTATCTACCCGTTCCAGGCGCCACATGCCACGGTCAACCGATCCCGGCCGATTGCAGAAAGGTGGCGATAGATTCTTGCGTCGAGTCGTGCCGGTCAGAACGACTCCCGATTCCGGCAGCGGATCTTGGGGAAATTCATGAAGCAGTCGGGAGTTTTGTTCTGTGGCCGGCGCACTTGATAGATACATCGGTTACCGGTCAGGTATATATTTTTTAAAAAAATAAAAACTATTTATTAATTGGTATGTAATTAAATTCTGGCTAATTAGTTAATATATATACCAACCCGGTCCTGATTGCATAAGTTTCATTAATCATAGGACTCGAGAGCATCGGCACCGAGTCCGAGAGCACCGCCCCCGAGGCCGTCACAAGCTGTGAGTCGGGCGCCACTGCTCGAGGATCCTCAGGTGCACCGACTTCAGGAGCATGGCCTCGCGCTCTACCAGTTGCTGATGAGCCAACCGCCACATATCGACACGTTCGAGGTCGACTACAGTGTGGTGGATATAGGGATCGAGGGTACAACGGTGCTCACCACCACCGCGATCATCGACATGCTAAAGGGTGATTGGCTCAAAGTAACAATGCTTCAAATGTTTAGCATGTAAGATCGATTATTTGACTCTGATATTTATTTCATGAAATATTAATCTGTAGTTAGCGTAAATATGATAATTGGTCTTCCAATGTAGTGCAAGCGCACGTCGGTGCAAGGAGTTGTTGTTCGACCGCTTCCGTTTTCTGGACCCCTACCGATGTGCGGCCGCCAACATTGCGAGAGAGGGTGTTGATTACCTCATCCACTTCATTGATGGGGTGGACCTCAGCTCGATCGTCTTCCTCCCGTATCACGAAGGGTTCGAAATTACTCAACTCTACTTTAACAAAAAAAAAAATATATAATTTCTTACCTTTCGTTCTGGTTGGTTTGGATGGCAAATAAACTGAAATAATTAATATTGTAGGACTCACTGGCGCCTTCTCATCGTGCATCTAGCCGAGTGTCGGTGCTACGTCGTGGATTCCTTGCGTCCCACCGAGGTGCCGAAGTTAACGATTACCAGCTATTTGAATATGTAAGCGTAATAATCAACTAAACTCCGTTCTCCTTTTACTAAAAATACGAATTATAAATCATCGCACTAATCTATACTAATTGTAGGGCCTTCCGCAATTTTTGGACCAACAGAGGAGTGGCCAAGAAGAACAACGGCAAGCTAACGTTCAAGTTGATCAAGGTATATACGTATACACGTAACTTATATATACAATTAGGCTTGTAAATATTCCAAAAAAAGAAAAAAAGGAAGACCGTACGTAATCCATATTAATTCTTGATCTATTTTCATTATTGTAGGGCCCAAGGCAACCCGGCGGCTCCGAGTGCGGATATTATGTCATGCGGACGATGCATGACCTAATAAATATGTGCTACGAGGAGGAGTTACCTTCGGTATATATACCAATTTCGTTTATCAAGTATATATGTTTTGTTTCATATTATATATCAACTAATTCAAATATATGCAACCTCTTAAATTTACAGGCTATTGAGGGCGACAGGTACGAACGACATCAACTCGACGAGGTAATAGAATTGTGTTGCGAATTTGTGCTTTACGAATTGTGATGTCGATCGGATTTTTGTAGTAGATATTATTAGCTAAGATGTGTAGGTTTCAAATTGTAAAATAGGTACAATTAATTGATTTTAGATGTATATAGATTGGTTAATTTAGATGTGTTAAATTAAAACAGGTTTTATGAATGAAACAGAATCGAAACAGAGAATGTATTCTGTTATGTGTGAGTATTATGGTTCTCTGAATGAAACGGAATGCGCATGCCCAGTTCGACAATAATTAACAACGGTTATTTAATTGTTAAAACAAACCGTTGGTAATAACGCTGGGTAATAACACATGAAAATAATCAACAACGGTTCTACAACGAGGAACCGTTGGCAATTATAACAATCAACGACGGGTTATTAAAAAACCGTTGTCAAATGACGAAATCAACAACGGTTCCTACCGAAAAACCGTTGTTGACTCACATAATTTCCAACGGTTCACTATAAAAACCGTTGTTGATTACAGTCTTTGCCAACGATTATTTAATTAGGAACCGTTGTTGATTGACATCATCCACAACGGTTCCTTCTTGTAAACCGTTGGAAAATATATTTTATTTAAATAATTTAGATCATTGATAATATTATTTGCCAACGGTTTCTCTAAAAAACCGTTGTTGATTCCCCTAATTATCAACGGTTTCTTACGGAGAACCGTTGTTGATTACATTCTTTTCCAACGGTTATTTATTATAAACCGTTGGAAATTGCTATCATCAACAACGGTTCCTTCTGATGAACCGTTGGCAATGATATTTTATTTAAATATTTCAGATCACTTATAATGTCATTTGCCAACGGTTTTTTATTAATAACCGTTGTTGATTGCTTAGGAACAGCAACTGTTCTTTCCTTTTAACCGTTGTTGATTAACATCACCAACAACGGTTCTTTAGTAAGCATTAGCAACCCTCGTATTCCCAACCCCCGCTGAACCGTTGGGAATTGTCATAAATAACCGCTGTTGATTCTTTTCTCTGTGGTAGTGTTATTACTAGAGCTGTAACCCGGGCTTCGCTCCGGAAATAAGAACAATGTGATAAAAAAAAACATATTAAATTAAAAACATCTTAAAGTTAACAGTATTATATCACTGCTATTTCTGAATAGGACATAAAATAAAATAAAATAATTCAATCAGCTTCCTTTTACATATACAATTTATGAAGCATATATTTTTAACAGACGGATAAATATACTATCAGGGACAGAAAGACTAAATTAATTAACAAGTATACAAAATTTCTATGGCACCTAAAATACAAGTATACAAAACTATATATGAATCATGAATGCTAAAGTAATCTACAAAATTTCCTTTTTCTTCCAAATTGTTTGCCACGGTATAGCCATGAGTAGTCAATGCATGGAATATTGGAATCTAAATCCCAGTATATTGAGAGGCATGCACCTGATGGAAATAAAAAAAATTTTGGAAATAGCATGTGAAAAGAATTCAATTGACGTAGCTGGAATGGCAACCCGACGACATGGATTGAGCACATTGGTGGTGTAGCATTTGAACATGCCTCCATCCATCTTCTACCACGAGCAGTATCATGGTAGACGTAAAAAAAATTTAGTATTTAATTATTCATGCGCATACATAACTTAGATATTTGTATGATAAGTAGAGAAGTTTGATATTTATGTTCTGTCATGGCTAAGCAAATTGCAGGGAAATAAATATGCACAACAATTAAACGCAATTTACATGAATGTCATATTATACGCATAATACACTACTTTTCTCTATATATTTTTATTTTCTTATTTGAATTTCACAAATATACTATCCAAAAGTTATTATAAACTAAGGGAACATAAAGTACTTTAAAATAATATATCATGCAAATGAAACGGAATAGCAAAATGTAATTTCCAGAAATATACATTAGAACAACAATCAGTAAAAATGTAATGACATGGTGTGTACCTTATTACTTACAGCAGAAATAGACAAAATTTAGCAAAATAGGCATGATCTAAAACGCTTAAGCAGAATAAAATGCGCAGGGAGATGGCAACAGTTAAAATGGCAAGGCTTTTCAGTTTTTATATTCCTCAACAGTAGAAATAGAAAGACATCCAATAAATTTAAAATTTCCATTTCCTTTTCAGTTTAAGAACCACTGGAAAGACGCAGAAACGGACAATTGTATAAATATTAATTACATCATTAATTGTAACAATCAGATTCTTGGCCTACTGATCAGTAAATAACGTAATTAAAATATAATTTTGCAAATCACGTAATTAAGATATAGCTTTGCTGAGGTGGCATAGCTAAAATGCCAAGAAACCTACCCCTCTTTCTGGGGTATGGATTTATTTTTTGCTAATTTGTTTATTTCTTCACTTGTTAATTAATGCTTATTAGGTGTGTGCAGATAAACAAGGGTGCTTCTAAATTTTATTTATTTGCTTCACATTGTTCCTAAATTTAAAAACACAACGATATCTCTAGTCGATGTTTCTACACAATATATATCGATCCAATTGATCAATATTTTTTTAAGATTAAATTAAAAAAAAAAAAAGACATCATGCGTGATTTGGATGATTGTTAGTTTACAATATGCATGCATGCTTTACGTTAAATATCTATAGTGCATTTTAAATTTCAGCAAAATTTTGTATTAATTGATCAATCATATATATGTATATGTTTATTTAATTAGAGGAATTTACAATTATTACATTTATTAATATTTTTTTCATATGTTTGCTTCTGATTCCGCTTCTGATCATGAGTACAATAGAATTATTATATCTTTGCTGCATCAATGATTTTAGAATGGTCTTCTTTCAACTAACTACTACAAATTGTGATTAACCTCTCTGGGGATTATTATTTTAACTTCTAAGGAAGTAGCTTGTTTGGTAACTGCTCTCTGCCTCCCTCCTGACATATCCCTAATTAAAGCTCATATCACTAAATTCCAACAAATATATATATAAAACATGAATTGTTTATTATCAGAGCAAGTCGTAACAAGCTTGTATTATGCATTGATGCTCAAAAAAAATGGAAAAAAAAAAAGATGGGGAAAAAAGAAAAAACCGGGAAACAGAGAGGAAGGATCCAGGACAGGACAGAGAAGAACACATCGCATGCATAATGCTTATTGATGCACCAGTGAAAAGCCCACTTTGGACTAAAATTGTTATTTCATATAATAAACTTTTAAGATAATATGTAATGGGTCTTAGATTGAGATAATTTATATGGGTCTTTAATTTTAATGGACTGAGAACGTCAACGAGCATTAACGTACATCAACGGTTCTGATCTATCCAAAAAAAATGATCAGCAGATCAGGTTTCTTATTTTGGGAAGATAGCCCTTCCATATTATTTTTTTCAATATCCTTTTATATACAGTAAGGATGTGTGAGCCTGTGAGGTGTATTCACACAATACACAAACAAGGCTTAGGCTGCGGAATGAATCGTGAAGCGGTGTTTCGGTGTCACTTAGCCCCACTTCACTTGGGCCAACTTTCAACAGCTTGTCAATGGGAGCCTACCCTACCCTCTTCAGCACTATTCATTCATGTGGGCATTTGGGCCCATCAGGCATGCCTCATTTCTGTAAGGGAATGCCTACATTACATTATTATGTATATCATGATGACGATAAAGATACCTTAAAAAGTGTCCTAATAGCATTATTATTCATGATTATTGTCATGATTCTCTGATTAAGTACGTACAGATTGTATATTAAGATCCTCATCAGATAATTCTTCATTATATTTGATTATCGTGCAATTAGCCTATAATGAGTGAGTTTATATATTGTGCTTTACAAAGCGTGGCAATGATACTTTGGCTCCATATCTCCAAAACTCAAATCAAGTTTCCCAGCACAATCTAAATATTGAAATCTTATAGAATACTACTTTTTTTAAAAAAAAAAAAAATTGAACTATTTTTCTTTTTAGATTTTTGAAAGTTGAAAAGAAAATGTACCAAAAGTTGTATAAAAAGCTTTTGGTATTACATGAGATTTGAATATGGAGACTGTACTGAGCAATTAAGCCTGACCAGTTTAACCATGTTTTTGAAGATGTGGAATCGAATTACCGTTTTCACTCTACCTATATAATCATTTTTTATTATAAAATTTACATTTCTTTCTTAAATTTCATTGTTATGATTGTAAGAGATGTTCATAAAAAAAATAATTATTAAATATTGATCGTCTTTTAATCATAATCGTGATTATTATATATTACAAGTAAGCAAAAGGTACTGAAAAATATGAGGCCATGCATGAGTGCTGTACAAGTAATTAATTTTTTTTTTTTTTTTTTTTGGTTCGGTCATTGTAAGCAATAATGAAGATTATTAACCTTATTATGTAAGAATAATCATAAAATCTTGAATGACATTATTATACCCAGTAACGTAGTGTAGTGTAGGAGAGTGTAGTGTCATGATTCGTCTGTTCCCGCTATAATTAGGACCAAATTTTAATGCAAAGCTAGCGGTTGTGCACGCACGAGTGACAGCAGGCTTTCTCTGTTAAAATACTGAATAATTCATAAAACAATTACGATTTTATCTATGCTGTACATTTAGTTGTATAATTATTCTTTTGTTTGTTCGAGAATTTACAAAATTATCTTACATTTAATAAGTGAGACATGAGCTTATATGAGATTGATGAATCATCTTCTCTATTAAGAGCAATCAGAACTTAATTGATGAACCATTTTTTTTTTCTTTTTCAAATCTAGTAAGGCAAAACCAAAACTCACTACTACTCTAGTATCAAGCCCAAAAGTTTGATAAGTAGAGGGATATCGTTAAGTTAGCATACGACCATTGCCTCTCAATAGAGAGTGTGGAGCTCAAATTGACAGATTTGACCTTTCGAAATGTTGATGTGAAGGGACTTTCGTTTGAGAATTGTAAAAGACAATTGTTTAGTGGATTTGTCGGTGTGGCCGTTCATTCAATTACGAATCCTATAGAGTATGCACAAGAAGTGATCGAACTATATTACATTGGCCTTGCTTTCTTTTTCTCTCTACTCTTTACTTTTAAATTGCATATCTTGTTATATTGCTTAAATAATACTCTTGTTGATCTCACCACCTCTTCGATTGAATTGTGCAGTTGCGTGATTAATTTGTGAGATCAAAATTATGTATCATTTAAATAGTTGTTTGTTATTTTGAATTGTGATGGTTAAAAAAAATAAAGTATTAAATTTGCAAAAAAATGTTAACCTCTTGAATTTGTGCGAACGATTTTGACGTAGCTGTGTGAGGTTATGAAATTAAAATTTACCACCCGTTGGTAGCTGCTACCAACTTTTCGACAAAAAAAAAGAAATTAAAATTTACCAATGTGTATTTGTATATAGACTATAGAGTAATACCTAGTGTACGTTCATAATAAAAACCATCCATAACATTCGTAGGTTACATTTTGATATGTGTTGTTATATTTCAAATCTGTTACATTCCGTTCTTATGGATGTATGGACGGTTGTCAATAAACCGAACCGAAGATGTTTCTCAATATATAGTCATTTCGGAGTGAAGATAACGGACGGATCTGGACTGTTGCGCTGGGCCACTGTCTGATTATACGTACTGCCTATTGGTTCATCTTCTCTCCGTAGACCATACTCCATAGTCCAGTGATATTATATCCATTCCAGTAGCAAAGGCTCGGTCGGATTTGAGATTTCATTCGACTAAACAAAAACGGTATAAAATGCTTCACCACACTTTTTCGTCCCTTCTCTGCAGCACTAGAGGTGGCAAATCGGGCGGGCGGGTCGGGTTCGGGTTCGGGTTCGGGTCGGACGGGTCGGGTCAGTTTGACCTTTTAGAATATCTCAGGTCAGGTCGGGTCGGGTGATGGGCGGGT
Organism: Cyperus esculentus; assembly: GCA_030179965.1. Taxonomy (NCBI): domain Eukaryota; kingdom Viridiplantae; phylum Streptophyta; class Magnoliopsida; order Poales; family Cyperaceae; genus Cyperus; species Cyperus esculentus. Next base: position 1,443,935 of record JASGLE010000030.1, read on the forward strand.
CGGGTCGGGTCAATTTTAATATCTACTTGTTTGGATCGTATGTTGATTTGAGTTGGATTGGATGCTATTTGATCTCGGGTCGGGTCGGGTTCGAATCAGGTCGGGTCGGGTCGGGTTCGGATCAGGTCGGGTCGGGTCGGGTTCGGATCAGGTCGGGTCGGGTCGGGTCAGTTTGACTATCAGAAAAATTTCGGGTCGGGTCGGGTTCAAGTCGGGTCGGGTGTCGGGCGGATTTCTCGGGTCGGGTCGGGTTCTGCCACCTCTATGCAGCACTCATATTTATCCTCGCAGCTTAACAACGAGCTAATTAAAAAAAAAAATTATGGATGTAATAAACTTATAATATTTCAATGTTCAATCAATTTAAATATCATTTGATGGCTTACCAAAATTTTATATATATTTTAATGATTATATATAATTCAATGGATCTTTAAAGAGCTACCAAGCGCCACTTAAATTAAATATAACTGGAAACATAATTAATAAGTAAACATTACTTTCGTAATTTTTTTTTTAAGAATTTTTAATGATTTTTAAAAAATTTTTAATGGTATTATTGTCAAAATAAGCATTGTCAATGAGACCCTACTCTATATTGTTAGATACTTATTTCCTAACTTCTTTTAAATTACAGTAAATTCTTGTCTGTGTGGATGCATTTATATTTAGGGTTATAATCAATTAATATATACTCTAGAAAGAGGGGTCACTGTCCAAGCATCTCAACTGTGCCACATCATCAATATTATTAACCTTTGATTTTGTTTAAATCTTTTCATCTACTTTGATCTAATGATTTATATATACTCTCTCCATTTAATAAGATGAATGTAATATGTCTAAGACAAAATTTATCCCATAAAATGGTCCAAGATTTATGTGTATATTATTATTGTTATTAGTCACATTAAAAATAAAAAATTTGTTCAATTATGTTAACATAAATATTTTAAATTTATAAGTTTTATTATATATTTGATATCATATTTCGGTGCGAAGCCCGAGTTACAGCTCTAGTATGTTTAATTGTGGATACTTTTTCTAATTAAATGTTTCGTTAAGCGATATAATGTATTTCTTTTCCGTTTAATTTAGACTAGCACCATGCCCGTGCCATGCAGCGGCGTCTTTAAATTGAAAATGATAATTAACATATTTCAAAAGTTATTAAAATGCTGAGAGACAAAAACAACATTACAAACATATTATATTTTGGATTGGCGGCGGGGTTCAGTTTTGGATGGGCAAACGCGTTTTCCTTTTTTTTTATCCGAGAAACAAACGCGTCCCATTAATGCTCTGCCAGCAAAGTGGAAATCGAATAATCAAAATTAGATGATCAATAGTGAGAGTTAAAACAGATTGATATATCTAATGGCCCAAAATCAATATAGACAAATAGCCATTTGAGTTTCCAAATCAACTCCTCCTTTTATAAGTAGTAAGGATAAGGATGGAGATCCCTTGATAACCAAATTATTTGATAATCATGACAACACATCTCCTAATAAATATTTAAAAACTTTATAAAATATATATCCTTTCACAAATATATTTTTGAAGTTAATAGATTCATCATATTTAAATTTTATTTGATTTGAGTGTTGTTTCATACTCTATCAAATGATCATCAAAATTACTTGATATTTGTAACAGTCCAACATAATTTGGAGTTGTCTCATACCTACCTATTACCTTATAGGGTACGTTTGGATCGTGTAAGGATTAGTAAAATAATAGAGGAATAGAGAATAGTAAGTGAGATTAGTAAAGAATAGTGATTTTGAGATTAGCTTAAGAATAGTAAAAATTTGGTACTATTCGGGATAGTAAAAATGTTGTTTGGATTGTGTGTTTGGAATAGTGATGGAGGGAATGGATTAAAATAAAAGTAATTTCATTTTTTTTTATGAAACGTTTCTTGGTTTTTTTTTTATTTGCTTTGAATTATTACTCATCACATAGACAGACATTGCAACTGATTATTAAGCATATATAATTAAACTGATTTCAAAATCCATTGCATTCCGATTAAGCATTATAATTAAACTGATTTAGCAATCAATTATTAGCATCTCTAATTCCTCCTAGCATGGTTTTACGCCTCCTTGAACATTTGTATGTACATCAAAACAATGCCTGGGGCAATTGAAGGTATGAACCGGAACAAGAGCTGTACCAGAATCCTAAACCAACCTTCTTCATTTGCAATTGAGGGGGCTAGGTCTGGTAGGTTAAGGTTGCTGCCATTGACGCTCTTAGCTTGACTTCGAACAAAAAATTTAGCTCTCTCATGGGGGAAGTCAGCAGGTTGTTTGGGAGAGGAGGAAACCATGGCATGTTGGGTGTCCGGGAACTCGTCGTGACATGGAGATGGCGAATATGGAGGTGATTTGTTGAGTAACTAGTATGCTTTGTCAGAAATCTGCATAGAAGTAGCAATGTTGAACTGCTCTCTCTCTCTCTCTCACGAGTTACGAAGGGGGAGGAGACGGTTGGGAAAAAATATATATTTTTTTAATGAAAATTGGGAGCGAAGCAGGGTCTAGGGACAGCGTTATTCCATCTATCAGTCGGGTTAGCAGATTAGCGGGATTAGTACTATTCGCGAGCTGTTCCAAATTTTAGTTTGTTGTTTGGATTGCACCCGAATGGAAATAGAGATGCTATTCTTTGGAACAGATTAATCCCACCGCATCCAAACATACCCGATATGTCCTGTCCTTGTAGGTAACTTCATGCACCAATTAAAATACTATATATAGCACTTAGATCTTGTGCTTGAAGGGCCAGTTAATGTTGTATTTTAACAACATTACTTAACTGATTGTAATTACGAGGGTCGTAGCCTCGTAGGCCATATGAATTTGTATTTCATGCAAATGGTGAGGGGATCGGATATTGTCCAAAGCCATTTTGGACGGTCCAAAGGATTCTGAGAACCATACGATCTAATTGTTAGTAACTAATAAACCGTGATTTAATCATGTATGTGCTAAAAATAGCATGCTGGTTATATTTAGAATGATAGGATCACATGCTATCACCGTTGATAAGCATATAAATCGAATCGAACGATTTAGTCATAGCTTTGGACGAAGACTGTCCAAATGACTTTAGACAAAATTCTAATCCAATTACGAGAAGACAGTTTGATGAACTAAAAAGTCTAAACGTATACCTCCATGCAAAGGTTCTAAACACTCTTTTCTTTTGACTAGGTACAGATATAGTTTTTTGTTTTTTTTTTTTGAAAAAAAAAAAAGATAAAAAGCAGGGGACAAGAAAATACATGGTAGCCGTAGGTGTATAACAGTATAAGGTACAGCAGTATAGTAGCTTATGGTATAAGGTACAGCAGTATAGTAGTCGTACGGGTAAGAGTGTTTGCATAATTGCATGTTCATTTTGTTGAGTGCTGCAGCTCGATCTGGCTCTGGCTGGGGACCAAGGGCATCATGCACCGGCACAGGCACACTAGCACAGCGCAGCAGAGGAAAGCTGTCCGTACAGCCCCTCTTCCTCATCTTCCTCTTCCTCTTGTTGTAATGTCGATCGGTGTCGCCGTTGCCACAACTTCAGTCTCAGACAATCCCTACATTGTCATCCCCCGGTAGATCCTCTGCGGCCGTTTCTTCGACTCCGAACATGAAGTGAGCAGCTGCAGCAGCCCTACGTTGTGTTGTCGAATTCCGTGGGGTCCATTGTCAGTCAGAGAGACACCTGCTGCTTTTAGGCCAACACAACACATGTTACACATCACAGATTCACAGTACGTACGCGGGCTCACTTTTCTTTTCTTTTCTTTTTCTGTCGTTTCTGTTATTTTGTAACCTTTTTCCGTCTTTAATTGCAACCGCAGAAAGGCCGACGGAGTCGCTCTCCGGTCTCCGCTTTTTACGTCTAACAATTATTTTACTATTACGGCATTTGTGATCTTAATATTGTCGCATCCAATGTAAGCAACAAACAATTGATAATGTCGCATCCAATGTTATGTTAAGATGTTTCATTGGATAATTATTAATTAATAAGCTGGGTTGTGAGTATAGAGTAGCACCCGTAAATTAAAAGCTAGCTGTGATTTAGGTGAATAAAGAATTCGTATGAATGAAGTAGTGGTGGCGTAGTGGTAGAATTAATTAATAATTGGAGTTTGGAGGCAATTAAATAGTAGAAGACTTGAGTAGTGGACCTACATAATTTTTAGTATTTATTTATTTATTGAGTAGAAGAGGCAGCCAGCCAGCCAGCCAGCCAGCCAGCCAGGCCAGGCCAGGTTGCCCTTCCTTCATCGATGTTCGTTGGGTTCTCCCCAAGTCCAACAAAGATTACTATTAAATTCCTTGTATTATTATTTAGTAGTTCCACTCTCCTCCTCTCATCTTTGCTCGCTCTCTCTGTGCTGTGCTCTGGGTCTGGCTGGGCTGGCTGCTCCACTCCACTCCACTTCAACAGTTCAACTACTACTACTACTGCTGCTGCTTCTACAGTTCTACTCACCTGACATCCACATTGTGCTGTGAGTCTGAGAGGATTGCCATTACCATTAGAGACTGACTGACTGACTGACTCTACAGAGACAGACAGAAAGAGAGAAAGAAAGAGCAGGCCATGGCCATGCCACATTGACATTGCCACTGCCTCTTCTACACTCTACCTAGCCTAGCCTCACAGATTCAAAGCTTTTCTTCTCTTCCTTCACCAACTCCCCCCTTCCCTTCCCTTCCCTTCCCTTCCCTTCCCTCACTCCACTTACTACCAGTTCTATGCTATGCAGTAGTACCAGTGCGCGCCACCAACACCAACACACACACACACACACACAAAAGCAACCCACCTTTCCTTTCTTCCTTTCCACCCCCTTTCTGCTTTTTATTTTGTCGCATTCCCAAATCTCCTTTCTCTTTTCAGCTCCCACTGCTCTTTACCATCACCCCCCTTTCTCCCAATTCTATCTAGCCCAGCTATCTTTACATTTTGAGCCATTTTTTCTTCTAATCTATTCCTCCTCCCCTATGTTTCTGGTTCTCTGTCTCTGATTTTCTGTTACAGTTAATACTACATTGCCTCTTCTTCTTCTTCTTGCATGAATGCGGCGCATTGCCTTCATCTTGTTGCTCTGGCTACTAATACTAATACAACAACAGGTTGCCTCAGCCACCGACCAGGATGCGCTCCTCCAGTTCAAAACCCAATTCGGCAAAGACCCATCTGCCCAAATTCTAAGTTCATGGAATCCCGCCGATCCACCGGATTCCTCCAATTGCCCCGCAAACTGGCACGGTGTCCAGTGCAGCGCCGGCCGCGTCATTGCTCTCTATTTGGATGGAGCTGCTCTCACCGGAAATGTATCTCTCTCCCCTCTCTCAAAACTCTCCATGCTCCAGAACCTCTCACTGTCAAACAACCACTTGACTGGCATAATTCCCATTGACATTACCAAATTGACCAACTTGCTCTATTTAAATCTCTCCTTGAATAACTTTACCGGGGAATTTCCGACCGGTCTGCAGAACCTGCACAAATTGCAGTACCTCGATCTGCATGGCAACTCCATTTCCGGCAGATTGGATGATATTTTTGCGCAATTGCATAACCCAACTTACATTGACCTCAGCAACAACCTCTTCTCAGGCTCCCTGAAACCAATCTCCGACAGTTCAACAATTATTGGCTCAGTTGTGCATCTGAATGTGAGTTACAACCAACTATCTGGCGCAATCTTTGGGGAAGAGCCGGTGCCTTTGTTCGATGCTTTGGAAGTCTTCGATGCGAGTTTTAATCGGTTTAGTGGCAATGTGCCTTCCTTCAATTTCATTGTGTCTTTGAAGATCCTGAGACTGAGGTGCAACCAGTTTAATGGGTCCATACCTGAAGCTCTATTCAAAGAAACATCTCTGGTCTTGACTGAGCTTGACCTCAGCTGTAATCAACTTAAAGGTAATCACAGTTGAACAAGTATAGTTTGTATGCATTAATACCTTCTTTTATTATCTTAAATTTTATGTGCGCTCGAAGCATCTTTCCATTTTGGGCAAAGCAATGACATGTTCCCTGCAATAAATACCTCATCTTATGCTTGCATTTTGAGGAGCAAACCTGACACCTCACCAGACTGCATATATTTGAAATTATTTGCTTCTTTACTGGTAAGGGTAAATTGTGTCATGGCAATAACATATTTTTGAATGTCTCCTCCAATTAACGCAGGTCCGGTGCGACGTATAGCTTCTACGACTCTTAACTACTTAAACCTTTCATCAAATCAGCTCTCGGGCTCCTTACCAATAACCATGGGGAGTTGTGCAGTCATAGATTTGAGTGGAAATGCACTTACTGGTAACTTGTCTACAATTCGAACTTGGGGAAACTATGCAGAATTCATCGATCTGAGCTCAAATCAACTCAAGGGCACTCTACCAAATGAGACAACTCAATTTTTGAGACTTGCCTATTTTAGAGTGGCTAACAATTCATTAGAAGGAGGGCTTCCAGTAGTGATTGGTACATATCCTAAGTTAACAACAGTAGATTTCAGTCTAAACCGGCTATCTGGTGAGATACCGGCGAGTCTGTTTACTGCAGAGAGACTTACGAGTCTCAATCTCTCAGGAAATAGCTTTAATGGGTCCATACCTGTTTCCGGATCACAAAAATCAAATCTAACCATTCTTGATCTTTCAAGGAACGACTTTGCAGGGACAATACCGGAAGATATCGGCATGCTTCAAAATCTGCAGTTCCTTGATTTGTCACACAATGATTTTGTGGGGCACATACCCAACAATTTACCTGATACACTTACAGGTTTCAATGTTTCTTACAATAAATTATCAGGGACAGTCCCATCAAACTTGTTGAAATTTCCAGAGTCCTCGTTTCGTCCAGGAAATGATGCATTATTTATCCCAAATGCACCCCTGTCAAGTATCCCCAATGTACGTGATAATGGAAAGTCACATAATCATCAGATGAAGCGTGCCATTTTGTATACGCTCATTGCATGTGCTGCTGCAGTCCTTGTGGGTATTCCATTTATTGTAATTGTCCATCGAATCTCTTCCAAACAAAAAAAGAATGATAAAGCAGTCATTGGTAAAACCAAGTCTTTTCCAGATGAGAAATGTCCAGAGGCACCACAAATTTCCCCTACCACAACTCCAAACCAAGAACAGTCCCTCCAAGAGGAGCCCGAAACCTGTGGTTCACCAGTGAGATATACACAACCAGAACCATCTTCATCTTCTTTGGCACTTCGGGTTAACTCGCCGGACAAGCTGGCAGGGGATTTGAACCTTTTTGACAGCTCAGTCCTTTTCTCATCGGAAGACTTGTCACGGGCCCCAGCCGAGATTCTCGGCAGGAGTTGTCATGGCACGACTTACAAAGCTAGGCTTGATAATGAGAATTCTGTGGTTGTGAAGTGGATGAAGGAAGGTACTGTGAAAAGCCGAAAGGATTTTGCCAGAGAAGTGAAAAAGCTCGGTGGAATTAAGCACCAGAATTTGGTGTCGTTAAGAGGGTATTACTGGGGACCGAAAGAGCATGAGAGGATTATCATCTCAGATTATGTGGAGGCTATTTCCTTGACAGCTTATCTTTCTGGTACAATTTATATTTTCTTCCTATTAGAGTGTATGCATTTCTCAAGTAGCTTTTTATTTCTATTATTACTACATAATAATAATTGCAGAATTTTATGGTTCGTTATAATTAGGTTTCATACGTTTGTAAAGTAATAAATTATTCTGTGCTATTTATTGTTCTCAGAAAAGAGTAGAAGTTGCGTCACTAACTTATTTGACAGGAACTTGCTTCATTTTCATAGAGAAATATATTTGTGTAAACATTTAGGTTCCAAATGACTACTCCTATAGTTTGAATGTGTCTGTACATGGCTGGTGCATATGTATGCATCTTTGTGTTAGTTTGCTTCCTATACTTGTTTTCCTGTAGAAACTCATGGTGATATTAATTGTTGATTGTTTACAGAGTTTGAAGAAAGAAATCTGAGACCTTTGTCTCTCCAGCAACGCCTCACAATTTCAATAGACATCTCCCGCTGTCTGGACCACTTGCACAACTGTCGCTCCATCCCACATGGCAATCTGAAATCCTCCAACATTCTCATCCAAATCCAGCCTGATAATACAACACGCGCTTTGCTAACGGATTACAGTTTGCACCGGCTAATGACACCTAGCGGCATGGCGGATCAGGTGTTAAATGCTGGGGCCCTTGGTTACTCGCCACCTGAATTTAATAGCACATCAAAACCGTGCCCCTCTGTAAAGAGTGATGTGTACGCATTTGGTGTGGTCCTTCTTGAACTTGTAACTGGCAGGATTGCCGGTGAAATAATATCTGCGACCCCCGGTACCGTTGATCTGATTGACTGGGTGAGGTTATTGGTTAATGAAAATTGTGCATCGGAATGCTTCGATAGGCGTATTTTGGAGATGGAGGGTGGATCAGAGAGCAGCGAGAAGGTGCTTGACGATATGCTTGGGGTGGCACTGAGGTGTGTGAGGTCAGCGGCTGAGAGGCCTGAAATAAGAACTGTGTTTGAAGACCTGTCGGCATTGACAGTCTAACTGTTGGAACAGTAGAGAACCAAAAGTGTACATCTTGTGCTCTGGTAGTAGGATGATTCAAAAATTCATTTACAACAGTTGGTAGGATTGAAATTCTTTTATAGAGATGATTTGTGTGTTGTTTTTGCATGTGTAATTAGGATAGGTTTGGGTAGATTAATTTTGGTTGATTTAGGTTGGGTTGATTGGTTGCTTGCTTGGTGTGGTGTAATATTAGTGTAGCCGGTGTTTGTGCCTAACATTAAATTAATTGATGAATTTTTTATTGAGGTTGTGATGGTTGGAATAAAGAATTTTTACTGCTGTGGTGTAATTCAGTTTGTGCAGTATGACTGTATGAGGCAGGACCAGGAAGAGGCAGAGAGGAGGCTAAGTAAGGACAAGGTAAGGATTTCCCAAAAAAAAAAAGGACAAGGGTAAGGTACTAAGGTAAGATGAACATAAATATCTGATTAGAGGTGGCAAATCGGGCGGACGGGTCGGGTTTGGGTTCGGGTCGAGCGGGTCGGGTTAGTTTGATTTTCTGGAATATCTCGGATTGGGTCGGGTGATGGGCGGGTTGGGTCGGGTCAATTTTAATATCAATTTTTTTTGGATCATATGTTGATTTGAGTTGGATTGGACGTCATTTGATCTCAGGTCGGTTTCGGGTCAGGTCGGGTTGGGTCGGGTCACTTTGACTTTTTGGAAAATGTCGGATCGGTTCGGGTTCGAGTCTGATCGGGTCGGACGGGTTTCTCGGGTCGGGTCGGGTCCTGCCACCTCTATATCTGATAGACTGATACTTGTACCGTACATATATGATGATGCTATAAAGCGAGCAATAGGAAAGGTGAGATTGGTAATATTACTAATATAATAGGATACCTGAGATGAGACGTAGCTCTTTGTTCATTGGCTGGTCTATGCAATAATTGGGCCGCGCCGGGCCGGGCCAGGCATGGGAAAGAGAGAAAGGGGGTTGATTGGGCCTTCATTTCATTTTAGATCATTAGATGAGATGCTGTTTGTTTGTGCCTTTGTGGTCACAGTTCCAATCCATTGCCATTCTCCTTTCCATTCTTTCTCGATGCTGCTTCCGCTGAGAATCAGAGGACTCTTCGCCGCCTCCCTCGCCCGCTCCCATCATCATCTCCCGCGTCCGCCGTTCCTCACGCACTCCTCCTCCATCTCCCTTCCCCACCGCCTCCACCTCTCCCGAAGGACCGCCGTGCGGGTGGCTCCCCCTCTCATGGCCTCCTCTCCTCCCACTCTCCCTCCTTCCACCGCTCCTAAGGCATCACATCATAACCACCCCTCTTTCTCTTCTCTTCTCTTCTCCCTCCTCCTCTCCTCTCCCCTCCTCTTAGACATCTTTCAATCTATCTATCTATATGAACGGTCAAAGGGATCAATAATCATATTATTTGTTTTTCCAGAGTGAACTGTATCGGGGACTAGAAGCCGTGCTCGGATCAAAGTTCAGCTCAGAGCCTTTAACTCCACCTCCTCACCCTTTGATCATTGTGATTAGCGGTCCAAGTGGTGTTGGCAAAGACGCTGTCATCAAGGTCTCCTCCTTGTGCGTGTGTGTGTGTTGTGTGCTTTTGAACATTTCCATTGGTACCAGCTGCAGTGATGTTGTTGCTAAACTAATCCTTTGTTATCCTTCTCAGAAGCTGCAAGAAGTTAGGGAAGGGCTCCATTTTGTCGTGACAGCCACCAGCAGAGCAAAGAGACCCGGTGAAGTCGAAGGAAAAGACTATTATTTCGTCACCAAGGAACAATTTCTTGACATGATTGAGAGAAATGAGTTACTGGAGTATGCTCTTGTTTATGGAGAATATAAGGGTATCCCTAAACAGCAGGTATGTTCCTTTTTATTTATTTATTTTGTGAAGAAGAATCATCTTGTAACGTGACAAATCTTTGTGCCATCTCCGGTTTATTCCCCTCTTACAGTACCTCTTTTATCACTCATTAACGTAAATGTAAGTATGTGGTAGGATGAGTGATTTGGGCATTTGGTGATAGGAGACGATAATAGATACCTTTTAGTTGTTGGTAGGCATCATCCATGATATGATAGTATCGGTCTACAGGGTACAGGATATGAAATTAGGTTTTTAGCTTTCTGGATATTGATTTTTTTTTTCTCCGACATCTGTAGATACGTGAACACATGGCAATGGGCTATGACATAGTGCTGAGGGTAGACATTCAAGGGGCCAAGACACTCAGATCGATTTTTGGCAAATCAGCGGTGTTCATATTTCTGGTGGCAGAATCTGAGGCTGCACTCGTAAAGAGGCTGATAGACCGAAAAACCGAGACTTCGGACATGCTTCTTGTGAGAGTTGCAACGGCACGAGAGGAGATGAAGCATGTGCGGGATTTCGATTATGTTGTGGTGAACGAAGAAGGAAAGCTGGAAAATGCGGTAAAATTGGTGGAGTCTATCATTGATGCTGAGAAGGCTAGAGTAGATCAACGCAAATTGCAGATCTAGTTTTTTTTTTTTTTTAAAGTATATTATTATGAATTGTAACATGGTCTGAAACGTTGTATAACTTGATCCCCTGTTAACTATTAATTCACTAATTCTAACTTTTACCATGGGCAATCAGTGTCAGGGGAGGAAGAAATGAGGAAATAATAATGTACTAGTTTTAGATAGATATATTGGCGTATATCTTGCTCTGAAACTCGGCTATGCTATGCACTTCGATAAAAGGAAAAAAGAGAGAGAGAATGGTGAGGTGCAGGCCGAAATAAAGAATGGGAGTAAAATGGGAATAGAAATGAGAAATGGGGAATTATGGGCTTTTGTAGAGGGAGGGATGGAAGGATATGTATGTATGGTGCATTTGTAATAGCGGGCCGGACGGGGAGTAGACAGAGACGGACTCTTTCTATGTCTTTCAATTGGAAGCCGCTTCTTTGTTCCTTCGGTCTACTCTTCCTTCTTTCTATTCATCGCATCGCACGAAGGGGCGGCACTGAATGAAAGGTTGGTAAAATGGTAATGGGTTCTTGGTAGTTGTTGTAGCATTTCTCATTCCATTCTCCAGTCTTCACCCACCCACCCCCACTTCTACTCCGTCTGTCCGCTCTCAGAGAAGAAGAAGAAGAACAAGAAGTGATCGATTGATTGATCGATGGATATGGATTCGCTGGCGGAGATCATCGACGCCTACACGGGCCTCTCTCCCGCCGCCTTCCTCACCATCCTCGCCCTCATGCTTGGCGCCTACTTCCTCGTCTCCTCCTGCTTCTTCGTCCACCCCGATTCTCCCTCTCCCTCTCCCTCTCCTCCTGCTGCTGCTGATACTCCCCCTAAGGCATCCCCCGCCGCAGCCGATCAGCCTCCCTCTCCGCCCCCCGCCCTCATGGCCGAGCCCGTGCAGCTGGGCGACATGACACTGGATGAATTGAGCGCCTACAATGGATCCGATCGCTCTCAGCCCCTCCTCGTCTCCATCAGGGGCGATGTCTACAATGTCTCCCGCGGATGGTAACTCCTCTTTTACACCTTCCACCCTATTTATAAGTAATCACTCTACCAGCAATTGCCCGCAATCAATCCACACCAAATACACACATACTGTAACTGTGTAGTGTAATTAGGTCATCTTAATTTGTATATCTATAGCCCTATGCCTGACAATGACATCACCACTACCCCCGCCTTGCCACTGGAGGCACGCAGCAGCCCGTCTCCTACCAGAGACGACAGAGACAAACCCGATGCTGCTCGCAAAGTAGACTTGCTCCTCAGCCGCCTTGCAACCGCTGTGCAGTACAGCGCCAGTGTGGTTCAAAAAGGTGGCTTTTATGGGGACAAGGTGCACGAGATGGATACGTGTGAGAATGGGGTTGAGGCGTCGGTCGATTTGAGGGCAATGAGTTTGAGGAAACTTAAGGCTGTGTATAAGGACAAACTGTTGCGCCTGCGCGACTCTAACACTCTTCTCCATTGAAGTCGTTCTTGTTTGCTCTCTCTCATTTAGCAATGTGATTAGCGAGCAAGTGAATATTCCTTTGGACTGTTTCAGGATTCTTTTGTTTACGTTCTGCCACAGATCTCTGCTGCTACTGGTGCTTCAAACGCTATGTCAATGAATTTTCAATTTTTAATTTCAGACAACTGCTGATAGTATAGGTGACTGCTCTCTTTCATATGGAGTATGTGTTTAGTAACCAGCAAATGTGACTTGCATTTTCACACCTGAATTGAAGTGTGTCATAGCTTGGATTAATGGCACAAGTATTAATTTAGGAACCAATTAATGATTTTTGTGGGGACTAAAATCTTTAAGAGGGGAACATCAACATACCATTGCTTCTGCATTGAATATATCATAAAACGGACTAATAAAACCTGTTTTCAACCATCTTATGTGTTCATATTTTCCCCCCTACTTGCTACATCTCTTATTTGTGATTTTAAATGTAGGTTGTTTTACGGGCCAGGGGGACCATACCATTTCTTCTCTGGACGTGAGATAAGCCGGGCCCTTGCACTGATGTCATTTGATCCGAAAGACTTTACAGATAATCTAGAAGGGTTGGGTACAGATGAGTTGGAGGTGTTGAAGGATTGGGAAGAGAAGTTCAAAGAGAGATATGTCAAGGTTGGCCGCATCGTTACAAGACGGGAGAATGAAACTAGTGAGCCCGAGTTACCGACTAATAACGTTGCACATTTGGGAGCAGATGCTGAAGGCGAATAACCTGGTTCTTGGTCAGAGTGAACTTGCTAATTTCTGCTTTTAGTTGTTGGCTGTCTATTAATTCAATTGGGTTTTTATAAGAAAAAATTAGGCTGCTTTGGTTTTTAAACGTTAATGGTGGTACATTTATATGATATTAGATCATTAGATGTGCATATGTATGATAAACACATGTACTTGCATAGTTTTTGAGATGAATGAAAACATGTTGCACTTTGGACCTTCATTTGCAGAAGGCACCGATATGCCAGCTGTAAGCACAGATGTTTGGCAAGAAAATTTGCTAGATTGCCCTGTATTTCCATAAATTCAGAAATCCAAATAGTTTCTCATTCTTGTATCCAAAAACTTAGCAAAATTTTGGTTAAACATTGTCATGTAAATTTAATAGCTAGTATCCATGGCTGAACTAAACACACATCAAATACCCGACATGGCTAGTCATTATCTCATTGTTTCCTTTTTTAGACCTGTCTAGTTCTTTCTACTTCATTTTTTCCAAACACCTCAACCTCACCAACATTGTGCAGTATGAAAGCATGAAGTTATATTAACGATGCTTCCCAATTTCCATCTTCTTCTTGATTGCTTTGTGACCATGATACACGAATGAATCAATAATTCCGGCAACTGCAAATATACCTGGAGATGTACAAGGAAGTCGAAATTATTTTACTGTTAGCAGAAAAGAAATTAAAGTAAATACTGGAGTGACAATACTACATGCCACTCTTTCCAACATCAGATTAATGTGCCAATAACAACTAACCTCCAATAATAGCACAAAGATTTGTTAAGAAATGCAGTAATGATGTGTTCTCTTCCGTTAAGATCACCTGTGCCAAGGAAAAGCAAATTCTTCAGTAAAGTGTCATTTAAATAGAGATAATTCTTAGCTATAAAGATTTTCGACTTGGATTACTATGTCCTCTTTTTGCTGCCTGTGGTGAACTTCATTCCAAATATTTGCTTTATATATGTATGACAACTCTGCCATATTTCAAAACTTCGTTCCATGAATCTAACAAACTGGCACCATCTTGTAAGAACTATTTGCTATTACAATGATGACATGTGCATATGAAAAAACAATCTAAAAATTAAAAATGCTCCAGAAATAAATTCCACCTTTTATAAAGCGACCAACAAAAAAAAAGGAAACGAGAAGCTTGCAAATCAAAATAAATTTATGACCTTGATTGGAGAAAATTCATAAAAGAAGTATACGCCAGGAGGGGGTTTTGGATACCCAATAGATTCTCTAAAATGCTCCGTCACCGAGAACTACAAGCAGAAAATATACAATAATTGATCTAATTATTAAATCAAACATATCAAAGAATTCTCAACAAGCCTAAAAATTTAACCTGATTTGAGTGAATCTTATGCCCAGTGATGTCCGTGTATATTGTTGGAACCACCTGAGAACACAAATTTGAAACAATGAAGTCAATATTCAGCATGTTTTATCAGAGATGTTGGTTTTATGTGGAGGTTGAGTACTTCTATGGCATGGTTTTATCAGAGACTATCAGGTCTTGCTTTTTTCTGTAATCTTTAGCTACTAAAATGCCAGACATTATCAAGAAGAAATTAAACAATTGTAAAAGCAAAGACATTAGTCAAATACTCACTTTAATGAAATACTGATAAATTCCAGATTCTCCCTTGTGGGTCCACTCTACACTGAATCCGCATCAGAATTGTCAAAACAGAACAATTAGATAGAGAAAGATATATTTGCCCTTCAAATAAAGCTGAAAAACAGAACTTACCCATCAAGTGGATTAATAACACCAGGGAAATCTCTTCCAAAGGAAACTTTATTAATCTTGTGGCTTATCTGGTTATAACAGGAAAGAGTTGCTCAGTAATTAAGAAAAATATACTGTGGTGTAAGCATTAACAGATCCCTTAATTCCATGCCCAAGAAATACCAAAATGACATCAAGACTCACATTGTAGTTCTCTGCTTGGATGTTAAATAGATCTTGCAGAAAGTTGAATTGGGGCAAACCCTTTCCAGGGGCAAAATGGAAATTTCCTGCTACTTTATTGACATCTACAAATCCATGTATGTTGCATCCTTCGCCTTGCTCATCTTTTACCCTTTGAACAAATCCCTCCCTCTTACACTGTTTCACGTAGAATTTACTTAAGCATCAAATGAATGTTGGAAGTACATATCCTTATATAATATTAAGGATACAATTTCAACAGCAGAACGTGCAATTTTATAATACAGCTACATAGCAGTCCATGCCTAAACTTCCCATTACCTCATTTATCCTTGTTTTCTTTCTCTATTTTTCTGAAAAATGCACACAGGCATTTGGATACATTGATTGAAAAAACATTGAAGAGCATATCATGTTTTCTACAGACATGAGTGGTAGGTACTATGCCTTTGAGCCACCCGGAGACATTTGTTGTTTTGATGTATCCATGATTTTTCAGTTGTAGGGCAACACATCGAAAGGGCAAAAAAAAAGGTACATAAATACAAAGCAGTAATAAACTTGTAGAATAAATAAAAAAGACTGAACCTGATCAATAAGATCTGGGTTTGTCAGTCCCCATCCTTTCTTCTTATATGCGTCTCTGACTTCATCACACGAATTGCAGCACTGATCATCTGACTAAAATTTCATAACAAAAAGAAGAAGAAGATAAGACATCCATCATAAAGAAGTTCTGCAGAATGAATATTGCAGGTCTTGATAGAGAAAAATGACCTCTTCGGCACCGTAACAGGAGCCGCAGTATTTCTCATTGTGGTCAAGGAGTCCTCCATGCTTCTGCAGGGGCCGCTCTATCTGAACAGTTGAATTAGGAAAGTAATAATAGAGAAGGCAGGCAGAAATAGAGGATTTTTATTTTGTAAGGTGTGTTGAGGTGCAGTGCAGATAGATTATACCTTGGGGCCGCCGACACCGTCCTTTCTGGAATCAATTGTGTTACCGACGGGATCGAGCCTTTTCTTGACGATGTCGTGCCTCTTCATACAATGTCATGAATTAATTGATTAGGCAATGGAATGAATGAAAATGAAGGAGAGGGAGGAAGTAGGGAAGAAAGAAGCATACGATGTCGTAGTGCTGCTCGCCGCTGACGTCCATGGTGTCGACGGCGAGGAGGGAGCAGGCGATGTGAGGGAAAGAGACGTCGAAGTTGATGCGGAGGCGGTCGCCGCGGGAGGTGTCGACGACGAGCTTGGTGTCCTTGGAGGAGTAGAGGTAGAGGGTGATCTCGGAGAGGAAGAGGACGAGGATGGCGAGGGAGGAGAGGAGGGTGATGAGGCCGCCGGAGAGGGTGCGGCTGTAGAAGTCCTCGTTGACCTTGGGGTAGGCGTCCAGATTCCGCAGCTTCCCCAGCAACTCCATCTTCAATTCAAATTGATAATTCAGATTCAGGAAAGAGATCAGCAGAGCTAAGCTGAGCTAGGGTTTCATTCATTCACTTTGCTTGTTACTGTACCTCTCTTCTCTTCTCTTCTCTTCTCTTCTCTTCTCGCCTTCGCCTTTCGGAAGAAAAGGGGAGGAGAGTCTCTTCTCTGCTCTCCCGTCCCGTGGCCGTGGAGCTGCAACTTCCAGAGGACGACGGATCGGGGATCGGATCGGGTCGGATGACTGACACTGGATGGAAAATTTTCACGTATGTCCCGAACGTTTTATCTTAACTGCCTAAGCGATTAAATTAATTTCACGTATGCCCAAAATTAAAGGGCGCAAATTCATTTGCCTAGGTAATTTAGACTTTACTCCAATAGAGGTTAATAGAGGGGAGGGGAGGGGAGAACTATTTTGTAACTTGCTCCAAATTATTTTTGAAGGGGTGAATGGATGGTAATGGGGGGTAACTCTTCTATATATTTCTTCAAAAATGTTAACCCCCAATTCTGGGGTGTAACGTTACTACTCTACCATTCATTCCCTTCTCTTCCCTTCCCTTCCCTCCCAAACTCGGGAGCACAGCCTTAGTTGCTTAGGTAGTACATGAAGAGGTTAAAGGGCGCGAGTTGAATTCACGCTCTTAAGTTTGGGTATTAGTGAAAATAACTTGATTGTTTAGACAGTGGTAGATATAAGATCAATAGTTTGGGCATCTATTTAATTTTTCCGATGAGTCTAGGCTAGGGCCGGAAAAAAAAACTCGGAGCTCGTGATCGCTCATAGCTCGCTCGGAATCGGATCGAATTAGGCTCACTTGTTAAGCTCGTTAAGCTAATGAGCCGAGCTTGAGCTTAGCATAACTCAGCTCGATAAATTATGATAAACTACAATTTGTACTGCTCTTATAGTATATTATTAATATCTTATACAATATATGGTTTAATATATATATAATTGTTATGTAAGATGTGTATGAACATATTTTTGTTAATATTTTTGTTGATTTTTATATAAATTTTGATATAACATACTTAAAAATTTTATTATTAAAAAATAAATGAGCTTAACGAGCTAGCTTGACGAGCCGATCTTGAATTTATGTTTTTGAAAAAAAAAAAATTTGTCTATCCCTACAAAAAAACAAATCTTAATATTATCCTTCTTGTAAAATAAATCTCAAAATTATCCCAACTTTATCAGGGGTCACGGTCACAAAGTCAAACTGACCATTGCGGTCAGAGACGATGACTTAGATAAATTCGAAGATTTATCAGCCTGTGACCGTAGCAGCTAGCCGCTGCATCTAACCGCTGTGGTCACAAGTCAAACTATTAGCCGCAGTGGCTAGCTGCAACGGTCATAGGCCATAGATGATGATGATTGAATAAATTTTTTATAAGCACAGAAAACTAAACACCGTGGTCAGTTTGACTTGTGGCCGTGACTGCTGATTAAGTAGAGATAGTTCTGAGATTTGTTTGAAAAGAGAGATACTATTAACATGTGTTTTGTTTTTAGAGATAGACAATTTTTTTTTTTTTTTTTTTTTTGTGTTTTTGGTTCGTAGTTAATGAGTCGAGTTTGAGTAGCTCGCATTTACACCCCTTCTAGGCCCGCATGTGAGCACTCAACCAATCAACTCTTAACTTCCGCCCGCTTCAAACCCACCTTCATTTCGGCCCAACCATTTGGGCCGGCGGTGGACTTTCATCTCAGGCAAGCCTGTAAGCTTTATATCAGTAAAACACAATACGAATACCAACTTTGCAACCATTGTCTCTTTCTCTATACGGTATGCACTAATTCAAAATCAGAATTCCTCAACGTTATATTATATCCTATTACATATCAATAAGAGAAATGTTACATGTTTTACATATTATTATTGTTCTATCTATCCCATCCCAACACACTTTAAATTATCCTCCAACATTATTCCTATTAACACCTCATCATGCCCTATCCAACTCAACCCCACTCTATAACTATACCCCCCTCCTTTTTATTTCATCAAATCTACACTCAATCAATATGCCCCTTATTTACCATTTAAAAAAATTACAATATACCCATCCTCACCCCCTACCTTCTACCACCCAAAATATACCAAAATTTAATTATTATTTCTACACTACATTTACAAACAATCTTACAATGCTAAATAACCGAATCATCTTCATCTCGTCTCATCTCATCTCATCTCATCTCATCGCCTATTCTCGTTATTAGTATCTTTCTCATAGCCTCCATTACCAATATTGATGGACAGTTTTTTAAGATAAATATGAGAGTCAAGCCACTCAAATTTAAATGCCCATATAATACTCCCCCTCCGGATTTCGGACCTTATTGATTAAGTTCTGATAATTATCCAGGGACTTGTGGGAAAAATCAGTGAGTTTCTCCAAAAAGATCACCAGGCGTGATCGGAAACTATCACAGTTTGAATTCCAATCCCCAGGCAAATCATAGCTTCTTCTGTTCTCTGCGGTTGAAGCTTCACCAGAAACACCGCTTTTGGGCAGCGAAAGTGAGCTCCTAAAACTCTTAACTCGCTTCTCTTGGTGCGGTGCAAAATGGTTTGTCACATTAGACAGATCTTTAGCCGCATCTACCACTTGAGTTATTGGCAGGTCTTCAAATAGATTGAGCCAATCTTCGCAAGTCGCGAATATGGGTGGTGCACCATACCTACGTAGCGAATCCTGCTGTTTCTTCTTCCTTTTCTTCTGCTGGAGTGGTTGAACACATTTGTGTATCCATTTGTTGATGATTTGGAGATATGACTTGTGAGCTGAGATCCACTTACTGAAATTCGTGGATAGGAGGTTGAGTTCATGACAAAGGGTTAGGGCCGCTTGATGCTGCAATTCAGTTTGGTTAGGGAACCTCATGGAACCATTTGCTGATGCAGTCTGGATTAAGTTGAGCTGGTGTTGGTGGCACTTGTACATCACATCCCACATGCGTATTAATCTGTAATTAAGAATAAGAAATGAAGTAATCAACACAAGGCATGATGGGATAAAGGTTAAAGTAAATACACATGTAATTACAAGTACAACAGACTATAGACAGGATGAGCGTTCTAAATCTTGTTCAGCTAGTGTTTGATCAAATGAAAAAACAATCCAACAATATCAATCTGACAGGCCTGTATGTTATCTACTGGACACTCCGTTCAGTGGCCTAGTTTTGAGGGTGTCCTGTAACTGTAGCAATCAATGTAGCATTATTGTAACGAAACCCTTAGAAAGGGTGAAAACTCAGCTAAAAATCCATGTTGTTCCAAAAGAATTTACTGAATCCAAAAGATATTAAAACAATAGTACATAAAATCAAATCATACCCTTCGATCAGTTCTTCTAGTTGAGGCTGGAGTTCATTATCCCTTATTTCCTCAATTATCTTAGAAATTCTGTCAATTCGTTGAATAGCAACACCAATTCGCGAGTGGAGATCTTTAACTGCTGCCCGTGTCTTGTCGATTCTTTGTTGACTCTCTGCTTGAGACTCCTGCTGTCTCAATAGCTTACACTTGAAGTCATAATTCCTCCTGATTGTACCACTTGCCTAAATCCAATAAATATATCATGATAAAAGATTCTTCTCTCTAATTATAATTTAACAAAATTAAAGATTTTGTATAGAATACAGGATGTTGCTGGTTTAAGTGTTTCAAAGCGCTTTAATGTACCAAATAAAAGTGACTCAAGATGAACGTTAAAGAACCTATAGATGAGTAAAAAGTCACTAGCTTTTCAATCTTTTATCACTTTTACCTTCATCTAATTGCTTCACTGCCACCAAACACCTATGCGCTTTAAAGTGATTTAACATTTACTCTGCTTTAATTTTACTTCACTTGCTAAAGGTATTCACATGAAGCATTTCTAAATTGTAAAATGAACAATGGTAATCGAGATTTGCACAATGTAATAAAAAGTAAAAACAAGAGAACATTCCCAATTATTGCTAATATTACTAACATCATTTATGATAACATACGCCAATTTGTAAAATCTTCATTTATAAAAAATAAAGAAGTGCAACATTTATTTTTAGTAACCCTCCAAAGAAACCTTAATTGGGACTGGAGAAAAAAAGAGGCAATATTGATGTCAGTGTCAATTGTCTATCATATAACCTTACACCAGCACTTTAATTGGAGGCTAACTATTCATGTATATTTCCTGAATACCGCCAAGGCATATGCAAATATTGGTGCCAGGGAGGACGGAGGGAAGGGGTATTCCTTCTCAAAAAACCCAATATGCTGTGTTTCACTGTAATTTTTAGCTTCTGACACAATAAAGATAGGAACAGCCTTAACATGTACCCCTTCCTCTTAGACTTCTAAGAAAATATCAAAAATAGCCTCCCTTCGACTTTTCTTGTAGAGATCAAAAACTTTTCATATAGGGCAAAAATACCCATAAAAATATTCTCCCATCACAAGGAAAGTGATACTGGCAATTACAAAGGATACTATTAATTACATATAGTAAACACATACCTTGACCTCATCATAAAGCTTCCTCTCCCAAGCATATAACCTATCTAAGGTTGAAGCATGGCTTCCAGAATTCATATAGACCCCCCCAGTGATAAAGCTGTTGAGACTGTCTACATCGTCTTTGGTTGTTTCCTCAACCGGAATTCTTGATGAAGAGGAAAAAGATGAAACAGACCGCTGCCAAGTCAGATATTTCACCTCGACTGGAGCTGATGCTATTTTGCAAAAGAAAAAAAAGAAGGATACATCAATTTAGCATTAGTGTATATATTTTCCATTAACCACTGCTATTTACACAGTTACATATAAGCTTGACTAGTTTAACTATTAGCATTTAATAAAATACTTCCATATTTACCTTGAGGTTGAAGTGGCTCCTCCACACAGCAAGTTAAAAATGACATGAGAAAAGTAGATGCACCTGACCTTCGTGCTACACCAAAAATATTATACTAATTATTATCGAGAAAGGTAAAGAAAAAAAAAATCCTCAAAAGAACATATTTGAACACAGTAACAACTTCAAAATAGCAAAAGGTTATCATAACAACTGCACAAACTGGTAGTAGATGAAAGGATGCCTTGAAAATTTTTTTAAATATATAAACCAATTTAGTCCCTAAATGCTCGTTCACTTTCTTAAGGCGGAAAAAATAAATAAATAAACAACAAAATCCTTCATATTTCAATTATATCTTTCAGCCAGCACCAACATAAGCCACAAATATTGTACATAATATGAAAGTGCTGCATAGCCAGGAGATAACAAAAGAGATGCCATGGGATGTTAAAATTCTGGAAAATTAAGTTTGTAACTAATCAAATCTTCTCTATTTAGCAGAAACCTGGTACACTGTCAGTGTCAATTAATGACTTATTACCAATTTTCCTAGGAGGCTAAGACAATTAATCTTAGGCACCCTCCCGTTCAGGCAATGCAGGCTCCATGCCAGCTTTGGCTGGAGTTTTAAAATAGAAAATGGGAGCTTCAGCCCTTCAGTTACTCAAAAAATAAATCAATAGAATTCTGCTATGCATCATATCTTTCCACATGTGACGCAATGCCAGTTGAATGAACAAAAAAAAAAAAAAAAAAAACTAAAGGGAAATATATTCAAACCAATTTCATCTGCAGTGAGAGGCCGGAATTGCACTTTGTCAGCCTCTAACATCCTCGGAACTTCTCTTCCTGACTCTGCTGCCTTTCGAAACAATTCTTCAATCTCCTTCAGGCATGAATTGAAATCGCTGGGCCTAATTTTGGTATGCTCCTTCAGATTTCCATTAACCGCAGGTGGTTTCACACCCTTCTGGTTGACAGTTCTAGGCAGCGTCCTTATTGGTGTCCTGGTACGACTCTCCTCAGTTGCAACATGGGACATATCAGTTTCCTTCTGTCCATTCTCTCGTGGCTCTACATCAGAACCGAGATCCTCTAAATTGCGGTTGCTAAATACGTGTGCTGGTGATGCAGTTTGTGGCTCTACATCAGAACCGAAATCCTCTAAATTGCGGTTGCTGAATACGTGTGCTGGTGATGCGGTTCTGCTTTCATCCGTCTCATAGGCATTAGGGCCAACATGGTGTGGCTCAGTATCAGATCCCAAATCTTCAGCTAAATCATGGTTTTGCATCAGATTTCTGTTTTCAAAAACTCGTACCAGAGGTTCTTTGGAGGATTTGTCGAAGTCATCCTCGTCGGAATCCCCAAAATCACCCTCGCTTTCATCTCCTGGCGCGGTATTCTCTCTCTTCTGTTCAATATATTTTTCTTCTTTTTCTTCTTCTTCTACTTCTGCTTCTTCTTCTTCCTCTTCCTCTTCTTCTAAATCAAGAATATCTTCTCTTTGTACTTCTACTTCTTCTTCTAAATCAGGAATGCCTTCCTCTTCACGCAGTCTTCTGATGTCATCTGCATGGCCGATTCCATTGTCAAGTGTGTACCTGTCATCCACTGGCTGGAACAGCCCAAAGTAGTCCCATGGCGGGGTCCCAGGTGGCGGCGGCGAGGGTACGTCATAATTTATGCTTTCTTCCACATCTGATGCAGTCGGTACAGGTTTCTTGGGGGATGACGATTCAAGAGTTGCAGTCATGACAGCTGGTGGTTTCTCTCGCACAATTTTCAATGCCATCCTGCAAGAGAGTTTTAAGTAGATAGGCAAATCAATGATAATTGATAGCTCATAAGCAAAACGCAGTGCTGGATTTTAAGGTTTGCCGGTCACATGTCCTGATGAACAACTGATATACCATCTGAACTTCATATTTTGTTTATCCAACGTCTAATGGGTATACTGATCAAAGATAAAGGTAAGGCAATTCGAGCGCCAATTAGTTAATGCACTCAATTGTCAGATACGAGCAAACCGATAATCTGAGCCATAGCTAGTAAAACAACTGTAGTGGTGCATAATCAATTTCAATTCTTTGCTTTTGTGGATTCAATGGACAAATTAAGTGGAACTATAGTGGATGAGTGCTACCTAGTGGCCTTCATATGGTTGACATGAACCTGCCGAGTAGAAGAAATAGGCGAAGGAGAGAATGAATCTGTCATCTCTACATGCTGATTCGAGACAGGTGATGAATTCGAGAAATGGGAGATTGTCTTGTCCGCCGGACGCGGCGTGGCGGAGGTGGACATGGCAGGTAATGGCAGCTGTGCGGTATACCCGGGGTCGCCGCCAGGGTCGGCGAATCTTCTGAGGGCTATGCCGATGTTCCTGAGGGACTCGGCATACGAAAAGTGGGCCGCGGCGAGATTGCAGCGGCCGTCGAGGGCTTCTCTGACAAACTTCTTTCTTTCCTGGCATAAAGCCAGGGCTTTGTCATCGTCAATCTTGGATGGCGCCGCACCCATTGCAGGGGAAGTTGAATGGTCTCGGGATTAATTAGTCACCTGAAAGAACATGTTAATAGGTGAATAAATTGATTTGGGGGCTCAAGTAGGTAGAAGAGGCAATCCAATTATCCAACTATGGGTATTAGCAGAGCACAGAAAGGTAAAGTTGTGAACTTTGATTGAAAAGGCTGTAAATTTGGATGCAGAAATAATAAATAAATGATGAATTGGGATTGGGATTGGGATTGGGGGGAAGACAAATTAAGAAATGATGAATTGGGGACGATGATGATGATGATGATGAATTGAGGAGGTAGAGATCGAACGAAAGAATCGGAAGCAATGGAAGGTGTGAGCTTGCCTTACCTGTAGCTGTAGGAACTGTGTGCCCATGAATGAATTGGGAAATCGAAATGGAAGCAGGAGTAGATCTCAATCTCAGTAGACCAGACAGACTCCACTGCAGAGACTAGTGCTACTGTGCGAGAGAGCGAGAGAGAGAGAGAGAGAGAGAGAGAGAGAGAGGCGGTGAAGGAGAAGGACGGAGGGACGCAAGGAAAGAGAGAGGTGTGACTCCTCACGACTTCTATTTTATTTTATTTTACTATATTCTATTTCGTTTTCCTTATTTAATTATATAAATTCGAATAAAGTTTGGGTTGCATGGAATGTTTATGTTTAGAAATTCAAGGAAAGTAGAAGAACAAAGGATTCTTTTTTTTTTTTTGATGAGACAAAGGACTCTTCTTTCTCTTTCTTCTTCTCCAATCCCAATGACGATGCCCCCACTCCACGTAGGTTTTCCTAATGTAAAAATAGTAAATGTAAATGAAAAAATGAGAAGAGAAAGAGACACATGTGGATGCCAGTGGGCAGTGGGTGAGTGGACCCAAACCAAACCAAACCAAACCAAACCAGACCATGCATACTTCTGCTCCAGGTCCGGTTGCACCCAACCCAACCCAACTACTGTACATGTAGTAGTAACACCGCACGGGCACTTGTTGCTGGAGCCAACACAAGTACATGACCAGAGTTAGGAGTAAGTGATGTGCGACGAATGAATAATTATTGAATAAGAAAGAAAGCCAGCCGATCGAATCAACCAACTGTGCATCTTTTTCTTTTTTGTCATCATACCTGTGGCCGCTCTGCCCTGCCCATGCTGCTCACCTCAGCATTTACGGCTCGGCTCGGCTCGGCTCAGATTCTTCTGCCTTTTTATCTTTCTCATTCTTCTTCTTCCTCTTAAAGAGGTGGCTGATTGTTTGAGTCGGATCGGGTCGGGTATTAGGTTAACGACTACCGTCGGTTTTCGGGTTGGGTCGGGTTAGGCAGATTCTAGGGTCGGGTGAGTTTTTCGGGTTGAGTCAGATTTTACCACCTCTTCTTTCTATTCTTATTCTAATCACTATTCTACTTTTATCCTCATATTTTTCATATTTTATTTGTGCTGTACTGCAAATCACCTCTCAATTCATTGCTACCTTCAATATATATTTTTGGAGTTAGATTATTGTATTAACATTAGCATTCCAGACCGAAATGCTAACACCTTAAATTTTATGTTATCGTGTCCGAAATCACGATTTATGGTGCTCAATAAATTCTTTATATATGTGAAATATCAGGGAATACAAATTTTTTTTATTTTTAGAGTTTTCTAAGTATTTGTTTTGAATTTTAGAAAAAATATCATAAATATTAATAAAATATTGATGTTTGTACGTGCTATTTTAAAAAATGCAAAACAAATACTTAGAAAACTCTAAAAATAAAAAAATTTTGTATTCCCCAATATTTTCATATAAAGAATTTATTGAGCACCATAAATCGTGATTTCGGACATAATAACATAAAATTTGAGCTGTTAGCATTTCGGTCCAAAATACTAACGTTAGTATAATAGTGTAGCTCTATATTTTTGCTCCATTAACAATCTCACATAATAAATTATCTAACTCTCTCTTTATAGTTATTCTAATAGTGTTTTTCTATTACGTCAACCCCCAAAACTCTTTTTTCTTAGGTTGCAAACCTGAGCTATGCCTATAATTTATAATGATTGGGTACAGATATATAATGAGGAGAGATTCACTTGCATCAAAAATTTGACACAAAAATTACACCATGCCTCGTAATTTTATAAGAAATCTTAAAAACATAAAATTATTTTAGAAATATATCTATTTACATATTATAATTGTGTTTCAAATTTTATTCAACATCCTACGCAGTGATAATAATGCATAAACAAATTAATATCTCAATTCTCAACTCACATAATGTTTACTACATCTCTTCAAAAAAAAAAAAAAAAAAAAAAAACAGCAACAGCAACAGCAACAGAAGAGAAAAAAAATATATGAGTGGTTCTTTTATGATTGGTTAATCAATCTTTCATTTTGAATCAAGCGGTTCTTATCAAACATATCTCTTTAATTGTATCTAAAAAACATATCACAACCATTCAATTAAAAAAATGAACGGCACATATTTTATCTGATCTATAATAGAATTAGCCAAAAATATTACTTAATCAATTCTAATTCGGTGTATGCATAGTTCCACTTGCAAGTAACGCAGAGAAACAAACTTTTAAGGGGGATCAACATGGCAATAATTACTTTTTGTTGGGACACGGATACACGATGAATGGCCCAAACATTTCATCGAGAATATTCTTCTTTACCAGTTCACTTTTTATCTAAAAAATAAGAGAATGGTGTCGCAAATAGAAATAGGTTAGGTGTGACAAAACTTCACACGATGTGGGCCTCCTCCTGATTTGGCGTCTACTCACCAGCATCAACTTTTAACATCATTTTACGTATTGCGTCAACAGTCCTCCTATCTATTTATATTTTATCCGAGTGTCATTTCATACTTTATTAAGAATGATAATTATAACGCTATAAATTTAATGGTTCTTGATAGTATTAAATAACACTTAAATTAAATAAAATTTAAAACGCAATCAATTCATAAGTATATCAATATATTTGTAAAAGATTTCTATTTTTAAGATTTTTTTTAATTTATAAGTTTCATGGTAATAGTAATATCACCAAATTTTATAGATACCTGACCTCACTCTTTATAATGTTTCGTGTTATACAACATCTCTGAAGGTGAGCACTAATACGAGAAGATACTGTTATTAAGAGAAAAGAAAAATTCAGTCTGAATTGTTTTTAAGTGAGCACAAAGTTTTTTTTTTTTTCAAAATCTTTATGGCATCTGCAAAGTTGCTAAGTGAGTACTGAGTCACTTGTACACATAATATAGACTAACCTTTTCTTTGCACCCTCCTACATTTTTTAAATAACGTTTATTCAGATATTATATATTGAAAAAGTGGCCTGTATTATGGTTAGAGTAAGTTTCTTTTATTATGGTCCCAGCTTCTCATTCTCGGGTTTAACTTGACACTTGACCCCATCTTTCTTATCAGAATCAGAAAAAGAAAAAGAACGGGGGAAAAAAGAAAGGGACCAATTCGATTTGTTTATACTTATATCCAAAAAAAAAAAGAATATTAATGGCCCTAGCTTGACCTGAGAAGTCCTTAGGGATTGAAGCAGGTACATTTATTTAATTTCTACTGCCGGCAATCGGCATCCATACCAAACCAAACTGTCTTAAATATTTAGGTCCCATGCATTCAACTCGGGATCGTCCAGCGCGTTACCGAATTTACAGCACGAATCCGACAGTGCGTTGGACTTCAGGATCCGTGAAAAGTAATGAGTCCGGATCCTGAAGTCTACCGCACCGTCGGATCCACGCTGCAAATTCGGCAATGCGGTAGACGATCCGGACTCCATGCATTCTTATTTTCCCCTTTTGCTTTCACTGAGAGTTGCATACGGATGTCATAACTATAATATTTTTGAAGTTTCTATCAAACAAAAAAATAGATAAATAAATTCTTTTTTTTTTTTATAAGGATTATGATGCATGATGACAGAAATGCACTCTTGTGAGTTGTGACTTCTGCTAGGGTAAGATTATAGATGAAATAGCATCTGCCTGTGTATGTGTGAGTGACATTTAAGTTAAACTAGGGCTGGCAACGAATCGAATCGAGCTGAAAGCGAACCGAGTCAAAACCGAATCGAGCTGAAATCGAACCAAGCTGAAACCGAATCGAACTAGCTCGAACTCGAATCGAGCTCCGAGCTCCATATGAGCTCAATTATTATAATAAATTATGATTACCATAGATAATTAAAACTAAAATAAGTATATTATTTTGTCATTTTTCGATAATATAAACAAATTATCGCTATTTTTATTAATTTTATAATAAATTATGATTAAAAATTATATTTTATTAATTTAACAATAAAATAAGTATATTTTGTTAATTAAATAATAAAATAGGTATATTATTACAAACAATTTTGACAAAATAGTTCAAAAAATGTGCAAATTACTATATATCGAGCTATTACGAATCGAATCCGAATAGAATCAGGAAAAAATCGAGCCGAGCTAAATCGAACTCGAGCTGACAAAAAATCGAATCGAGCTCAGACCGAATCGAACTCAAGCGAATTACGAGCTACAAACTTTTTTGCCAGCCCTAAGTTAAACTATGAATGATAATAAAATATGGTGATTATTATTATTATTATCATTATTATCATTATTAGTGTTATTATGTGATAATTATGATGTAAGGTCAAGGTCAATATATATATAGCTAACTTCTGATCTCGTCCGTAAACCTTTTTCTTATTAAAAAATAAATAAAATCGATTAAAGTAGGGAAAGCCTGCTTACCCAAAAAAAAGAAAGAAAATACTCTTTGATTTACTGGACGTACAGTTCTCTATGGTAAACTATATATTTAATTAATATTTGAATGGCTGAATTTGATATATATTGATATATATGATTATATATAGCTTGTGATATTTTAATTTAATTAATTGGAAAAGGCATTGGATGAAGTAAACCAGAAAGGTGGCATCTGGCATCTAGTCATCTACCTTTACTTTAGTGCTTTCATTAGGTGTACGAGATTGTTAAGTCACATGGCTCGGACATAAGTTGCATGAACAATTAAACAAACCACTAAACAATCGCTGCATTAGGTCCGAAAAAGGTCATGTATTTTCTTTTGTGTAGCTTTCGGTTGGCTACCGCTGTTTTTTACCCTTTTCAAAGGTTCGAATCCGTATTAGGGGCCTCTCGCGTTCATTTTGTAAAGTTCCGTATTTGTATCACATCTTTACTTCATAAATCTTTATGGGGTAGATTTCCAAGTGCCTCAACTAAGTCACATCATCATTATTATTAACCATTGATTTTGTTTGAAACTCTTTATCTACTTCGATCCAATGGCTTGTTTTTTTTTTTTTTCTCTCATCATTAAATAAGATGAATGTGACATGTCTAAAACAAATTTTAACCTTTAAAATGGTACAACATTTATATATATTTTATTTATATATTATTGTATTATTATTATTATTATTGTTGTTGTTATTACTATTATTTTCTTAAAAAAATTACAAATTTTTTAAAGTTTTGTTTAATATAAATATTTTAAATTTTTATAAAATTATTAGTAATTTACTTATGAGTGAGGCTATGGTATTATTAATAGTACAAAATGGGTTGTACTACGGCTCCATATTACGGTATTTGAAGTTCAATTGATCGGTTCAAACCGCTCAATGTGATCTCCATATGTTAATGTAGTTCTAGGCCAAATTTTATATTTTTTAGAATTTTGTAACTATATATTTTGATATATATAAAAAACCACATTTTTGAGTAGTCTATAATATTTACATTAAGTCATTTTCTAATTATCTAAAAATATAGTAAAAAAACACTAAAAATTATAAATTTTGGTCTACAATGACATTTATATATGGAGATCATATTAAGCGGTTTGGATCGGTTAATTAAACTTTAAAAATAATAATATGGAGCTATAGTACGGAGCACTTTCTACTATTAATAGTACCATAGCCTCACTCTTTACTTATTTATTTGATATCACTTTTTCGGGGCGAAGTCTGAATTACAGCTCTAGTTAACATAATACTACTAATAAATAAAAAGATAGTAGTAGCTAGACTAGTGGAATCAGGTGCTCTAGTGAAAGGTTATAGCTTTGCTTTCCTCGTCTCCCATATAAAATGTTATCTGTAGTTGGATACAAACGACTAATCGAATTCGCATCATCTGCGGTAACGCAAATTTTGCATTTGCCCGTACAGTAACTTTATAAACAGATCCCCATATCTAAACTCTAACCGTCGTCTAATGGGAACCATAAATTGATATTTGGGGTAGTAAAGTATAATTCAAGTCGTTAGCATTTTGAACCATAAATTGATATTTGGGGTAGTAAAGTATAATTCAAGTCGTTAGCATTTTGAAGTGAAATGCTAATATTTTCATATTAGTCTTAACTCACTATGAAATTATAAATAATATACCACAGCTCAGAAGATAACAAGAACAACGGATAAAATTTTGGTTTATTCACATATTGGACAAAATAAATAGCTAATGTACAATGTTACACATCTTGTGCTTTGCTCTAAGAGTTCTGCAATAGGTCACCTCGGCCATAGTGCAAGAAAAATGTAAAAAATAATAACAATTGAGCTCAAAGTCGCCATTTTTCTCAACTTTACACAAAATTGAGCTGAGAGTTCTGCAACAGATCGCCTCTTGCATAAAGGAGGAATTCACAGTCAATCCCTCAGCACTTATTGCAGTTAAAGTTGACCCAATTTCTCCTGATTCAGGAAACAAAAAGAACAAAACAAAAGATCAGCACACATACACCTCTTTTAGAAGTTCCTTAAGTTCTATTCTTAGCATAGGAAGATATGATGGAATGCATTTAATTTAGTTGTCAAATGAAACCTGGAGCATCTGCATCAGCTTGGGGTGCGTCTCCAGGAGCTGGCAAAGCTTATCACGATCACTCAACAATGACTGCCACACAAAACCGCAATAAATAAAAATAAATAACTAAATCCTCTGTCATCATAAAAATTATGCAGTACAAGACAACAAGTGTACCTGGATTGCCTCGGGAGAAGAAAAATACTGCTGCAGGGCAGCAGCTGGATCTTGCTGCTGTTGACTAGAGTTGCTGGTTTGACCAGCTTGACTAGTTTGACCGGTGGGCAATTGGATTTGAACTGGGTCAACATGACCCACAGCAGGAGTAGGAGGCCTGGCTCCCATTTGCTGATTCTGGTAGTACATTTGCTGAATCTGTGGGAATTGGAGCTGCTGTGGGAATCCTAATGGTACCTGAGGAAACCCTAGTGACTGCTGCTGCATTGTCTGCGACGGATGTGGCACTGAGGGCGGAGGTGGTGGTGGGGCTCGCTGCTGGTTCATAGCTGATGAAGGACCCGCTTGCATGGGCCTGTTCAACATGAGGGGAGCAAATGGGTGGGATGCAGGTATATTTGTGAGGTTCGGGTCATTACCTAGAGCTTGTTGTAAATGGGCTAATGAATAGGGTTGTGTAGGTAGGGGAGGCATAGGCCTCATAGGAAGTCCACCAGAATTGAAGTTCCACGGAAATTTGTTGGCTTCAGAATTGAGCATAGCATTTGCTTGTAGAATATTTTCTTGTTGGAACTGAAACAATTACAAGCACACAGCAGTTGTCATAAGAGTAATTTCAATATAGAATTTAGAACCAAATACATTTACAGTATTCCAATGAGCTCACAGAAAAAGGTACTAATTTGTCCTTTTCAATCTCTCAAAGAGAATAGGATCGACTAACAGTTTACTACAGTAAAGTGTGAAAAACAGAACTTTGAACTCGCACCAATATTTAACGAGAACTTCCCAAGCGATCAGCAAGCAGAACTAAGAAAATAATAATAATAATAATAATAAAATACACTCTAAAAGTTTACCTGAATTCCCATCAGTGCATTGGGAATGTTGACATCAGATGGCTGAAGCGGGAAACCACCAGGGATAGGTGGTGTCAGACCCCTCAAGGGGTTGCCAAAAGGCATCGAATTGTTGTTCACCTGGTCCAAACTTTGCCCTGAGGTCGATATAGCACGGCCAGGCGGCGGCATAGGAGGCAGTGGTGGCTGATTACTAGCAGGTGGACCCGATCGACCTGGTAAAGGCCCTGACGGAGGTTGGGGGCCGAGGGAGTTCCGGGTAACTGGAGAGGCCACCACCTGTCTCTCATGTCTCTCGAAAGGATTGTGGACACTGATGCTCTCCTTTTCAGGTCTCGTGAGTGGACTCTGTATTGCCTCTGTTTCTACTGAATCTGGGGAGTTCTCCCCCGTGACAACAGGAGGAGGCTGGAGATTATCATCGGCCTGGGGAAACAGGCCTTTGTCATCAGACCCCGACTCCTCATCAATATCTATATTAATCTCCTGCTCATCAAATAAATCAGCCTTGGCTTGGCGTGGTTTCTCAGCCTTATCAGCATCACCTTCGCTGTTATTATTTTTGCTGACAACAGGTGATGACCCCTTAACTTGAGGTGCATCTGCAAGCATGCTGGTAGCCACTGGGATGACTGCAGAGTTCTGCTTCTGCCGTGCAATGAACTCATCGACATGAATTGATGGAGGCCGGCCACGTTGAGTTGAAATAACAGCATTTGACCCAATGCTTGCTCCATCTATGTTTCTCTCTCTAGCCACATAATCATCGACGTGCATTGAAGGTGGCCGGCTTGTATTGGGCTTCCTCTGACGGAACGTGTCCCTACGTGTGGGACCTGTTGGTGTTGGTGCATTTGGCAAACTAGTCCCTCTAGAAAAAGAACTCGGAGGTTCAGGTCCTTCACGAAGACGCTTAACTGGTGGCTCACCTCCCAATGCAAGTCGGCGCCTTGCAGATTGTGCTGTTTGTGGTAGTTCCCACACAAATTTCTCCATAAATCCTAAATGTAACGATTCTTCATCTTCTTTTACTGAATTTAAAATCGATCTCCATGCATTTGAAAAGAGGAAGAGTTCATTAGTGATTGATTGGACTGAGTTGGCAGTAGAAGGCATTAGCTGTGCGGTCATGACAACTGATCTGACAATGTCACTCTGGGGTTCCAGCTCATCCTTAAGATCTATGACAGCTTGATTGACAAGTGGGTCCGATGTTTCGAGGATGTTTGAAATAGATCTCAATGCTGTCTTAGCCTGGAATACAGAAGAAATTTAGAAACAAATAGCAACCAAATAACTATCTAACACCAGGGAAGGAAAGTCTTCGGGCTGGGATGTGAAACAGCGAGGATCAGCTCAGACTGGGTATTATGCAGAATAACAATTTTTGGAGGCATAAACCAGAGGTACCAGAATATTAGAAAAAAATAATGAATGAATTTGTGTAACACTTTGAGAAATTGACTTACCGTGACATTTTTGGACAAAAAATTGACTCAATTTCCTATTGTTACACTTTCCCAGTATATACTGTCAGACAATGTTATACGCATTTATGCTCTACCTGGTGTAAGATTGACTTCCCACTAGCAGCAATTGCATTGGTGCTATCTTCAGCAATCTTTGATTCAAGCGTTTTCAATAATTTCATGATCTGACTCAACTTCTCTTTGTAAGAATCTGAGTCGGGATCCAAATCACTGGGGACCCCAAAAAGGAGCCTGAGTATTGAGATTCCCTCCAAACTAACAAGATAGAGGCAAAAATATATTTTAAAAAAATCAGTTATCAAGGTAGTGAATGTTTTTTCCCATGCTCGTGCAGAGGAAAAAGAAAAAAGTAGAATTTCCTGATAATAACTAACAGCTGCAGTATCAACATCAATTTTATACAGCATTACAAGTTTACAACCTATCATGGATGAGCCAAAAATGAGTAAAGCAGAACTCACCTCTCATTGCTCAAGAGAAGGGAGATAGTCCCAAGTGAGAGTGCATAGATAATTTCTACCACAATGTCAGATCGAGTTTCATTCAAATCAAGACATCTTAAAAGCTTCTCAAAGCATCTTAGAAAGGGTGGGGACTGCTGCCACTCTTTTCCTTCCTGCACTTGTGGACCGGATGATTGAATGCGCGAAAGAATTAACGCAAGTGCACTTCTCCCTTGATCTGACAAGATAACTTCCTTAGATGCAAGTGCACATGCTAACATCTCCCTGTCCACTGGCAATTCCTGAATTTTCATATTCCCAGGGAGAAAAAAGCAAATTAGCAAGCAGTCAATGGATCAATATCTTCATTGAGATAAGCATCAGAATTAAACAAAAAACCTGGAAAAGATTGAACAGATGGGAGATGAGCAAACAGAAATTATCCATACTGAGAGCATCACCATCCTTGTGCCTGTATTCACGAACCAAGATTCAGAAAACAACAATAAAACTGTTTTTAAATATAGAATAAACAACATACAATGACCCATTCATCCATTTACATCAAATCATTAGATGGCTGGGAACTAAAGATGAGAGCCATGGACTTCATTAAAGGAATCCTCCAACTGAAAGGCGTGGAACTTGTAGAGTGCAGCTTGCAAATTCCTAGAATTTTCAATAGTGTCCTCACAGCACCCATCTTGCAGAACATTTCCTACGTAAAAGTAAAAGAAAAAAAAAATGAAAAAGTTTAGCTTACACCGCATCAGAGTTGGACCCACATAACAGTGCCAAAATGATGTAATTACAATGAGCAAGTAAGAAACCTTGGCTTTTGGGTGCTCCAACAAGCCAGCAAGAAAATGAAGTAGCTGACGCACCTGCACAATCATAATGCTTCCATATGTTAGTAACTATGCATTTGAGTAGATTTACTATCAATTCGCTTGTATGCACCATACCTTAAACACCTCCATATCTGACAGAGTTGTTCGGTTGGCTATATCATTCAACCAAGAGAAAATAGGATCTAAAAGAATAGTTGCACCTTCCATCATTTGACATGAAAGACGGACTATAAAAACCCGAAGCATGTCTTGCATCACCATCAAACCCTGATTATGAAATATTTGTGCATTAACATAATATTATGACAAAATCCCATCAATTAACAGAATAGATGTACGCACCGAAGTAGAGAAATTTAGAACCACCAGTGAAATGCTCTCGAGTTGTGGGGTCAGCTGAGCAAGCAGCTGTTCTAGATAGCTCGGTTGCATGTACCAGTTGACCTTTTTCTCACCCTGAGGGCCCAAAATTGACCCAATGCTGAGGTTTCTAAGAGCGCTTAATGGAGGAACCTCACTTTTCCATTGCCATATACCTTCATCTGGAAGCAAGTCACCCTTATTGTATGTAAACGAACCAGTTAAATAACAGCAGTGTAGTATTATCCATGACAAAAATGAGATATGTAAGAGATGTAATCTATTCATAAGACGAGCATACCAGGAGCGAAAGCATACTGGAAGCATCCTTAGGTCCAACGGGCAACTTAGCAGCGACATTTTCTAGAAGATGGTGAAAGAGATTGGGAGCCCAACCAAATACTGGCCAGAAAGCAACTGCTGACGTGATAAGATGACACACAGCTCCCAAACCTAATGCAGAACTAGTAAAGGACAGATCTGCAGCACAAGCTGCCAGTTTTGGGCTGCAATGGAAAACAAGATATTACTACAAAATAAACTAAGAGCACATATGAAATACTAAAAATATATTTACCTAATTTCACGATGCAATTGGAGCAGAGCTTTGAGTAACTTCTTGTTGCGGTAAACCTCCTTTGTTTCCTAAACAATAAAGCATCAATACCTTATCAGCTTAAAGGGTACCCTTCCATCAATTCTTAGTGCTAGTGCCAACATGCAAACAAGCTCAAACTTTCATCCAATGGAAGTTACTCACACGTCTTACAGCTATCGCCATAATAAGCAATCTATCAAAGGTTCATAAAAGAACCCACTTACTTGTAATTTGCCTAAGACATGAATCAGCAAAAGAAGAGAGGGGATCATGAGATCAATAAGCTCTTGCTCATGACTGCGGTCAAAAAGCAAATCTGCCGTAGAGCTCAACTCTGCTCCTTCATCAACTAGATAATCTGAAAAATCAGAATCATAAGATACTAACAATCAAGTAATTTTAAATTATGTAGCACATCATCTCAAAATATTCCTTACAAAACCAAATAAATAGGTTAAATTGACGAATGGAACTTACCGTAGTTATTTGATAAACGCTCAAGCATATATTTGCAATGAACCAAGACCACATAAATAAGTGTGATGGCACCTTCTTCAAAAAGAGTGGCAGCAATTGCCTGCATGAGGTTCAACTAGAGATCAGTAAAGTATAGCACCACATTTGGATGCCTAAGAAGACATGAATAATATAAGACCACAATAAAGAAACCATGTCATACTGCTACACCATTACTACAGATTTGCCACAGAAGTGAAGAAAATGTCTCTTATGATACTGAATATTATTCTGTACAGATAAGACTTAGACTCTTAACCTATTGAAAATAAAACAAACAAATTTGAAGCATAATATGACTAACACCAATATAAGCTCCCTTAGATATTGAGCATAAACGTACATTAAACTAATACAAGAAAAGATTACAAAATATATCAATTCACT
The DNA here is from genome assembly GCA_030179965.1 of Cyperus esculentus. NCBI lineage: Eukaryota > Viridiplantae > Streptophyta > Magnoliopsida > Poales > Cyperaceae > Cyperus > Cyperus esculentus. Next base: position 1,480,561 of record JASGLE010000030.1, read on the forward strand.
TGAGTACAAAACTTTTAGATTTACTTCTGTCATTGCTGTGACCTAAATGAATACAAGATGTTACTTGTTGTTGTTAAACACATGAAATATCATAAGTATTGACTAAAAAGTAAGATAGAGAACGAAGTCTAGTTCTCACAGAATCTTCTGAAATAAAGGCAAGGATGCGAAAAGCGGTGGTTAGCTGGGTGATAGAAGTGCTGCCTAAGTCAGATCCCTCAAAAAACTTGTCTGAGACCAGTTTTCCGAGGAGATTGTCAATGATATGGCCATCTGAATCAATAGTAGGATCAGAAACCACCATCTCTGCATCAATAGAGTCTGACACAAGCACACTGCCTGAGGACAAGTGTGCATCTCCACCAGATGCTAAAACTGCCGCATAGCGGAGGAGGCCAATAGCACCATTCCTGTGCATCAAGTGTGCAAAACCTTTTAGTTGTCTTAGGAACAATTTGGTGATTTACCAAAACCTTGCTGTGAAAAATAATCCTAGTCATTGATAGACTGCTAAGTTTGTATTCTTGGGTAGTAGCTCAATCTACTTCTCCAAGTTACAAGCAAGTAGGACTTCTTTCCTTTTCATTTCATGGACGGCGTGCGAGCAAATTTTAAACAAGCCCTACAACAATTATTTCACCTATATACTGCTAACTTATTTTGAATCATGGCAGTTCCAGAACCAAAGGTTATTATTTTAAATGCCAGATCATATGACTATCAACTCCAAGTATGATTTTAACAGTTCATACAAAAGCACTACAGCAAACATAGACGAGTATGGCACATACCTGTGGTAAACAACCCCTGCATCTATCCACTCAAGCAATCGGGTTGGGGCATCCTTTCGATTTGATCCTGGGGATGACATATGCAGAGCCTTATGAAGATCAACCGCAATTCCAATCCAAGAGTGAAGCGACCAGGCAGTTGAATCAGTGACAAGTACTTCAAAAATCTCAGCAGCAGAGTGGAAGATAGCAAGGCTGAGGGATGACGATGACCCTATGATATAAGTGAATTATTGTAATCTGAATCATCTACTATATAAAATGATACTTGATTCCAGAAAAAGGCTAATAATGAAGACAAATGAGAAACAGCAAAGTTTTTCATCTAATGGCCAGCATTGAATCAGTAAATGCTACTAATATCACATATCTTCTTACAAACAGTACTTCTTGAAGTGCAAATATTTTTTATAATTTTTAGCAGGTTGGTTTGATGACATAAGGCCTATAACAGTATGGAGACAAAGCTGTACCATTTGCAGGAGAAGCTTGGTCTTGATCTTTGTAGGAGCACAGAGCATCCAGCAGAACTGACACTACCTATAAACCAAAAGGCTCATTAACAATTTTCCTTCTTCCAATGCCTATGCAAATTTTGAATTGAAGAAACTACCTCAGGAAAATGAATGATGGCTAACAATGCTTGCCGACCAGTGTCAGACCTGAATTAAAATAAGATCAGTTTTTCAAAAAAATGCCACATGCATCTGGGCACTGTTACAATAAATGATATTCACAATGCTAATTAGCACTCATTAAGTTAACCCAGGATGGTTCAGCCAGTGTTTTGAAAACCGGTGTGAACAGCTGATTAAATGCCCGTTTAAGCGCTGACGGAGGCCAGGCCGTTTTGACTTTCAATCGTATTTATCGACTCATTTCACAGACTGAAGAATTGAATGCACTGACTGCTACGATTAATGGGCCAATCCCAATTAATCGATTATTTAGTTCATACATATACACACCTCCCATGTACCAATGTTCCATACAGGCTCATAAAATATAAAGTTACAACTTAGAAGCGTGCACCATTTTATGTCTTTAATGGAATGCTAGATCAATAATTTTGAAAAAAAAAGAAAGCATTTTGTTTCGTCCTTATTCACTATCCTATTTGGTTGTTTTCTTCCTAAATTTGTTATTAAACAATTCTAATTAGTTTTTTTTTTTCAAAAATTTATTATTGCACAATCATAATTATAATTAGTTGTTTTCTTTCTAATTTATTGTATGAGAACAAAGAGTAATCTCATTAGAACTTCTTGCCCTATTTAAAAAAAATATAAATATGAGTAATTTCTTGGAACATAAAAGTGAGTTATCATTATATAAATACAATAAATACGGACATTTCCAAATAAATAAAAATAATTATAGATACACTAATAAAAATGTCAAATGGTCTCTAAAAATCCAATTAATTATCCGCATAACGATTAATCACTTAGCGGTAGACCGACCGTTCACCAAGCACAAACCGTTTTTTGAAACACTGAGTTTAGCCATGAGAAACTTTTCTATACAAGCACTTAAAACTGTAGGGAAACCCATGATCAATGTTGGTATGGCCACATGGGACATGAATTACAAAGCATACAAATCAAGAAGTAAATAGACCTGGAGATAGCACAGAGTTCCCACAAAAGCCAAAGGAGCTCATCAGAATTTGGAGATACCACAAGCAATCGATCAAAAAGACTCGCCTGAAAGCACACACCATAGATAAATCAGAATTACTATTTTATTCGCACATGTCAAAAGTTTCAAGTTGGAAACAAACCACTCGAATGTGGATTTCTGTTATTGTTGCAACATCTTGAGGATGGCAAAAGAATCCCTTCGACAGTAGAACATATGCCTGCCTGAGAGTCGTGCATTCTGCTTTATTTGAATCTTCGACATCTTTAAGAGAGAAAACCAAAAGTTCTGTTGCTTCAGCTTGATCAAGTAGGAAAGTCAAACCTGAAAAAAAGAAGAAAAAAAATAAGAAAACAGCAAATACAGTATTAGTTTTCAAATACCTATTACATCTACATTTACAAAACCTTTTGGTTGGTTCACCCCGTTCAACAAGCAATTGTAACTTGGTCAAACAAAAACCTAGCATGCCAACATGGGAATTTCCACTTGTGTAACATCTATAGGCACTGTATCCATATATAGATATATGAAAACGGGCACTACATTTGAATCTTTTCTTTGTAAGATGAAAAAAGCAGGACCCTAATATCCATTTTCAGTTTATCAAATATAACACCCTTCATGCCTTTGCTAATCCCTTTTTCGTCTAAGTTAACAATTTACATGGAATGTTTCCTCTCTATTACCAAAAGTATTTGAACACATTTGAAATTATAGAAGCTTCCTATTTTTGTTCATATTTGATAGGTTCGCTTATACATGATTACTATATGACTTGCACAAACAAACTGGATCAATAGTGAAAAAAAGTGACATTCATCATGAAACTTTGTACAAAGCAATGTCTTCAGTTACTCAAAATTTGTGAACTGATCCCTCACAAGTCCCACATTAATCTCACTTTGGTTAATTAAACAAAACAAAAAACCTTCTAATCAAGCATAAATGACCAATTGTCATTTCCGAATTCTTTACAGCTTGTTTGGGACTACCCCAACTTGTTTGGAACTAAAGGATTTGTTGTTATTGTAGTTGTTTATGAAAAATGAAACCAATTTCATATACTCAGCTCAATAATAATTTAGCAACAAAAGTTAAGTATGGAATAATGGACCCAAAAATTTCAAGCCTCCAAAGAAAAACACAAAAATCTTAAAATTAACAAGCCTAGAAAATAGCAATATGAACAAGCACCAATACTGTGCTGTACATGTTCACAATTCACAGACCACACTAAGAACCCACATATTTATGATACCTACAATTTTATAGCACAGCAAGACAGAATGAAATAATGACCTATTAATTGCCTACGAACTCCATTAGAGAAAAAAACTTGCACGTAAAGAAGGCAAATAATGCATATTTCACTAAGACTTTCCAGCGATCATGTGCTTCTGTATGGGTAATGCTAGCTGCTTTCAGTAATACCTGAACGTGATAGGAGAAGAGAGAGAAGAATTGACTCGATTGATGTAGCACTCTCAACAAGAATATCTGCAGCAGCACGACTTGCAGTTGCAGACCGCAACATAGGAGATGACAGCAGTGCAGCCGACAGGGGAAAAAATCCTCTCTCCTATTTGCAAAAAGTCAAATAAGTGCAAGTTTTATGAGACAGTGAGTATTTTTAATGTGATGTTAACACGTTAAGAAAGTTGACATACCTTGAGAAGAGACAACAAGATCTTATCCACATCAAATTGAGTGAAGCTGTACTTGGAGTTTGCAATGCAGTTGATAGTGGCTTTAGAGGACAATAAAATATCAGAGCTTCCCGAATTGAGCATTTTTTTTGCCACACCAACGGGCGACGGATCCTCAATGGGTTCACACATATTCAACAATTTCTGTACAGTTTATGTATAATTAAACCATAATTCAGAAATGAAAATACACAGAAAAGAATAATCAGAGAACAGGAATTTACTGAAAGCTGTGAAAGCTCTGAGCTAATGGTTACAAGCAAATCAGCTTCCCCAGCATTAATTGAGCTCCAGTCATTGTCCAACACGGATACTACAGCTGACTGAAAATTTACAAATTGAGATTGTTATAGAATGTTGAGATACAAAAGAAAAAAAAACAAAGAAAAGAATGCGATGGCAATTCATGTTTCTTTTCTAAAAGAAAATTAACCTCATATCTGGATAAAGTTTCAAAAAAGCGGAGTCGGTGCAACACGTAGGTAGCCATAGAGGCGATATCATGTCTTTGTTTCTCCAATAACAGCCTCAATAACAATGTATATCCTATGCTGGCACATATTGGCACGGTCTCATCACCATGCGAATACCAGCCAAGGAATGCTTCACACCCAATCCCATGCCGGGTGGCACACTCAATTATACTGACCAGAAGCAGTGAGAAAAAGGTCGAATCTTGGATCTCAGCAGACAACAATTGGATGATTTTGTCCATTCCTCCAATACTAACAAAATGGAAACAGCCCTCCTTTGAACTGCACAGGAGCAGTACCAACCCAAGACACAGAGCCAAGCTTTTGTCCTGACAATATAAGGAAAAGGGAGTAACAGAACATACAAAAATTAAACAAGGAAAAGAAGTGCAAGCATCCGTAAAAGTAAACAACACTATACTGGCTAGAAAGTAAAGTATATTCACCTCGGAAAGCAAAGGATGATCGGCCAAAAAATCACTTCTAAAGAAGGGGAAACAGCGGCTAAACATGGCAATCAACTCCGTAGTTGACATATCATTTTCAGAATCAGAGTTTACTAATTGAAACTCTTTCCAAATTTGCAAAAGCTGATCCCTAGCCTCATCCAAAGAATCCGCTGATTTCTGGGAAGTCAAGCTCAATGTTTGTTGTAAAATATCAATGTTAACCATTGCAAAGGAAGAAATTGAGGATATAACAGAACTAAGCATGCTGAAATCAAAATTTAAGCAATTAGAATCTTGGGAAGCTCTGAGGGCATGAGACAGAAACTTCTTGACTTGAGGAGAAATGTCAGAATCAGGAAATTGCAGGGTTAGGGATTTAAGACGAGGCAACGGTTCATTGAGAGTGAACTTGGTGGAGGTGTGGAGTGCAGGAGGGAGGTCTTCAAGCTTGCCCTCGGAGGGGGAATAGACAACATTTGCTAGAGAATTATCAAGGTCGAATTCGATATTGAACTGACCGAGGTCCTCTGCGGTGTTGCCGTAGATGACGAGGGTCAAGCTGCGGTAAGTCCCTCGCAGTACGAGATGGCTCGTCACGATCGCCTGCAATGGAGAAGCAGAAGGTATTTAAAGAAGCAGTAGCAGTGATTTGATCTATGATTTAGGAAAGAAAGAAAGAGGAAAGGGTACTACCTCGACTTCCAAGACGTTGGAGGAGGAATGGGAGTAGAGGAAAGGGTGAGAGAGCCGCCGGAAGCGGGACTCGCCCTCGGAGTGGACGAAGACCTCGAGGGCGAAGGAGGGAGGGGAGGTGGCGCCGAGGAGCGAGAGATTGGGCGTGGAAGGAGAGGCGCCCTGCTCGAGGAACTCGCAGGCAGTGATGACGACGGGCTCGGAGAAAGTGACCTCGTCGACGTACTCGTCGAGCTGAGAATGGAGGATGGTTTGAGCGAACAGCACGCAGGGCTCCGGCCGACCCATGCCGCTCTCTCTCTGGCCCTAAAAGTTAAAACCCTGCAAGCGGTGAGACGCCGGACCAGAGAGAGGGTTGAGAAGGAATGAAGCTATAGCTCCCAATAGAGACTGAGAAAGAGAGAGGGTTTAGTCGCCGTGGGGGTCGGCCGTCATTCGGGGAGTGGCAGCCCAAACAGAAGCAAGCTCAGTGGGCTCAGTGGGCTTTTTCAGCCTTTCAATTCCATTCATCCACTTCTTGTTGTTTGGCTAGGGTGCTCTTAACTTGTAATAAATCAAGTAAACAACCAACCTTTCATCTCATCTCATCTGGTATTTTTATAAGAGGAGGGATCAAATAACCATAAATTTTGGTGCCCCATCAATAATCATAAAATTAAATCTCTAATAACTACATTTTAAATTCTTAAAAGATAAAACTAATTGATAGAATGTTTTGTATATATCATGTTTTATGTGTACACAAAAAATTATATTATTTTGATTTTATTTATGTGCATCAAGCATTAACAAAAATCAACGGTCCAAATTTTATAATTTTTTCGCCTCTCTTGATGGCTATCAAAATGAAGTTAAATTTTCATCATTTTTTACGTATATGTTATTGAGATGATTTAGAATACATCTAACGGTTTACATTTGTAAATTTATTTATAAATAATAATGTGGTTACCAAAGGCACCAATTTTTGTAGTTATTGGATCCCTCCTCTTTTTTTTTGAGATAAAGATGAGGGTCAAGCCACTCAAATTTAAATGTCTATAAAAGACCCCCCATCCGGGTTTCGAACCCGCAACCTCCCACACGGAGAGCGTTGCCCTTAGCCACTAGACCAAAGGCTGGTTCTTGATCCCTCCTCTTTTTATAATTATAATACACTTTAATATATTTCATAAAGTATTTAAAATATCTAAAATTGAAAAGTATTATGCATGTATTGATGGTTAAAACCTATGAATTGATAGTGTTTTCAATTCTATTCAAAGTTTTGTTTGATAGTTCATCGAAGAATTGTCGAGTTATAACTTACGAGCTGTATGTATGAGCATACGGTATGCTCTCATGTGATAATCTCAAGACCTTATAACAAAATAAAATTACGATAAATCTCAAGTAAACAATTCTTTACAACAAATTACGCCCTCTTGACAACATAATTTCTCCACTTGTGTTGTGCCTTTTCTATTTCTTTTTTCTTACCTTTTGAGATGGTAGGAAAATCTACAATTTTTTTCATTAACATTAAAAAGGGAGCATAATGAATATTTATCTATATAGAAGGAGAAAAAAAAAAAAAAAGAAGAACATAGAAGAAGAAGCAATAGAGGCGACAAACAGTGAGGGTGGACGAGGGTCGTAGAGAGGTGATGGCAGAGGGCAACAAAATTGAGAGCGGTGGGTCGAGCCCAGCAAAGCAAGGTGAGGCGAGATGAAGGAAGCCCAGTGAAATGGGGCAAGGGGGAGCCAGGTGAGGCGTGGCAAGGGGAGCTCAGACGAGTGGGGCACAATAAGGTGAAGGGAGCGGAGTGCAGGCAATATGGACGGAGTTAGGATTTCATCATAGAGAGAGCAAAAAAAAATGATGTCGTAACAAGTTTTTTGAAAATTAAAATGGTTGCATATTATATTATTACACAGTCAAAATTATTAAGTTTCATTATAAATACAATCAATATAATATAAGACATTATACTTAACCATCTCAATATATTTGACCTAAAATGACATATTAAATTTTTTTTTCAAGGATCGTAGGGGACCATAGCCGCCCTAGCCACCCCTCTCTCCGTCTCTGGCCCGCGCGAGGTGAGGCAAGGCGAGGGGAGTTCAGGCAAGCAAAGTCCGGCGAGGCAAGAGGAGCCTAGGCGAGTGGAGTATGGTGAGGCGAGACGAAGGCATAGCAAGACAATTTGTTTTTATTATTTTTTAATTTAAAAAAACTAAAATTAAAATTTTAAATAATTGCTACGGGGTTGCAGTGCTTACTCGGCTTTGTAAAATTTGAGTTTGGCTCTGCTTGGGGCTTTTTCTTTGAAGAGTCCGTATCTGCTACGATTCAAAAACGATATGAGGACTAACAATTCAAATCCGACGGTTGTGACTTTTAAGGAGGATTTTTAAAGATAATCTAAGCCATTCAAGATGGCTTGGAGGCTCCTCCGATCCACTTTGGATCGTAGCAGATGTGAGCGCTTTCTTTGAATGCCCGGGAGGAAGAGCAATTTCTGTCCGCATTTGAAAATTGAAACTGCCAGAGGACCATGATCATGTCCCAAGTTACCAAATACGCAAATAAGAAAAACATAATCACCGATTATATTATATAACTCTACACAATTTGGCTTACAGGCATTCACATTATTGGTCCATCAATTATCCAATAAATATAATTAAAGCTTGCCTACAGTTTGCGGAATACCATAAATAAGCTTCTCACTTTTTTTTATGTTGGTCTTTGACAGGGTCCTTTCAAGCCTAATAAGCAACTAGATATGTTTTATTTAATTTATGATATGAGATATGTGCCATGTAATGCATATTATGGTCCCTGACCAGTAATTTACCTTGTGATATAATTTTCTTATATATAAATATATAGAGCTAGACTAATATAAAACATTTGCATTTCGAAGTCAGTCTAAATTATACTTTGCCATGTCCGAATTTTCGATTCATGGTTCCCATTAAATTCATCATATGAAAAATGTTTCATTTTTGGAGTTTTTTAAGTATTTGTTTTGGATTTTTCAAAATGACTATAAAATATTAATAAAATAGTACTTATTTGTACATGGATTTTAAAAAATCCGAAATAAATACTTAAAAATCTCAAAAAATGAATTTTTTTTTTATTTTCTAGTATTTTCATATGATAAATTTAATGGGAACCATAAATCAAAATTTCGAGCGTGACAGAGTATAATTTAGACCGTTAGCATTTCGGATCGAAATGCAAACATTTTCACAATAGTTATACTCTTAATATATAATTATACATCATAGCTGAATATTCAGCTACTTCAAAATAAAATAAAATAAAAACAACTAGATATTAATTAATTGTACTGTTAGACAATTTAAAAAGGACAGGTGGTCGCCGCCAATAATATACAAAATACAATAATATGTGAAAATATCTCCTGAAAATCTCAATTGAACGAATTAATTAATGGTTCCACGTTCATAAGCGGATGAACATATCCATTTGTTAATTATGGCTATATATAGAGAAACGTTAATTCTATTTTGTTTTGTGAAAAAAAAAAAATGAATGCATTTTACATCAGATTAGAGAAGGATCAAATAACCATATTTTTTTGTGACCGATCGATGACCATAAAATTAAATCTTAAATAACTATATTTTAAATTCATTAATAACAAAAATAATTGATAGAATATATTGTATATATATCATATTTTAATAATTATATCATTTTGATTTTAGTTACATGTGCATCAAGCATTAACAAAAATCAACGGTTTTAAGTTTTATGATTTTTTTCTCCTCCCTTGATGACTATCAAAACAATGGTAAAACTTTATCATTTTTTATGTATATGTTATTGAGATAATATAGAATACATCTAACGGTTTAGATTTTTCAAATTTATGCATAAATAAAACAATGATCACCATAGACATCAATGCACATGGTCATTGGATCCCTCCTCTTCACACGTTCATAAGCGTCCCGGATGAACATATCTATTGTTAATTGTGGCTATAGAAAAACGTATTTTGTTTTGTGCAAAAAAAAAAAAAATGAATGCATTTTACATCGATGAAGTAACTCCTTGAGTATCTTTCAACCTAATTAATAAAACTACCCAAGTTCTAGAAAAAAAAAAAGAAAACAGGTAACTTAATCTTAGCGTATATCTCATTTTTGGTACATTAATGTGATATTGTCAAAGCTCAAAATCAATACGAAACCTAAAAATTAATATTGAAGTTTTTTATTAAAAATAGTGGAGTTACAATGCTTTTTCTTAGAAGATTACAATGCTTTTTCTTAGAAGACTGATCAACTTTTAAATTGGCACAAATTTGATGCATACGTTACGTACGATTTTTTTTTTAATGCAAAATATCATACTTCAAGACAGAAATTCGGTGACGAATTGTAGTAGGTCTAGGTCGAGTGCTAATCCTCTGTTACACTGCATTGTGAACCGTTAGATTATCTCAAGATTCAAGCCAGCACATATCCCGAGATGATCTAACGGTTCACATTGTACGCTACACAACGCAGCGCTATAGAGGATATGAAATCGTACAAGTCGGGAATTACTTTAAGACCAAAGAAGTATGGATAGAACAATATATATATAGAGCTAGACTATTATACTAACGTTAGCATTTCAGAATGAAACGCTAACACCTCAAATTTGATGTTATCGTGTTCAAAATCGCGATTTATGGTGCTCAATAAATTCTTTATATGAAAATATTGGGGAATACAAAAATTTTTCATTTTTAGAGTTTTTTAAGTATTTGTTTTGCATTTTTGAAAATAGCATGTACAAACATCAATATTTTATTAATATTTATAAGCTATTTTATAAAATTCAAAACAAATACTTAGAAAACTCTAAAAATAATTTTTTTTTTGCATTTCCCAATATTTTCATATAAAAAATTTATTGAGCACCATAAATCGTGATTTCGGACACGATAACATAAAATTGGAAGCGTTAGCATTTCGGTCTGAAATGCTAAAATTAGTATAATAGTCTAACTCTATATATATAAATAACTTTTTTTTTTTTGCTTAACGCGATAGAGGAATGTAAGAGTTGTAACATTAATTAATGGTCTAAAGATCGCAGCATCAGAAACAGTAAGAAAAAAAAAAAAAAAACTTATATTGACGAAAAGAAGCTTATACAAACCAAAAAAACATAGAGAATGTTGTTGCATTGAGATCGAGTTCACAGCTCAAAGAAATTGAAGGTAAATGAATCAATTTCATTCTCTGCAGTCTGTGACAACAGTAAGCTGCACGAGCTTATTAATTTCAAAAACAAACTACAAACTATATATGTATATATGCTCAATTACACACCTCAAAACCCAAAATGATTATCAAATTTAATTCACATAATTAATTAATTACAGTTTTCTTTTTGGTTTCTTAAATAATTAGATATCAAACGTGACCTTATTATCGTCGGTCGTGGTTTTTGCCGATTCGGGTTGAGGCTTAATGCTGCTGTCATGGGCGTCGGGCTTCTCCTCGAAGATTGTATCAGGCGGCTGCGAGGGCTGGTTCAAATTGGTCTGGTGGCGGTGGTACCGGCACTTGAAAGAGCCGGGGTGTGAAGTGGGCGCACATACGCAGGGCTTGCCGCCGCCGACCAGGCTGTTGAGGGAGTCGGTGGACCACGATTTCTTCATGGAGGAGAGCTTCAGCTGGTCGCGCCTTTGCATTTGGCGTTGGCTGTCGGTGAGCACGAAATCGGTGTTCATGGCTGGCTGCTGCGTCAGAAATCAATCTGGAACAATAGAAATTGAAAAATAAATTGCAATATCACTCGATCAATTTGGGTCTTACGCATCTGAAGATAATGTTAATAACATATGATAGATCGAGCAGGGAAAAATTAAGAAAATCATCACACAATTGGATTACAAATTAATGGATGGATAAAATGAGAGCAAGATCGAGTTTGTTACCGGCGGGGAGATGAAAGAGATCGAGGAGAAGATCGGTCAGCTGAGGAGATGCAAATTAAACAGCAAAAGGGAATGAGGGAATGGATAGCGGAATGAAAATGGCAATGGCAATGGCAATGGTAGTTTGATGGAGAAGGAGGCGGTAAAATGGGGGAGGGAGGGAGGATGATGCTATTGCTTTTGCTATTTGTTATTGCTATTCGCTAGCTCCAGATCATCCAGATCATATTATTTATTTAATTTTAAAGGTCCACCTTTCGCCGGCCGTTTCGTTGGAAAAATAAAATAAAATAACATAAGCATAAATCGTGTTCTCCAAGCGAGAGAGAACCAGAGACTTCATCATAAATTCACAAGAACATCAATCCCAGCATATGCATAATATATATGAGTAAAACTACGGTTTTCTTAAGCTCACAGAGGTGTCCCGTGTACTTAACACCAAAAACATATTAAATCATATTCAAATTTTGATTTATATGGCTCAATAAATTCTCTATATCAAAATCTTATAGTATGCAAATTTTTTTTATTTTTAGAGATTTTTAAGTATTTATTTCGGATTTTTTAATAGCAACTATACAATATTAATAAATAATCAAAATCTCTAAAAATTTTATATGTAACTTTTGAAAAATTTGAAATAAATACTTAAAAATCTCTAAAAATAAAAAATTTTTGCATGGCACATGATTTTGATATAAAAAATTTATTGAGCCAAATAAATCAAAATTTAAATACGATTTGATATGTTTTTAGTCTTAAGCTTATAGGAGGCCCGTTAAACTTAAGAGCACTATAGTTTTACTCTACGGTATATACTTTTTTGTTAGAGGCTCCTGTAGAAAAGTAGGATGACTTGCATCGACACCCTTTTGTGTTAAGCTTGAGCATGTGAAAACGAATTCTCATTCCTCCATGCTGACTCGACGCTGTCACGTCAGACATGGTCGTGCAGCTCATAGTCATAGACTCATAGTTCTTTAATTGACGTTTCTTATTTTCAAGACGTTGACAATTCAGATTTCAGTAAATTCAAATAATTTCTTAAAAACCGAAGGAACTTCGTAGATCGATGTGCTATTAAATTCAGATTGAGAGTTTCTTAAATTTTGAAGCGGTTTGATGATTGTTTGATAGCTCATCCAAATTAAAAATTGTAACTTTTATCGGTTGTTCCATGAACCATGAAATATGCTTTGGATTGATTCAAGTTTGAAAATATATTCAACCCACAAGCTTCACAGTATTTTTATGAAATGTTGTAAAATTCTTATCATTTTCTAAAAGATTGTCTTAAAAAAAATTTAGAAGTAGCTTCCCATTTAAAATATGATATCTAAGTGAGGACTGTGAATTTGTGAAGGGATCCTATTGCTATTCCTTTTTATTAAAATAAAGATGAGGGTCAAGCCACTCAAATTTAACTTGCGACCTCCTACACAGAGAGTGTTGCTCTTAGCCGCTAGACCAGGCCTGATTCTTCCTATCGCTATTCCTCATCCTCATGTGGAAAAGATACAGTGAATTTGTTTCCATATAATAAGAAGGCAAGATGGGGGAAATGAATAAAGATAGGCGTGCAGGGCCTAACCTATCACATGTTCAAATTCTAATGTAATGTAATGGCGCAATCCGAGAAAGAGGCGGCTCTGGCGGCACTCCCGCTGGATGCTAGCTGATGCCGATGAGGTCCTCTCCTGACATGATTTTAGTCATGAAATTAAGTACCAGTTGTAACATGATTTAATTGCTATCTCTTTGTGTCATTGATATTAGTCAATTAATGCTTACCCAGCCTCAAGTAACTAGTAAGACGCAGTGATTTAAAAACGGTTCGGGTAGGACCGACCTATTTAGTTGCTATCTCTTTGTGTCATTGATATTAGTCAATTAATGCTTACCCAGCCTCAAGTAACTAGTAAGACGCAGTGATTTAAAAACGGTCCGGGTAGGTCCGGGTCGGTTCAAACTCGTCTCGGTCCACGGGTTCTTCGGTTTACGGGTTTCCCCGGTCCACAGGTTTTTCTGGTTCGGGAAACCTCGGAAAAATTTTGAGGGGAAGGAGATTAATTGGACCTAGCTTAAGACCGTCCCTCCCGGGTTGTTCGGGTTTCCCGGTCCGGGTTGCTCGGGTTGCCCGGTCCCGGAGTTATATGTCAAAAAAATAAGAAAACAAAACAAAAAAATATAATACACCTATTTTATATTACAAAAATAAAAAATACTTAAAAAACAAAAAATAATTCAAAATTAAATTATTTGTTTTAATCATATATACATATATTATATTATACTATTAAATGTTTGGAAAATAATATTTTAATATTAAAAATGAAAAAAATTAAAATAATATTATTTAAACCGAAAAAATAACATAGAAAATCAGAAAAAAAATTTTAATAATTATATTTGTTGTAAAACAAAAATTCTTGAAAAATAAATTTTAAATAATATTATATTAGTTGTTAACATAGACGGAAAAAGTTTGAACCAAGTCGGACTACCTCGGGTTATTGCCCCGGCACCTCGGGTCGGGTAGGGTCAGGTCCCGGGTTGCCCTGGTACCCCGGGTCGGGTAGGGTCGGGTCCCCGGTTGCCCCAGTACCCCGGGTCGGGTAGGGTCGGGTCCCGGGTTTGCTCGGGTCGGGTTTCCACAGGAATTTTTCTATAAACATGGATACCTACCCTTGCGAGGACCATCCCTCCCGGTCCTCTCGGGTTGCCCCGGTCATACGCCTGGGTCGGGTCGGTCGGTCCATTTTTCCTGGGTTTCTCGGATTGGATTTGGACCTCTCGGGTTTTTTTGAAACACTAGTAAGACGTGCACCTCTTGTCTTTGCTACTTGATTCGGTTCTGTTCTCATGCCGCCAACGATTACATTTTCAGCACAGATATAATTGATACCCATTCCATATATTCTGAGATATAACTGGCCATGATACATACATACATACATACATACATACATACATACATACATACAAGAGGTGCATGCTTCGATAGATAGAAGTTTCTATGCAACTGTAAATTGTAATAGTCATCAATTGTGGCTCTCTAGCTTTGACCCAGTTATATATTACCAGTGTGCAGTAATAAGAACTCTTTGAGTTTTCTGGATGCCCCCGTGGCGTAGCCGTGTAGGCTAGCTTAAGGGCCACAGTTGCAATGTCTTTTTTATTAATCAATGTCAATTGTTGTCAAGCTAGCGTTCCAATATCACCTAATTGAATTAATCATCTCCAGATCGATGCACGGTGCTTGGGCCATTCGCCCATTTGTTCCTAGACTAGATCCCGATATAAATGAATGAATGAATGGCATTCAATTCAATCAATGCATCAACTTCAACTGCGGATTTAATAGTCTGAATAAGATTGTTTGAGAGCTGGATGTTGACATATACAATAATGTTCAACCTAGAACAGAACATGGTTTTAGTTATAAACTATGTCTCTACGTATGTACCTACTCTCATAACAGTGACATGACATTGTCGCCGACTCTGATCTATTACTGATATGCAGTGCAGCTAGATCTAGTATAAGACCCAACCAACATGACATTTGACATGAACTCTCCTCCTACTTCAGTGTACAAACATATATAAATGTACTTAAATGGTTTTAGTTGTAAACTATGTACGTATGTTTTTATGTACTCTTTTATGTAGTCAGTACTAACTAAATACAGAGACGCTCCATCTCTATGCGCTACTCTATAGTAACATCTTCAATTGTTTGGGGGTTAGGAAGGAAAGAATAATGAATGAACTGTTTCGCAAGTAACTTGTCATATACTTTTCAACGGAGCTGCCTCTGTATCTTTGAAATTTTGGAAATTTAGCTGGGCCTTTTTTGGGCCGATCGAGCCCATTGTCAATTGAGCCACGCCCAGAATGCTGCCCCTTTTGGATTTTCATCATTTTAATTTCCTGTGTGTTTGTATCTCATCATTTATTTATTAAACAATATATAACTGCAACTTACTGGTGATCAATAGTCAATACGAGGGATTAAGCAAAGCAACACAGTGATTCTTTACTGAAACGGACGTAGTAGCAGTACCAACAATACTGTGTGTGGAGTTAGGTGGCTTAGTTAGGCCCAACACACAGTAAAGCAGAGCACTTGCCCGCACAGCAATTCAGTTCCTTATTCTCTTCTTAAAAACAGCATCATTTTCTCATTAATTAGTTTGAAAGCCACCACTTTGAATGCTAGCTCTCCTTTAACTTAATTCGCACATGTTTCCCTCTCTGACGAGAACAATTAATTCATCATGATATGGCCAATTATACGTACCACCTTCGAAATTATGATATGATAATAAATATTCAATATTGACATTTCAATTTTTCATTGATTTAATTTTTATTTCTACAAATCCTCCTTAATTGCATTTACTATATCTCAGCTGACAGAAAATTAAAACGTTTCTACTAAAACTGAAAGTACCGATGACCAAAATACAATTAGTTCAAAATTCGATTGCAACCTTTCAATACACTTTACAAACAAAACTGTTTTCTATCTCATTGAGAAAGTATATTAATTACACAGCAAAATATATTATAACATATATTATGTATAGGGTGAAAAAGTGTTTAATTACACCTACTACAATTGTTTCGATAAGAATTAAACAATGTTTATATCATTCTTAGATTAAAAATATATAAAGCTTTAGATTTGAATGCTCGTTTCTAAAAAATATTATACTACAATGAAATGCAAAAAAGGGTTTTAAACTCGGTAGGGTTAAAAAAATAAAATGTTTGAAAAGCCGATTTTTTAATATTAATTAATTAAATAATCAGAATTAATTCTTTACGAAATTGATAAACAAAATTCTGGATTTAGTATGGTTGTGGATTGTATCTGCAACCCAATGACATGCTCTGCTTTTTTTATTCTTTTTTATTCAATTTTTAACCTAAGTATGGGTTGCATATTAAATCCGTAGCCCTTAAGTTGGGATGCATATCTAATTAGTAACCATACTTTTTCTTGGTTGTGGCTTTAAAACAAAACCAATTGGTTGTGGATTGAATATGCAACCCATAATAAGGTTGTGGATTGAATATGCAACTCATAATAAAGGTTGTGGATTTAATATGTAACCCATAATAAAATAACTTATTTTTGAATACCTGACATTTTCTGACAAATCATGACACGGGTTGCATGTTGAATTCACAACCATACTAAATCCATAATTTTGTTTATCAATTTCTTAAAGAATTAATTCTCATTATTTAATTAATTAATATAAAAAAAATCGGTTTGAAAACTGTATGTCCCTAGCTAGAACATCTCAAGTGTTTATAAAAAAAGTCATGTTGTCAATTCTGTACAATAATATAAAGAAAGTGAACTTTATATATAAAAATGGAGGAAAATGCATGAAAATAGTGGAGAAATAATTATTGGTCTCATGGATAAGGGAGAAAGATAAGGTCTCCATATATATATAAAACAATGTTGAGAAAGGAAGTATTAATTAATTGAGTCCTTTCTTGGGGTGTGGGTACAACTTACAAGAGACAGATATATATGAGGTGCACTAATAATTTAGCTAAATTAATTTTATGTCAGAGCTAGAATTGAAAAGAAATAGGGATGGGTACACCAAATTAAGTGTTTATTATTATTATTTTTTAAAGTAGTCACTGCTACAATCTCTACTAATAATAAAAGGAGGACTTTTTTTGAACTAAAATGAGTCTTTGTCCAGACTTATTCTTGACCATCCGATCGGATGATCTCAACCGTCTATAGTTTATTAATTCATGGATCCTCTCTTTACATTTCTCTTTACATTTTTTCTCTTTACAAAAACCCCTCGAGTTAAAAGAAATTACAGAGATTGCCATTGTATCGAACAACTCAATATGTCCCTAGGTAGCAATTTTGTTATTTTATTGATAATTGGGGGGTTTTGTTTTGCCTCAAAACGCGTATGAATTGGGAGAAGAGCGTGCTTATCCTCTGCTATGCAGTATTTTACTGCGCTGTGGATCAACGATGTGGATTACAGAGTGGGTTTTTTAGATTGAATAGAACGGATCTCAAAGCAGATCCAACGATTGAAGTACTACGAAGTAAACTTACTGCGCAGTAGGGGATATTAATTGGAAGAAATTGGATCTGTATACATTTAATTGCCAAATAATAATAATATAATAATCTATTTGCGACTCATATTCAAGGTCATTTTTCAAAAATCGTTAAAAATAGTTAGGAATCTCCAAAAATAGTAAAAATTAGTTTCCTATGAATTTTCGATACGTAAAATGCACCGGTCGAAGCGGATCGGCAATCGGAGTTATGGTTGCTGAGATACGAGCGCATAATACGGAAGTCAGTTTGTTATGCAAAACACGGTAACCTAACTCCATATATATATATAATATTATCCACGGCAAAGCGTGGGCAATATACTGTTGTGTCTAGGAGTAAATCAATTAGGATGACAAGAAGTTTGAATTATGAAAGCTTAAGGAACATATATAAAAAGTGAAACGGATAAAAACAAGGAGTTGGAGTGATCGACTATGTTAATTTGTGACTTCGAATGCGTACGTGCTTAATTTCATGAATAAATAGAGTAGTTCATTGGAAGGAAAATTTATATATAGCTGTTTGGTTGTATCTAAGGTGTGCGCGTTATATATGGCAATCGATAACTTTGGCAAACAACAACACAACCAATGTGTGAATTATAGAAAAATATGCCAAATACGAAAATCAGTTGTATTTTTGTTAAGACTAGCAAGAAACCCGCTCGTTGTGTAGACGTTTTAAATTTTGATCTCGTACCGTGTAATACATATAATGTGCTTTCGGTTTTTAGCTAATTATTTACCATTTAAATTTCATCTTTATACTAAATCAACTAATTGAATGTTAGAATATAAAACGTTAATTTATCATTAATGTAAATTTTAATCAACATTGATGTCTTCCATACTAAGATTGATATATTTCCATTTTTGTAAAAACCAAAATGTAGAGGAAGTCATTTAATTGGAGAACATCAACGCCTTTGAAATCAATGTATTTTGATCTATACCATTGATTGAGGGGTATAATGGGTATTAAAAAATTTTGAAGAAGAAAGAAAAAAATGGAGAGTGTAATAGTTACGTGCTTTATAATATAGTACAGATAAGAGATGAGAAGCTAGGTTTAAAAGTGTCGTACAAAGTATGCTGTCTCTAATTGACATCGATCAGGGAAATGCCAACTACAAGTCTACAACCCAATCGATCAGTCATTTTATTTCATCTTTTTCTTCCTATCATTTGTGCATTTCAAGTAATAAATTGTGATAAAGTAATTAGAGAGTGATTGAAGATGAAAAAAAAAATTAAAAATTAAAAATTAAAATAGTTGCAAGGTCTAAATCTCAACATTAATGATCGATAGATGCTGATGCAAATTGTTACACTACATATACATATATATAAGAAATTAAGAACCGTCGGATTTGTGTACCAGCTGATTATTTTTTATTAAAGATCAAGAAAACAAATTGCCAAATTGGTTAGGTGGAGTAAAATTGTCAGGATATGATATGATATGATATATATATTTCTTTGTTTCAGAAGAACATTAAACGACATTATGAAATATATAAACATTGCCCATATATGTACATAAAAAATAAAATAAAACATTGGGGTATGGTGGAGTTGTAACTAGCCATATCTACATGTTGAGGAAAACGTGGTACACATGCATGGACGATTTGACAAACTTATCTATGCCTAGAGGTGGCAGAACCCGATCCGACCCGAGAAACCTGCTCGGCCCGACCCGAACTCGAACTCGACCTGACCCGAAACTTTTAAGATAGTCAAACTGACCCGACTCGACCCGACCTGATTCGAACCCGGCCAGACCGACATCAAATAGTATCCAATCTAGAGGTGGCAGAACCGACCCGACCCGAGAAACCTACCCAACCCGATCCGACTCGAACCCAACCCGACCCGGAATTTTTCAGATAGTCAAATTGACCCGACTCAACCCGACCTGATCCGAACCCGACCCAACCCGAGATCAAATAGCATTCAATCCAACTCAAATCAACATACGATCCAAAAAAAGTAAATATTAAAATTGACCCGACCCGACCCGCCCATCACCTGACACGACCTGACCAGATATACTCTAGAAGGTCAAACTGACCTGATCCGCCCGACCCGAAACCAAACCTGTCCCGCCCGACCGATTTGCCACCTCTAATCCAATTCAACTCAAATCAACATACGATAAAAAAAATAGATATTAATTAAAATTGACTCGACCCGACCCGCTCATCACCTGACCCGAGATATTCTAGAAGGTCAAACTGACCCGACCCGACCCGCCCGACCCGACCCGCCCGACCCGAACCCAAACCCGACCCCTCTGCCCGATTTGCCACCTCTATCTATGCCGTTGTGCATGTGTTTGTAACGCTGGCCCTAACCCTGGCCCCTGGGAACTACGGCTAGCTTTAAATTTCGATTTTAATTTCAAATTAATAAAAATGGTTCCGAATCGCTTTATTTAGTACATAGGCATTAAACAAATAATATTGTTCTTGTAGTCATGTACAATTCCCGGTCCTATTGGCATTATAAAAATTTGAAAAATATATATCCACACAGGGGAACTTATTGAACATTTTTACATGTAAAAACTTAATTGACAGCAACTTTATTATTGATCATGTTGGTAGAAAGAAACTTAACGCTAGCTGTTATCTGAATGTCTATTTAATTAGCTGCAGGTAGGTGAAAGGGTCCGGGGTGGGCGCGCAGTGACAAATATTAATCTTGAGCTCAAATAAGAGGAGACCAATTAATATGACTTCTTACACTCCAGAATATCAAAATAGAGCTAGCTAGCTAGGGGGACCCGTTAACGTGTCTATTAGTTAAATTAATTTAATAAATTACAGCTGCTAACCAAAATATTTGCCCCGTACGTACAACACGTAAAGGCCTGTGCGGAGCTCTATCTCTGAGAACGGGGATACCTGAAAAGTTAACTATATATTGATCATGATGCTGGCGAGTGGCAACTTCCGCAAAGGATCTTCAAGTAAAAATAAGGAAAACATGAAAATATGAAAAACTTTACACAAACCTTCTTGAATATATTGATATATATATTGATCGTATTTAAAAAAAAATCATATTTGCACATTTTGAGTGTTAATTGATATTTCAAACGGTAAGACTTACCGTCCACAGAGCTAACGCACTATCGATCCATACATCCGACGCGCGTCTTTGATCTGGAGACCAATTTTCTCGGCGACGATGAATCTGATGCCATAGTACTGGGCCTAGAACGCGCTATGATAGTAGCCTTTTTTTTTAATTTACATCCCGACATCTACTTTATTTTTTATTTTTTTATTTTTTTATTTTTTTATATATTATAAATAGTAAAGCGGGGATATAGGTTTTCACTCGGATGAACAGTAACTCACTCACCGAGCACCGTTTGATGAAGATCTAACTGTTGATATCGTTCATGATGGCGTATGATGATGTCAGGCAGGCCCAATTAATTTTCCTTTCATTTCCCTTGCCTCCTGTCATAGCGGCAGTGTTTGAAAATGCACAGCCGGTGACGGTGTTGTCTCCCCAAGTATCTTTTCGGTCTGGTGCCGTCTAATTGATCTGTATAACTTAATTTTCAATGCTTGTAGTCTTATTTAGAGCTGTTACCTGTTGGCAAATGTTGCAAGACTTAGTAAAATTTTAGCACAATTTACTAATTTAGTAATTGTGCATATGCTTAGTTGCCAGATTATATTGAAATTATTTACTAATTTAGTAATTGTGGATAGGGGTGTAAACAAATCAAATCAAATCGAATTTGATATAAATCGAACTTGAATTGAATTGATCTAGAACTAAACTGAATTCGAACTAAATCGAACTCGAGCTAAACGGAATCGAACTAGCTCAAACTCGAATTGAGTTCTGAGCCATACAAGCTCAATTATTATAGCTTTATATTTATTTTTCATATTACCATAGATAATTAAAGCTAAAATAAGTATATTATTTTGTCCTTCTTTGATAATATAAATTAATTATCTCTATTTTTACTAATTTTATAATAAATTATGATTAAAAAATTTATATTTTATTAATTCAACATAAAATAAGTATATGTTGTTAATTAAATAATAAAATAGGTATATTATTATAAACAATTTTGACAAAATAGTTCAAAATATGTGCAAATTACTATATATCGAGCTATTACGAATCGAATCAATAAAAAATCGAGTCAAGCTAAATCGAACTCGAGCTGACAAAAAATCAAATCGAGCTAAATCAAAGTCGAGCTTTGACCGAATCGAACTCAAGCGGATGACGAGCTACGAACTTTTTTTCCAGCCCTTATTGTGCATATGATTAGTTGCCAGATTGAAGTTTTATACCGCCCACGTTTAACGCTCCAGCAGAAATACCAGAATACTAGAGCATCTTTGGATGAAGAAATAAACCTCAACCTTAGTAACAAGGAGCTAGCTACTGTTATTATTATCTTTTTTTTATAAACTGTTTGCCTTATTTCGATTTTGTGTACTTATTGTGTATATACGATTGTTGACTTAAGTGAAAAGTATAAAGAAAAGTTCCCAGTTTCTTTTTTTTTTTTTTTTTTTATCCTAACCCAACTGAGATTCGTTTACTTCCGTCTCTGGGATATGTGCCAATGTGAAGTTGTAAACAATGTGCATTTATATCAGTCTAGAGGTGGCAGAACCCGACCCGAGAAACCCGCCCGACCCGACCCGACTCAAACCCGACCCGACCCGGAATTTTTCAGATAGTCAAACTGACCCGACCCGACCCGACCCGACCCGACCCGAGATCAAATAGCATCCAATCCAACTCAAATCAACATACGATCCAAAAAAAGTAGATATTAAAATTGACCCGACCCGAGATATTCTAGAAGGTCAAACCGACCCGACCCGCCCGACCGAACTCGAACCTGAACCCGACCCGCCCGCCCGATTTGCCACCTCTATTAATATCACTAGCAGAGAAACCGTGCTATGCACGGGGTTGTGTATATTTTTGGGTTGGAATTTGGAGAGGAAAAGAGAAGGCAAGCAAAATCCTTCCAAATGGGGAGAGTGCTCATATTGGAAACAAAATGGAGAAGAATATGTAGAAATGGACGCAATCCAGGTCATTGGATTAGTTAAATTTAATCTTAATCGTTTGATGCAGGACAATTTGGGTATTAAAAAAATTTGAAGAAGAAAGAAAAAAATGGAGAGTGTAATAGTTACGTACTTTTTAATATAGTATAAAAAATTTGGAAAAAAAAAAATAGAGAGTGTAATAATTACGTGCCTTTTAATATAATACATAGTATAGATAGTTATTGTAATATATAAATTCCAAATGTAGGACGCGATTGTTGCTGCGGAGCAGCAACGAGGAAAATCTAGTTCTTTTTATCTACAGAACATCATGTAGATTTTTCCCCCTTCTGCTTTTACTTTGGCTCCTATGTAATTCACCTATAGGCTTAATTACTTTTTTTTAACCTTTTATCCCACCCAATTGTGTATCCTTAGTAACCGGGCTGAGAGTGTAACTACTGTAGATGAGAGTATAACTAGTACAATTAAATATGTAACTTCCAGGCTGAGTGTGTAACAACGGTAGATGGGAGTGTAACTAGTACAATTGAAAATGTAACTTCCAGGGTGAGTATGTAACGACTGTAGATGGGAGTGTAACTAGTACAATTGAAAATGTAACTTCCAGGATGAGTATGTAACGACTGTAAATGGGAGTGTAACTATTGTAGATGGGAGTGTAACTAGTACAATTGAAAATGTAACTTCTAGGATGAGTATGTAACGACTGTAGGTTGGAGCGTAACTACTGTAGGTAGGAGCGTAACTATTGTAGATAGGAGTGTAACTAGTACAATTGAAAATGTAACTTCCAGGCTGAGTGTGTAACGAATGTAAATAGGAGTGTAACTATTGTAGATGGGAGTGTAACTAGTACAATTAAAAATGTAACTTCCAAGCTGAGTGTGTAACGACTGTAGATGAGAGCGTAA
This sequence comes from Cyperus esculentus, assembly GCA_030179965.1. Lineage (NCBI taxonomy): Eukaryota > Viridiplantae > Streptophyta > Magnoliopsida > Poales > Cyperaceae > Cyperus > Cyperus esculentus. Next base: position 1,504,382 of record JASGLE010000030.1, read on the forward strand.
CTATTGTAGATGTGAGTGTAACTAGTACAATTGAAAAATGTAACTTTCAAGCTGAGTGTGTAACGAGGAAAAATACATGGGAGTGTAACTATTCTAGATGAGAGTGTAACTAGTACAATTAATTAAAATGTAACTTCCATGCTGAGTGTGTAACTATTGTAGATGGGAGTGTAACTATGTAGATGGGAGTGTAATATTGTAGATGGGAGTGTAACTAGTACAATTGAAAATGTAACTTCCAAGATGAGTGTGTAACGACTGTAAATGGAGTGTAACTATTGTAGATGGGAGTGTAACTAGTACAATTGAAAATGTAACTTCCAGGATGAGTATGTAACGATTGTAGATGGGAGTGTAACTACTGTGGATGGGAGCGTAACTATTGTAGATGTGAGTGTAACTAGTACAATTGAAAATGTAACTTCCAGGCTGAGTGTGTAACTAGTGTAGATGAGAGTGTAACTAGTATAATTGAACATGTAACTATAACTTGTTACTAAATATCTGTAACAATTATTTTAAAGGAGTTATCGCACAAGAAAAGAACACATCTGACATGGAAACATTACTGGCGTGCATTTAATTCGATTAGACATTGAGCTCGGTCGGAGAGAGAATCGCGAAGTAGGGTAATGATGGCCCCGCACGTAGAGAAGAGAGAGAGATCGCTGAAGGGGGGTTACAACGGTTACGCTGTGTCGAGATGGCACCGTGTAGACACCCCAAAATTAACGACTTGGATGAACCCCAAATACCGAATCCAGTACTCAGATAAGTATTCACTCAATCTAGTCTTAATTTATTTCTTAATTGCATGGTATCATCATGTTGCATCTTTCAAAATTATTAGTTAACATTTCCTTAATAATATGCACCCGGGCATCTCATCAGCATATGCAAGCTTCTTCATTTTAAGTCTATATAAGTCATTCACAATAAAACATTAAAATAATAATAATAATAAATAAATAATCAAATACAAAATATAAAAACAAGCACCCTTATCAGACAAATAAAAAGAAACAGAAGAGACACCTTTGCGTGTTGTTCCCTAAAATAATAATATCTTTGACCCAAATTTTAGCATAAATAGACAAAATTCTGACAATAATTCTGAAAAAGTGGAAGACAAATATCCGCATATATCGGCCATGAAAAGTATCGCTTCAATCCTTAATGCATATGTAAAACAAAGGTCCATAAATTAAAAAGCTTTAATATTAATGAGAATAGTAACAATAACAGTAAAATACTAATGAGAATAGTAACAATAACAGTAAATATTATTGATGGGCTCAAACTATGCACCATACTAAGATTGTTTTTCCAAATCATTAATGGATCTCTTTGGCATATAATATGTTCCTTAGTTATGAAATTTACAAAGAATTATTGTCAACACATCTTGGCAACAAATGTCTAAGCAAATTATCTTCAATGCATCAGAAAATTAATACGCAACAAAAATGAATCAAATTAATACCTTAGATATTATAACAATTCTCATGCTTATGAAATTTCTCATATAAAATAAACTTTCAAATAAATACTAACGAAATTGATTAAATACTAAAATATGGAACCATTTTTCATGGTACTTGCCTTGGACTTTGCATTTGTAATTTTCTTGAGACATAAGTGAGATATTTTCATCCAAGTTTCTAGACAATGACCCCACTTTTGTCTCTTTATCATGTAGTAAAATAATGAATAAAGAAAAAAATAATAAAAATAAATATATATAATTTTGGCAAATGGATTATCACTAGACTCTTTACAATAAAATGGGTTTTCAAGCCAACAATGTAATTGTTGTCATACAATGAAAATTAATTCAAATATGTTTAGGGAAATTGAAGAAAAATAAAAAAATCAATCATCGATCACCATGGGCTAACTTTGCATGAGAACTATATGAACTTTTACGTAAACTTTTAATAGATGCCATGAGGAGTTGCATCAATTTTGAGCCATATATCATACATAAATACTTGGTTTATATCAATGTGACCAAATGAAAAGTTAAAATTATTAACCTACATGTAAGATATTCTATCATGAATAGTACGGATACTCTTCTCCAATCTTCCATGGTAAGACTCCTCATGTGTCTCCTTTCTATGAGTCATGACCAAATGTATTTGAATAAAAAGATGCACTGGCTCATTTTCATAAGGACTATTGCATGCATAGTGGCTATTGCCAAGGGCTTGACATATTTCCAGAAATTATGAATGCACTAATTATTTTTAGCATGTATTTCACATTCTAGTCAAGTAAATGTGCCAAAGATTTGAACCAAGGATAATTACTCCTTCCATATCAAAGCATGTGTATTGAGATTAAAATTTACAAGTATATGGCAACATGGTATGGTTCCAATATAGTTAATACTTCATGATTAAATCCGTACATTCCAAGAAGAATCCAAAAAATTGCAAGGAAATAATTAAAGGATGTAATTCCAGAATGTACCCTGATTGGTGCCCATTTCATATGCTCATATGATCAAATAGAGATATGTTTTCATGATACAAATCTCAAAAATCAAATGAAAACAAGTCATGTGACACAAGTTTTAAAGATCAAATAGAGACATATTTCCATGATACAAATTTTAAGAATCAAATGAAAACAAGCCATGACACAAATTTTGAAGATCAAATAAATACATGTGTTCATGATACAAATTCCAAAGATCAAATAAATGCATGTGTTCATGATACAAATTTTGAGGGTCAAATAAGGACATGTCATGATACAAATTTCAAAGATCAAGTAAAGACATAAATTCATGATACAAATTTTAAGAGTCAAATAAGGACATTTTATGATACAAATTTTAAGGAACAAATAAGAACAATTCATGAACATTTGTGCATGATACAAACTTCTAAGATCAAATAAAAATATTTCATGAACATTTGTGCATGTTACAAATTTCTAAGACCAAATAAAAACATTTCATATGAAGACATTTCATGGATCTATGTGCATGATACAAATTTTAAAGATTGCATGATACAAATTTCAAAGGATCAAATGAAGTCAAATTTAAGGACTATAAGGTACTTCACACAAACTTCAATGGAAAAAATCTTAACCAAGATACAAACTTGCACCATTATCATTGTATTGCACAATTTTTTAGTCAAGGGCATACTTAGGCAAAATGTATTTATCATTTGGCATTTTCATGCATGTGCATTTTTATGTGTGCATTAGGACCCACATTCATTGTCCAATTGCATGGCCATCTCACCTATAAATACCCCTCCCCATTTTGCATCTTCTCCATGGCTAGTAGAGTGAGTGTAAGGCACAAGTGAGAGTGAAATCTATCCCATACTTGTGAGAAAGAGAGTTCCACAATAAAATCTTGTTCATCTCCTAAGTAGTGAGCAAGATAATAATATGAGTGAAACATAGAAGGATAGGTGTAGCTAAGCTCCCTCGTCGGCGTCGAAATCCCGTCGAACCTTCGATTGCCAAAGTCTAGTCATCCAAGTCGTTAAGCACTTCCAACCAAATGCCTAGATGATGCTCGGTGGAGGAGGCTTTTCCCGACTTGCCAACATTTTCAATAACTTTTAAACTTCTCTTTATCTACTTCTTTCTTTTTATTTGCTATTTCTATCGTTGTTATTGTTGTTTCTTTAGTCGTATTTTTAATTTCTGTCTCTTATTTTCTTTCCTCTTCTTTATAAAAAAAAAAAAGATAAATAAATTTTCTTTGTAGTAATATTTTCCTAAGGCCAGATTAGTAGAGACCGAAAGTTTTTCGGGTGAGTGTGGTGCCTAACACCTTCCACATTCATAATCAATGCACGAATCCACCTTATCCTTGGGCTAAAAATAAAATTTTACTTGTATCTTTCCCGGTAAAAATCGGGTGGCGACTCCATAAAAACAAACTTAAATTAGCACTGTTACCGGTCGGGTGTCGGGTCGGTTTAGCGGGTAGCTACAGCTGGCGACTCCGCTGGGGACGCATTAGCTTGAAAAATCTGGCCTTTACTTTTTATTTTGATGCATTTCTTCCATTTGCTAGCTTCTGAAATTTTATTTGCATTTTTTTGTTTTAGGTGCGAAGTCAAGCATTTGGAAGTAAGAAGGACAAGTGGCGACTGGAAAAATTGCACTCTCAAATTCCAGCGGTTCAAGTGATTTGCGAACTCAAACTTGGAGGTCCAGCAGGCAGCAAGTTCCTTGGAGGACCCGGCAGCTTGAAGCCTTAATATATTGAATCGGCCAATCTGGTAACATCTTTTCTTTATACTTTGCTGGTTTTCGAATCAAAAAACGGGTCGTAAGCCAAAATCAAAACAAGTCCTAGTACCAAGTTCAATTGTCACAAGGTCTCGTGCTAGAATGTCTCAGTTAAATGGAAATCAAGGAAATGATTCTCCAACTCAGCATAACACTTCAAATGAACAATCTTTAAGAGACATGCTAACTGAAACTCTTCAGGCCATGAATAACATGATAGCCACACTTGCTAGCATAACTCAACTACAACAAAACCAACATTTTGCGAATGTAAATGGTACTCCAAATGCAAACCAAAATTCTGAAACGCACCCTGAAAACACAAATAACAATCCTATTGGCTCAGCAAGCACACCAAGGTCTGAAGAGTCACCACAATGGGACCCCTTAAAATCCAGAATTGATAAGGTAGAAGCCGAACTGTCAAAAATAAGAGTCGGGGGTACTAGAAGTGTCTCTTTTCAAGATCTTTGCCCATTCCCTGATGTAACATTGCCTGAAAATTTTAAACTTCCTGAATTTGAAAAATATAATGGTGAGGGTTGTCCAATGTCACACCTTAGAGCTTACTGTGGAGATATGGTTCCAATAAAATCAAATGACCAATTACTCATTCGTTATTTTCAAAAAAGTTTGACAGGTCCAGCTTTAAAATGGTTTACTTCTCTTGATTTATCTAGCATATCATCCTTTGATCAATTGTCAAATCTTTTTATTGACCAGTACTCATACAATCTTGACATGGAACCCCGTCGCGAAGACCTTGAGGCACTTAAACAAGAAAAAAATGAACCATTTGTGACATATGTTGGTAGGTGGCGAGCAATGGCTGCTCGAGTTAAGCCAAAACCCACAGATGAAGAGTCCATAAACATGATAATTAGGTCGGCCTTGCCAACAATATCAGGTTACTTAGCAATTCAAGGTCAACCTAACTTTACGGCCTTAATTAAGTCTGGTTCCCGGGTAGAGGCAGCTGTAAACCAAGGACTAGTACCGGCCTTAGGACCTCAACCAACCTCCTCAAACTCTTTTGGTGCAAAAAGGATGAAAAATGAACCTAGAAATGTTAATACCAATATCTCAAAAAATCATGATGATGTGAATGCAACTTTTGAGGTGTCCGGTACCAAACCAACTACCAGCCCACAAAATTCTTTTCAAAATAACAATAAATTTGGAGCACAACAGAAACCAACTCAGCTTGACACAAGAAAAGAGCCAGAAAAAGGTGCCACAAGTTCTCAATTTCCTTTCACAAGCCAAACGCAGTACTCGCGAGCTCCCCGGAAGTTCACTCCAATTGGTGAGCCATTAAGTTCCATATTGTCGAGACTTTCAAATGAAGGTATGGTAACACCGTTGGGAAGACAGGTAAACCCAAGCTCCCGTGGTTATGACCCAACAACATATTGTGAATACCATCAAAGTGTAGGCCACAAAACAGACAATTGTTACAACCTTAAACACACAATTCAGGACCTAATTGATAAAGGTGTAATTACGGTCAAAACACCACCAGTAGAGAATACCAATATAATGACAAACCCTTTACCCCAACACCAAAAAACAAATGAACAAACTGCTAATCAAACAATTAATTTTATTGAAGAGCACGGTTCTCATATTGAGCCTTCAAGTAGCATAGTCAATCAAGTAGAACAGGGGTCAAGTCTTGAAAATTTTAGAACCATTAAACAAATTGAGGTGCTTGGTGTACCAGAAATCAAACCCAGAAATCCAATTGTTGTGTTAGGTCCTAAGCCAATTGAAGTCATAGGAAAACATGAAATAAAAGACCAAACCAAGATCCCATATAATTATGGCCAAACTGTAATTTGTTCCGAGTTAACTAACATGACTAGGTCCGGTCGTATTTATAAGCCCTCACACCTTATTTCGGACCAAAAACTAGGTGAAGGTAAAACCCAAGAACAATTGGAAAATCAACCAAGAAAAGAACCAACCAGTTATGATGTGGTATCCCAACTTAAAAGAACAAAAGCAGAAATTTCAATTTGGGAATTACTTATAAAATCACCGACACACTACCAAGCTTTACAAAAGGTTTTACAAAATGTGAATGTACCCACATGTATAGAACCTCAAGATATAGAAAAATTAATTGGGCAAATTTCAGATTCATCTCATGGAATAACATTCTCAGATAATGAATTACCACCTGAAAAAGAAAATCACAATAGACCCTTGTATATAAAAGTTCAATGCAATGGTTGTCATGTCCCTTTTGTCTTGATTGATAATGGGTCCGCTTTAAATGTTTGCCCTTTGAGAACTGCCACCAAAATTGGAATTGATCCAGCAAATTTTCGTAAGACTTTTGGCACGGTAAGAGCCTTTGATAGCACTTGCAGAGAGGTCTTAGGTGAAGTCGACTTAAAGGTAATAATTGGACCTGCTGAATTTGAGGTAACATTTCAAATTGTTGATATTAAATCCACTTTTAACTTGATCTTGGGTAGACCATGGTTGCACACTCATAAGGTAGTACCGTCCAGCCTTCACCAATGTCTTAAGTTTCCATTTGACGGTGAAATTGTCATTGTTATGGCCGAACCTGAAACAGTTATGCCCCAAGAAACTGGTTCATGTAGTACTGATCAACAAGTCCCACTTATTGATGTTAGCACTCAGTACCCTAATCCGGGAAAAATGTTTGAAAATATTCAAAAACAATGGAATTTTACACCCGGCCAAGGTTTAGGTAAAATGAACCAAGGAGCTGTAGAACCGTTAGTACTAACAAAAAATAAAGGAACACAAGGATTGGGTTTTGAGTCTGAGAAACTTACACCAAACTTAACATCAAACATGTCACTAAAAGATACATTTGTCAAGGGTGGGGTAATAACACCAGAATTGAATAATTATGAGGGGCTAAATGATCTTTTTAACACTAATGAAATATGTGTATTAGAAGGTATTCCTCTAAGAACAACAGGAAATCGCGAAGATGTGGCATCCACCTCAAGGGGCAACCAACCTGAGGCAAGCCGTCCACCAATAGTTGGTAGCGGAGAGCAAACAAGGAGGTTATTAATTCTGCAGTTAGAAGCATTTCACATGTTGATCAGACTCGTAGTCCAAAGTCAGCCGAGATTCCTACAAACTGCAATGCAAATACCACCTCCCATAGATCCACTGTATGACCAGCTTACATCCCTTATAACAAGAATCGGGATCGAATTGACCAGCTTGAGAGCGAGATATGAGGCGCCACAAGAGTTACTGCACGAGGCACCACCACAAAATCAACCGGTAAGACGGCGTGTGGAGCCACCGCAAGTCCATCCTGCACCACCACCTCAAGCGCATCCGGTGGCACCACCTCAAAACCGACCACTCGAACGGTACGACGGTAAGAGTTGCCCAATCAAACATATGGTTTCCTTCTGCAAACTTTATGAGCCATTTAGGTATGATGATGATACGTTGATTGTACTTTTTGGTTTGACACTCCAAGGTAACGCTGAATTATGGTTCAATAATCTTAAGGAAAAAGGGAAAATGCCTTGGAAAATATTTTGTGCTAAATTTTTGAACCAGTTCTACCATATGTGGCGTACACCTTCTAGGGCTGACTTATTATCATTGTCCCAAGATCCCACAGAACCATTTGGTAGATATGTAGACAGGTGGTTTAGGGTAGCTGATCAGGTACACCAAGATTTACCCGGTGTAGACGAGTTAGTAAGGTGGGCCATTCGATCCGCGAAGCCTCCATTACCTGACCTATTGGCAGCCCATCAGATCCGTGACTTTAAGGAGTTAAAGGAAATAGGGGAAAGCTATGAACAGACAAGCTTGTCCTTGGCTTTTCAAACTGATAAAGGAAAAGAGGTAAGTCCTTCTAATCCACAAGAGGGGACATCTCAATCCCCTCGCATAATAAATTTGGACCCGATATTGCCTCATGAACTTGAAGAATATTGTGCATACCACCGGTCTAGGGGCCATAAAACTGAACTTTGTCCAGACCTTAGAAGAGAGTATCGTAATCTAGCTAATGAGGCAATCACCTCAAAAGATAAGGAACCAGAAGGACCTGACAGACCTAGACCATCCACAGGGCATGATAATGTAAGTGTAATTACCACATCGGGTATGGTTGTTGACCCTGTAACAATGATTAGGCCAATTGATGAACCTGAACCTACACAAAACATGGTGAATGATAGCGTTCAAAATAAACATGAACGGTTGGCCAACATGGTAATGGACTTGAACCCCAATGACGATGATCTATCAGCAGATTACTTAGAAAATTATGATATGCATGGGAGACCATATGTTAACAAATATTTGCAAAAGAAAATTGCTATGCATAAAAGAATACAGGAAGCAAGAGAAGCTCCTCCAACGCAGAACAAGACATGTATGGAGTGGAGGCCCAAGGCAACAAAACCACGATACAAGATGCTCAAGAAGGTGATGGCAGCTGATAGTGTCTCCAACTTTGTCGAGAACACAGCCGCAGAACTGATGGGCCTCAAGATCTCTGAGCCTCCAGTGGTGTGCCCGGATGATGGTTGGCCAATGGAAAGCACCTCTAGTCATGCCACCCAGGTACGTAACTTCACCTCCTTTGTTCATTCTAGTCAGGTCCCACGTCGTCCGGACCAACCAAAAAAAAAGTCGGCCTGAATTTTGAATTGCACTCCCTTGTACATAGTTTATGCAAAAAATCCAAAAAAATTAAAAAATGTTCAAAATCCAAAAAAATTGTAAAAGTCAAAAACCACAAAAAAATTAGAAAATTTAAAAAATCCAAAAAAATTGAAAAAACGAAAATCCAAAAAAATGAGAAAAATCCAAAAATTAAAAAAATTAGGGAATATAAATTTGCTAAAAAAGCCTCATTAAGATGCATGGTTAAGTGTGAAACATGTAGACTTAAAACTATCTCCAAAAATTTTCAAGATCTTTTATCAATTGAAGAACCATACGAAACCATTCCTGATGAACTTTCCACTCTAATTACCAAATATGAAAATCCAACTATGTCAACCCATGAGGAAATTGAGGAGATAAATTTAAGTGAAAATGAAGAACCTAAGTGTATTCATATAGGAACTAACTTACCACTAGATATGCGACCTAAACTTATCAACCTTTTAAAGAGTTACATGGATGTTTTTGCATGGTCATACGCGGATATGCCGGGTTTAGATGAAAATGTAGTTGTACACCGGTTACCACTAAAAATAGGGGCAAAACCAGTAAAACAAAAACTTCGAAGGTTAAAACCCGAATGGATATTAAAGATTAAAGAAGAAGTAATAAAACAATACAACGCTGGTTTCTTACAAGTTTCCCCGTACCCAGATTGGTTAGCAAATATTGTCCCTGTACCTAAAAAAGATGGAAAAGTAAGAATGTGTGTAGATTACAGAAATCTAAATAAAGCCAGTCCTAAAGATGATTTTCCCTTACCACACATTGACCTTTTGGTTGATAATACCGCTGGTCATGAAATGATGTCCTTTATGGATGGTTTTTCCGGTTATAACCAAATTCATTTAGCAAAAGAAGACATGGAAAAAACATCTTTTATAACACCTTGGGGGGTATTTTGTTATCGGGTTATGCCGTTTGGGCTTAAAAATGCAGGGGCAACATATCAAAGGGCTATGACTGCATTATTTCATGACATGATGCATAAAGAAGTAGAAGTCTATGTAGATGACATGATTGCAAAATCTAAAAAAGCAAGAGATCATTTAGAATGTCTTGAAAAAGTTTTAAGTAGAGCCCGAAAATATAATTTAAGGTTAAATCCACAAAAATGTTTTTTCGGTGTCACTAAAGGGAAAGTTTTGGGATTTATTGTAAGCCGTAGGGGCATAGAAGTGGACCCAAGTAAAGTGAAAGCCATTATAGAAATGCCACCACCTAAAACTGAAAAAGAAGTTAGAGGTCTATTAGGAAGGTTACAATACATAAGCCGGTTTATTTCACAATTAACTCCAACTTGTGAACCAATTTTTAAGTTACTTAGAAAAAATGCTGAAAAAGGGTGGAATGATGAGTGCCAACATGCTTTTGAAAAATTAAAATTTTACCTCCTAAAACCTCCTATCTTAATGCCACCTAAACCTGGAAAACCACTCCTCCTTTATTTATCTACCACCCCAACCTCAATGGGTAGTGTCCTAAGCCAACATGATGAAATAGGTAAAGAACATGTCATATACTATTTGAGTAAAAGGTTCACAGGTTGTGAAAGTCGGTATACACCGGTAGAAAAAGTTTGTTTGTCTCTTGTATGGGCCACACAAAGACTAAGACATTATATGTTGTCCCACCAAATCCACCTCATATCAAGAATAAATCCCTTAAAATATTTGTTTGAAAAACCGGCTTTGGTTGGGCGTAGTTCTAAATGGCTTTTACTTTTATCTGAGTTTGACATCACATATGTTGTCCAAAAATCAATTAAAGCACAGGCGATAGCCGATCACTTAGCCGATTCGGCTGTTCCTGACTTAGAACCAATTAATGAAGAATTTCCCGATGAAGAAATATTATTTACCACCCCAAGTACATCTTGTAACACACATTCCAATCCACCATGGAAGGTATATTTTGATGGTGCAGTTAATAAACATGGAAAAGGTATAGGGGCAGTCCTAGAGTCACCATATGGAAGTAAGTTCCCGGCATCCGCAAAAATACATTTTGAATGTACTAATAATATGGCGGAATATGAAGCATGCATTTTGGGATTAAAAATGGCCATAGAACAAAATGTTACTCATCTTCACGTTTTTGGTGATTCACTTCTAATAATTAGTCAAATAAAAGGGGAATGGAAAACTAAAGACGAAAAGCTAATCCCATATTTTGAGTACTTAGAAAGATTAACAGGGGAGTTTGATGAGATCGAGTTCACTTATCTATCCCGAAACCGAAACTCTTATGCCGATGCCTTGGCCACACTAGCAGCTTGGATAGAGCTAACCGATGAAACCACCACCATCCAAATAAATGACCAAAATGAACCTGCATACTGTCTCCAAATAGAACCCCATGATAAAAACCTAAACCTACCTTGGTACTATGACATAAAACAATACCTTGAAAACAACTCATTTCCCACAGAAGCCAACCAAACCGATAAACAAACCATAAAACGCTTAGCCATGCAGTTCACCTTATGCGGAAACCACCTCTATAAAAGATCCCATAATCATGTCCTTCTCCGGTGTCTTGACGAGGCCGAGGCACAAGAGATGATGCAAGAGGTTCATGCTGGAGTTTGCGGCCCGCACATGAGTGGTGTCATGCTAGCAAAGAAAATAATGCTTCAAGGATATTACTGGTCCACCATGGAAGCAGATTGCTGTGAGTTCGTGAGAAGATGTCATGAGTGCCAAATTCATGGTAATCTTATCCATGCCCCTTCTTCTCATTTACATAATTTATCCTCTCCTTGGCCTTTTTCCGTTTGGGGAATAGATATCATTGGAAAAATTAACCCGAAAGCATCAAATGGTCATGAATTTGTCCTAGTCGCTATCGACTATTTTACAAAATGGGTCGAGGCGGCATCATATTCCACAATCACTGCAACACATGTGTGCAAATTTATTAAAAATAACCTGGTTTGTAGGTATGGAGTGCCAAATGAAATTATAACCGATAACGGTACTAATTTAACTGCAAAAAAGGTAGAAGATTTATGCAAACAATTTAAAATTACACATCATCGTTCCTCACCATACCGTCCTCAAATGAATGGTGCGGTTGAGGCTGCCAATAAGAACCTTATAAAAATAATTGAAAAAATGGTTATAACTCACAAAGACTGGCATGAGATGCTCCCGTATGCATTATGGGCATACCGTACTTCTATACGTACCTCTACTGGAGCGACCCCTTATTCATTGACCTACGGGATGGAGGCGGTACTCCCGGTGGAAGTGGAAATACCATCACTACGGGTCCTTATGGAGTCGAAGTTGGAAGAAGCAGAATGGGTGCAATCCAGGTACGCCCAATTAAATTTAATTGAAGAAAAAAGATTGAAAGCTTTATGTCATGCACAATGCTATCAGAAAAGAATGGCAAGGGCTTATAATAAAAAGGTGAAACCACGTGAATTTAAAAAAGGAGATTTGGTATTAAAACAAATTAGGGGCAATGATGGTAAGTTTAAACCAAATTGGGAAGGCCCGTATGTGGTTAAAGAAGTGTATACAGGGAACGCCATCCGACTTGGAGACATGGATGGAGATGAACACGTGGAGCCAATCAATGCACAATATGTAAAAAGGTATTATGCTTAGTTTCTTTTTAATATACTTTTGAAATCACAAGTAACCCCAAATACACTAGTCCCTAACCACTAAAATAATGCCCTCTTGCATACTAAGACATCTTACTAAGACCTCATGCCATTGTAGCTGTAAAACTTAAACAAAAAAAAAAAAAAAAAAAAAAAAAAACCTGTACCTTAGATTGTATATTTTCAAATACAAATCCAAGTCCACAAAATGAGAGCCGTGACCACCTTGCCTTTCCCAAAAAGAAAATAATCAGCACCCTTTATCCCATGTCCTGGAGGCAGTGTATTAGGACTATTACATCATGTTTAAGTAAAAAAAAAAAAAAAAAAAAAAAAAGCTGAAAAAAATGAAAAAAAAAAGGAAATGAAAAAAAAAAAAATGAAAAAATGATGAAAAAAAAAAAAAAAAAAAAATGAATGGCCACTTTGCTGCCTCTAAGGACCAAATAAAGATTGACTTCCTACCCAGATAAGGTCCTACCCATGAACCTCTCATACAAGTACCTTAGTAAGATGTCTTGGTCATCACCCTTTACCACATGAAAAACCTGCTTCCATTTAACTCCACTAAAATAGCCTCATATAAACTTCTCTAATACCCTCATATATCCAACCGTCCAAATACAACCCATATACCACATAACTATCCCATATACCCCCGGTTTCAATGAGCCCTACATGGCTAAAAAGAAAAGAAGCGTAATCCTTTGAGACATATATGTGCATTGTAAGTAAAAAAAAAAAAAAAAAAAAAAAAAAAAAAAAAAAAAAAAAAAAATCAAGGAGAAAGGAGAGGGTGTGGTGAAAACCTTAACCGGCGCCACATCCATTAAGCCCCGGTACAATTTGGCACTCCCAAATTACAACTTGGCACTCCCAAATTACAACTTGGCACTCATCATAGAATTTTTGTTGGCACTCTGATGGTAAAACCGGATAATAGAGGTGAAATGGTGAATTAGATGGCACTCTAAAAGAATGGGTGGTGGTGGAAACCATGAAAAGAGAAGTGAAGGTTGCATATCATGGTGGCTAAGTTTCTATGTTGAATACACTTAAACACTTGACTTAAATATATCTCCAATCTTTCCTATCCACTAAATGACAATCATCTACTTGACACAAATACCATCACTATCCGCATACTCCACATACCCACGCATATCAAAGTTTTAAGTCTGACGTACCTTTCATCTTGCACATACATCTTAAAGAGGCTATCACAAAAAAAAAAAAAAAAAAAAAAAAAAAAAAAAAAAAAGAAAAGAAAGAAGATCGTGAAGTGATTCGTATTAACCCTGTACTCATGATATTAATGACGAGCTGTTATGAAACCTAGATACAGTACGGTTATTAACCTTTTGTAGTCCGGTATGCCATACCCAAACTAGAAAATTAATGGACCTTTAGAATAGTCCGGTATAGTACCAACCAATCAGACCATATATATTTTACTTGTGCTAACCCTGCAGGTACCCGAGTGGCTCCCTGTAGTGGCCATTGATGATGCCTTTAGAACAAAATCAATACCCCTTGTGGGAAAATTTTTATGGCTTCTGAGGCCGAAATACTACAAGGGACCACCGAATCATTTTTACGCCCGTACATATACCATTTAAACTCACAATGTTTACAATGGTATATCAAGTGGCAATACTAATTTCGGCAAGTCACATTTATGGCCTCCTCCTTAATTATCTAGCATTCTTTTTTTACCCGAAATTGAATTTATCAAAAAGATTATAATTGAGGTTTAATGCCTAATAGTCTAACTGGACTCAGCGAGTGTGGGTTTTACCCTCGAATGCCTGATGCCTGAGGGACCCATCAAGCTGAAGTGTGAAGTTAGCGGTTCTTATGCCAAACCTTAAATTATAATCTATTTGATAAACATAAAGGTGTCTTCTTTCTTCAGCTAGCATTGTGAACCAACGCCATCTGAAGAGGGGCAGCTGTAGACACCCCAAAATTAACGACTTGGATGAACCCCAAATACCGAATCCAGTACTCAGATAAGTATTCACTCAATCTAGTCTTAATTTATTTCTTAATTGCATGGTATCATCATGTTGCATCTTTCAAAATTATTAGTTAACATTTCCTTAATAATATGCACCCGGGCATCTCATCAGCATATGCAAGCTTCTTCATTTTAAGTCTATATAAGTCATTCACAATAAAACATTAAAATAATAATAATAATAAATAAATAATCAAATACAAAATATAAAAACAAGCACCCTTATCAGACAAATAAAAAGAAACAGAAGAGACACCTTTGCGTGTTGTTCCCTAAAATAATAATATCTTTGACCCAAATTTTAGCATAAATAGACAAAATTCTGACAATAATTCTGAAAAAGTGGAAGACAAATATCCGCATATATCGGCCATGAAAAGTATCGCTTCAATCCTTAATGCATATGTAAAACAAAGGTCCATAAATTAAAAAGCTTTAATATTAATGAGAATAGTAACAATAACAGTAAAATACTAATGAGAATAGTAACAATAACAGTAAATATTATTGATGGGCTCAAACTATGCACCATACTAAGATTGTTTTTCCAAATCATTAATGGATCTCTTTGGCATATAATATGTTCCTTAGTTATGAAATTTACAAAGAATTATTGTCAACACATCTTGGCAACAAATGTCTAAGCAAATTATCTTCAATGCATCAGAAAATTAATACGCAACAAAAATGAATCAAATTAATACCTTAGATATTATAACAATTCTCATGCTTATGAAATTTCTCATATAAAATAAACTTTCAAATAAATACTAACGAAATTGATTAAATACTAAAATATGGAACCATTTTTCATGGTACTTGCCTTGGACTTTGCATTTGTAATTTTCTTGAGACATAAGTGAGATATTTTCATCCAAGTTTCTAGACAATGACCCCACTTTTGTCTCTTTATCATGTAGTAAAATAATGAATAAAGAAAAAAATAATAAAAATAAATATATATAATTTTGGCAAATGGATTATCACTAGACTCTTTACAATAAAATGGGTTTTCAAGCCAACAATGTAATTGTTGTCATACAATGAAAATTAATTCAAATATGTTTAGGGAAATTGAAGAAAAATAAAAAAATCAATCATCGATCACCATGGGCTAACTTTGCATGAGAACTATATGAACTTTTACGTAAACTTTTAATAGATGCCATGAGGAGTTGCATCAATTTTGAGCCATATATCATACATAAATACTTGGTTTATATCAATGTGACCAAATGAAAAGTTAAAATTATTAACCTACATGTAAGATATTCTATCATGAATAGTACGGATACTCTTCTCCAATCTTCCATGGTAAGACTCCTCATGTGTCTCCTTTCTATGAGTCATGACCAAATGTATTTGAATAAAAAGATGCACTGGCTCATTTTCATAAGGACTATTGCATGCATAGTGGCTATTGCCAAGGGCTTGACATATTTCCAGAAATTATGAATGCACTAATTATTTTTAGCATGTATTTCACATTCTAGTCAAGTAAATGTGCCAAAGATTTGAACCAAGGATAATTACTCCTTCCATATCAAAGCATGTGTATTGAGATTAAAATTTACAAGTATATGGCAACATGGTATGGTTCCAATATAGTTAATACTTCATGATTAAATCCGTACATTCCAAGAAGAATCCAAAAAATTGCAAGGAAATAATTAAAGGATGTAATTCCAGAATGTACCCTGATTGGTGCCCATTTCATATGCTCATATGATCAAATAGAGATATGTTTTCATGATACAAATCTCAAAAATCAAATGAAAACAAGTCATGTGACACAAGTTTTAAAGATCAAATAGAGACATATTTCCATGATACAAATTTTAAGAATCAAATGAAAACAAGCCATGACACAAATTTTGAAGATCAAATAAATACATGTGTTCATGATACAAATTCCAAAGATCAAATAAATGCATGTGTTCATGATACAAATTTTGAGGGTCAAATAAGGACATGTCATGATACAAATTTCAAAGATCAAGTAAAGACATAAATTCATGATACAAATTTTAAGAGTCAAATAAGGACATTTTATGATACAAATTTTAAGGAACAAATAAGAACAATTCATGAACATTTGTGCATGATACAAACTTCTAAGATCAAATAAAAATATTTCATGAACATTTGTGCATGTTACAAATTTCTAAGACCAAATAAAAACATTTCATATGAAGACATTTCATGGATCTATGTGCATGATACAAATTTTAAAGATTGCATGATACAAATTTCAAAGGATCAAATGAAGTCAAATTTAAGGACTATAAGGTACTTCACACAAACTTCAATGGAAAAAATCTTAACCAAGATACAAACTTGCACCATTATCATTGTATTGCACAATTTTTTAGTCAAGGGCATACTTAGGCAAAATGTATTTATCATTTGGCATTTTCATGCATGTGCATTTTTATGTGTGCATTAGGACCCACATTCATTGTCCAATTGCATGGCCATCTCACCTATAAATACCCCTCCCCATTTTGCATCTTCTCCATGGCTAGTAGAGTGAGTGTAAGGCACAAGTGAGAGTGAAATCTATCCCATACTTGTGAGAAAGAGAGTTCCACAATAAAATCTTGTTCATCTCCTAAGTAGTGAGCAAGATAATAATATGAGTGAAACATAGAAGGATAGGTGTAGCTAAGCTCCCTCGTCGGCGTCGAAATCCCGTCGAACCTTCGATTGCCAAAGTCTAGTCATCCAAGTCGTTAAGCACTTCCAACCAAATGCCTAGATGATGCTCGGTGGAGGAGGCTTTTCCCGACTTGCCAACATTTTCAATAACTTTTAAACTTCTCTTTATCTACTTCTTTCTTTTTATTTGCTATTTCTATCGTTGTTATTGTTGTTTCTTTAGTCGTATTTTTAATTTCTGTCTCTTATTTTCTTTCCTCTTCTTTATAAAAAAAAAAAAGATAAATAAATTTTCTTTGTAGTAATATTTTCCTAAGGCCAGATTAGTAGAGACCGAAAGTTTTTCGGGTGAGTGTGGTGCCTAACACCTTCCACATTCATAATCAATGCACGAATCCACCTTATCCTTGGGCTAAAAATAAAATTTTACTTGTATCTTTCCCGGTAAAAATCGGGGTGGCGACTCCATAAAAACAAACTTAAATTAGCACTGTTACCGGTCGGGTGTCGGGTCGGTTTAGCGGGTAGCTACACACCGCCACGTCGGTTATCGGTCAATTATGGTTCTATAGACCGTTTGACCGAGTGGACGGATGAAGTTTCCGTATTCTGAATATGAGAGAATTTTTTATATATACCCACTAAACTTTTAAAAATTGATATTTCTCCATAAAACCACTAAAATTAGTTATTTACCCATGGAAATTTACTTTTATATTAATTTCTTCATTAATTGTTGTTCAATACATCGATGCTGTCATATTAGAAAAAAATTCAGATTAATGTTTTCTATTATTCGTGCATAATTATTTCCAGTTCCAAATTTATATATGAAATTAGAAACCTGAATCTTACCAATATCACTCATAGATGTGGTAGATTGTCGAGTCGGGTCGGGTTCAGGTCAGGTCAGTTTGACCGAATGGAAATGTCGGGTTGGGTATCGGGTTGATGTCTGTCGGTATTTTTTTCAGGTTGGTCGGGCAGGTTTTTCGGGTATGATCAGATTTTGTACCTCTATTCTCGGGTCATCTCGGGTTTCGAGTCGTTCGGGTTCGAGTCAGTTTGACTTTCCCTGATACACGGGTCGGTCGGGTTCAGGCCAGTTTGAATTTCCCTAAAACACAGGTTGGGTCGGGTCCGGTTAGAGTCTGTTTGACTTTTCTTGAAACACAGGTTGGGTCGGGTCAGATTTTGTCACCTCTAATCACTCAAAAGGGGATATGAAGAAGAAAATAATATTTAAATTGGTAAATATCTAATTATGATAGTTTGGCGGGGAAATATATAAAACACAAAGTTTTAATGGGTACATAACTAATTTTCTCTTCAAATATTTAACTTTACTCCGCTGCCGTAGCTACTTCAAATCATTGGAGTTAACCAGATTGAAAGGAAGTTCCAAAATCATCGACCAATATTAAATCAACCTTGGATTTTGAAATGGACAATTGAATTATAAATTATTTGATAAGCCAAGCATATTTAAAGTTTCATCACTGAGCACATTTCAAGAATAATGAATTCTCTTAATTAGTCTAAAAGTTGCAACAAATTTTGATTACGTTGACGTTACACAACAGTAATTTCAAATTATTATGATAAATTGAATAATAAGAAAATTAATTAGTGAATTAAAGCAAGATCACATGCAGCTAGCTTAATTAATTATTTCGAGTTGACCGTACGTAACTTAATTTTGAAATGATCGATGTGGACTGAAAAATATCTTTGATGAGGCACAATTAAGTTGACTTGTCATCTTGTATGAAATATTACTATATTATTATTATACAGGTTGAAATGGAATTTACATCGTCTGCAGTGTCGCCACATTGAGAAGATTGGGTTTAAATTAAAATGACCCACAGAATAAAAAATATGAAGATTGAAGAGGAATGACGAATGTATTTGTGTTTGTGTGCAGGTAACATACTAACATTGATCGTAGATCGAGTTGGAGTGTTCCCGACGACATATATAATATGGGCACAAAATGAAGAAAGCAGGGAGGGAGGAATATATGTATGTTTGGTGACTGTTTAACCAAAGAAGCTTCTGCCACCCGATCGAAAAGAAAAGAAAAGAAAAGAAAAGAAAAGACGATTTGTGCATTGCAACAAAAGAAAGCTATGCCGGTACTGATCAACGGCCAGCAACACATACAGACATACTACATGATAATACGGTACGGTACGGGTACTGTACCTGCGCTGCGCCTATCACGGGTTCTATTACTATGAGCAATGACAGACAACTCACCAGATTAAAAATCACATTAATCGCAATTACAATCACAATCACAATTAATTACATGAGACAAAAAAAAGAGGAAGAAATCTCAATCTAGCTACTGCAATGCAATGACTGTACAAAGTAGAAAACTATACATGCTGCTGAATTGTAGTCATCTCGATCGTCATGGATATATATCATATATGTAATTAGAAATTAAAGATGAGATTAGATTAGATGTGAGTTTAGGATGGAAAATAGAATAGAATTAGATGGGACTGGAGATATAAGTGCCCGCCGGAGTACTGTTCATGGATGATGGATGTATGTATTTCATCTCTCCGACTGGACGGGACTGGAGTGGGCTGGAGGGGCCATACGTACGTACAGTGGCTGTAACATTTGCAGCGACAGTCGGACACCCTTCAGTTGAGGCCTTCAAGACTTGCCTCATCAATGGATCAGTAGTCGATCGCTCTTTAATTAGCCACAAGCAATTATTGGTCGGTTTCGATCGATCAATCTAATGCCTATGATCGAATCAGGAATCAGGAATCAGGAACTAATTAATTACATGATTCAATCAGGATCGATCGATATTCACCACATCCACCAGTTCTGGCGATAGTAGGACGATATCAGCGCCAGCCCCATCTCCTCCTCCTCCTCCTCCTCCTCGTCCTCCGCCGCCTCCTCCTCCTCCGCTGCAGCAGCGCCCGCTATCACATCCCTGCAGACGGGGCACGTGGCCCACCGGTGCTCCAGCCACTCATCCAGGCACGCGCGGTGGAATATGTGGCGGCACCGCAGCTCCCTCATCTCCTCTCCATCCGTCATCTCATTGAGGCAGAACACGCACTGCACGGCGCCGTCCCCGCACTGCAGGTAGCGCGTCACGCAGAGCTGCTGGTGGTGATGTCGATCGTGCCTCTGCTTGCAGTAGTGCCGATGATGAGAGGGGCGGGTGAAGAGGGAGCCCTGGGGCCAGTCGAAGTTGGAGCGGGCGTGCATCTGGAGGGCGCGAGTGGCCAGGCGGGTGAGGGTCTCACTGGCGATGACCAGCAGAAAGAAGCAGGGCAGGAAGAGGACGCTCAGGGCCAAGCTGTTCAGGCTCAGGCTCATCGTCATGCTAATTGCTTGTTTATTAATTTGGGTTGGGGGGTCTAACGGACTAGTACTAGACTACTAGTGATGCCACTGCATGCTGATTATTGCTGAATCTGATGTTATGCTAATATGCTATGCAGCAGCAGCAGGTCGATGACGAATTGACGATATTTGGTTTCAAGATGTAGGATATCATCATGCGGCCCGGCGTAAAGTGCGTCTCTATGATATATTTCTCGTTCTGTATAATTGGATATGATTACATATATGATATATATGATATATATAGGAGACGGCCGGGTCCATGCCCTGTCTTTCTTTAATTACCTATTTATTATGCCGAAAAGGATACTATATATGATATGACACCAAATAATATTATTAAGCAAGCAACCGAGCTACATACATTATTATAATTATAAACTTTAAACAGATTAATATAATTGAGCTACCTAAGCTCAATTCACATCACTCATTATCTATTATGCTCATTCACACAACCCTCCTCAACTAATTTAAATTCACCGTTAATTTTCTTTCATTTTTAAACTTTTCTTTTTAAGAAGTAAGCATTTTATTTTCCAACTTAACATACCCGCGCGCGTCGGTGCCGCTGCCTGTTTACCAATTCTGCTTTCCGCTCCTGGGTTTTCCTTTACCTTGTACCACTTATCAGTACATATGTATGTATGTGCACCACTAAATCTGCAATGTTCATGCTTCTATTGTTGCTGGCAACTTAAAAATTAAACATTACGGTGCCTATATAATCAACGAGTAAACAAAATTTAGTTCTCGCAACTTCTGCATAAATTTATAAGTCAATGCATAACAATTTTTTTTTTTTAAAAAAAACAAGGTAAACACGATTTCAATACTAGAAACTGCTGCTGCCTCAACTGCGAAATTATGAACATACATAAATTAATTTATAGATTGGGAGTTGGGACTCAATTGGGACACACACCACACGTAAGGTCGATGTGTATTTTTGTGTAGCTTTTAATTGCCCTAAAATATGCTAAAATTATGTTGTAAGCGCACAACACTTATAGTATAGTGTAGGGTGTCGAACCACAGGGACAGATAATTAGTAGGTTTAATTCTAATAAACTAATTAGAGAAACAAATGCTTTCAAATAAACTAAACCTAATTAACAAGTTGAAACTAATTAAAAGCACGAAGATGATTTAAGTTCAAGAAATTAGGCGCTAGGGATTCATTTAACCACTTGATTAATCAATTTATTATCTTGTTACAATTTAAACTAAAAATCCAAACCATTGTTGAGGGTTTCTAAATCCTCTCTCGCTACTTCATCTACCCTAACTTAACCAATTTGGATACCAACTCTTGTCACCTATCCTATTGATCTTGTTGCTTTAAGTTCTGTGGTTTAGCCTTAACCTAACTAAATAATTAGACTTCCACTCTCGCTACTTCATGCAAAATCTAGGTTTACTTTATGATTTTCTATCTAAGCAATTCAATTATATCCCAAGCATAATTAAAGAGACATTCTGGACTATCTAATCAATTATGACATAATCAATTCATGAATAGCAAAGACTAAGATATAGCAATTAAATCACACAAAGCAAATCAACAACGCAAAGGATGCAACAAAATAAATAAATATCATAAATCAAGGGTACAATTTCATCTATAGGAAGGGGGAGTCTAGCCTAGAAACATAATGAAATAAAGCATAAAAAGATAGATAAGAGATACAACCATATTACACGCTTCGCGATCAACTCGACCTATGCTAGCTCTTCTAACTCCAAGCACTTGATGAGAAGCATCAAGATTTGGTACCATTTTATAACCTAAAACTCTGTCTAAATTTGTTCTAAAACGCAATACAAGATGTCTAAAATTGATTGGAGTCTCGAAAATTCCCGCAACTGTAATTAGAACAACAAAAATAGCAAAAACTGCCAAATTTGATTCTCTGCAACAATCTCTGCGGCCTCAGAGGGGGTCGTGGGAGGTCGTGGGGGGTCGTGGGGGCTATTTTGGGGCCTTGCGGACTCATCTGTGGGCTGCTGACGCCTCAGAGGAGGTTGCAGAGGCGCCCAGAATTCTGTTTTCGGTCCGTTTTGCGATCCGTCACTTCCGCTCATCGGCAATCATATCAAATATGCCCCAATTTACTTTAGAATCTCCTGAAATGTCAAAAACAATGAAACAAAAGTTAAAGTATCAAAGTCCTATGATAACTTCAATTAAATTACATGCAATTGATAATTTTCCAAATAAATCTCTATCATAATATGCAATGAAACTGGACTTAGGTATGTATGATCCATTTCAAGTTTTCAACATCTCGAACGTATTTGATAAGCATAAGCCCCCTATTAGGCCATGAATTCATGCATTTTCCATTGCCAAACACGTATTATATTTGCCTATATTAATTATACGGTAAATATTAATTAATGCTACGACACTCCTCAGTCCTTGCAGTTGAAATCAAGGAACATCGATGCAAATATTGTGGCCGGCAAATTTTCCGTCTTTGACTCGACAGTCGACATTAATGTAAAAATAAATATATGTATGTATACATTTCTTATAATTTTCTTCATAAGTAAAAGTTCTAAAAAATATATATGTGACTTACGTTTTTTTTTTTTTTTTTTTTTTTGTTCGTTGCATTGGATATTTGGAATGATGTGTTTTCCTATGTATTCGCGAGTCATGGGAGGGAACAATAACAAAAGTAAAAGAACGAATTATATATAAAATGAGTTGGATTGATTGTTTTTGTTGTGCAACAAATAAAAATGCATCATTCAAGAAAAAAAAATGACAAAAACACTATATACATAATTTACTCTTATTTTCAAAATTTACAGCGAATTTACATCAATTAATTTTTTTATCCAAGCTAGGCAGTATTGACTAATTAAAGTGAGAGCTACGCATATGTAAATATCCATTGTATCCATTTTTCTTTTCTTTAATGAAAAAATTGGTAGGATATTTTTCCTACCACCTCATAAAAAAGTCAGAGCTATCCATTTACTATTTGGAGTTAATTAACGTAACGAATTACAACAATGAACTTTTTTTATTTTGACAAATTAAAATTTTATTGAACATATGATAGATATGTCTTTACTCTATATATAATTTGAGAGATATATATGATCGACTTGGATATCTATCTTGAATGTCCATTAAATGTTAAAATTGGAACTTTGAATCATATCAGAATCATCAATTCGAACAAAAATTACAAAATTGAATGATAGAATTATAGAATAACTGGCCTTACAATTAGTCAATGGACGACAAGAATCCCTTTAATATTTAATATGACATCAATATCTTTCTTAACATTATTTTTTATGTACCTTTTGAAAAATGCGGAATTTGTATATTTGCCACTCCAAAACTCTTCCATTGTAACTTTGTCACTTCAAAGTTGGGTATTGCAAATTTGCCACTACAAACTTTGAGTACTTTGTATTTTTGCCATTAAAATTTTTATATGATCAAATTGCCCTCAATCACCTCCATAGCAACCCCGCGTGCCCCCGGCAGCCCCCCGAGGGTGCGCGGGGTGCTGCCGGTGGCCGTGCGGGGGGCGCGTGGGGTGCTGCCATGGAGGAGATTGAGGGCAATTTGGTCATATAAAAATTTTAATGGAAAAAATGTGAAGTAATCAAAGTTTGTAGTGGCAAATTTGCGATACCCAACTTTGGTGTGAAAAATTAATTATTCGGTCACCTTCTCTTACTAGAATAAGAATGACAACATTAATATCACAATTTAATTTGTAATATAAAATTAATATATCGAATATAATAATCTAAAGAAAGCTAGTGATAACACTGATTAAGGATAATGACCATTGAATTATTTAATTAAGCTATTCAAGTGAACAGACTCGCATAGTGCAATAGAGAAATATACACATATACGATTTTAATAAGAATATAATAGGGTCCCAGGTTGTTAAATAAGATGTAAGATGTAAGAGACTATCAAGAGAGCCGCTTGCAGCCACGTATATCCATGTCTTGCTTAGGACGCCAAATTGTTTATAGTACTATTTTTTGTTCTTATCGACAATTATATATTTTTAATAAACAGTTGCAGTATAAAAATGTTTTTTTTTTTTTTTTTTTTTTGTATATTGATGTATAAAAGAAGAGCTGATATATCAATACGCACGTTGATATATATGAACTTAAATTTGTGATTTTAGTATTTTACTATGTAAATTGTAAATTATATAAGTTATTATATATATATCTAATAAAGTTAATGAATTTATCATGCAATCATGATTTTATTTTTATACAATTTTATTATTATGCTCAAAGCTGCATGTAAGAGATGTGCACAAATCTTCAGAACCTGACTCTAGAAAAGTTGGTTTGTGCATGCATGGTACCGCACACTGATTCTATTTCACAAAAAAAGTTCCTCCGGACTCTGGTCCCGTTAAAACAGACCATGTCCGATCGAGTACTGATGCAAGAAATAGGCTACTCTGTGGTTGCCTTGGAGGGACCAAGTAAAGTGGTCCGCGCGTAGCCCTGGCTGGTTGGAGACTAACTAACTCTAGGAGTAGGACGGGCGGAGGTTGCACCGGACGGACCTCGACCGTGGTCCATCTGTGCATGGATTGTCGGAGGCTAGGGCCGTGCCAAGTTTGATCATGTTTACGTCATTAGCTTACATGTTTAAGCATAATAAACAACACGAATCTTGATTAATTAGAGACAAATTACTGAACTAGCAAATTACAACAATATATCTAAGTAAAATTCTGATAAACCCGAATGGTTTTGTATATAATTTTGATGCTTATGATAGTTGGTAAATAGTCTTCATAGCTAGACAGTTTATAATCTTTTTTGATAGAGCATAAAATTAATTATCCGAAAATTGCATGGAATTGTAAAAAGTTAATATATATCATTTAAAATATATTTCGACGAAATGGTTAGCAAGAACATTGTGAAGCAATCCTCCACGTACGTATTAGATATTACAGCTAAGAAGCTGAATAAAGTTTTTTTTTTTTTTCATAAATAATATATATATATATCCTTCATTAATGAATGAGCCGAATTTAATATGTGGATTGCATAAAATATTGATGCATTGAATGACTTAAAGTGAAACTCTTATAAGACCCACATCCGTATGTTATAAATTAAAAATGATTTAGATAGAATATATAAAATCTGCAAGTGACCCAATTTGCACTAGCTAGGATATATAATGGTGTTATAAATATGGTGGCGCATATAAGACGTGGGACATTCGAAAGCGCTAAATAAATAAAATCTTAGCTAGTGTGGACTACAACTCATGAACGGAAGATTTTTAATTTAATCAAATTAAAGCTTATTCATCCCCATGATGGCATACCATATTTGTATGGTGGTCGTACACTTCCTATGGTTCCGACAGATAAAGCCAAAGGAAATGAATGCAAGTAGAGAAGAAACAAAAAGGAACATATATAGGAAGATGGAGTACATACATTTTCTTGTCTGTGTATAGGTTAGTTGCCTCGGTGTGCATATCCAAATTATCCTATAACTAATGTCATCAGCTAAGCAATAGAATACAATAGCAAGGCCTCCGTGTGGCATCCCACTGCCATATATATTTTACCTTGCAGAAATACAAATAGCAGGGAATACTTACTCACACCAAATTTTTTTATTAATCGAAATTGAAAAAAAAAAATTTCGGAAAAGAGTAAGATGACACCCGTTTTTACACCACTAAATAGAACCGAAGGGTTCCTTCGGTACCTTTCTGAAGGAACCGAAGATTCCTTCGGTATGCCCTTTATTTATTTATTTTTTTCGTCCGGCCCAAATAACTCATCAACCCACAGTTTCAAAATGGGGTGGGTGAAAAAACAAATTTTCAAAATGGGTTTGCACTCAAAAATTTTTTCAAAATGGGTTTGCACCCGTTTATTTACTATATTTCAGTACTATATTTTAGTGCTTATGTGGTTAATCATAATTATAATATGATATAGAGTTAGACTATTAATACTAACGTTAGCATTTGAGATCGAAATGCTAACGCTTAAAATCCATTTTGAAAAAAATTTCGGGTGCAAACCCATTTTGAAAATTTTTTTTCCACCCACCCCATTTTGAAATTTTTTGGCCACATTTCAAAATGGGGTGGGTGGAAAAATTTTTTTCAAAATGGGTTTGTACCCAAAATGTTTTTCAAAATGGGTTTGTACCCGTTTATTTACTATATTTCAGTACTTATGTGGTTAATCATAGTTATAATATGATATAGAGTTAGACTATTATACTAACGTTAGCATTTGAGATCGAAATGCTAACGCTTAAAACCCATTTTGAAAAAAATTTCGGGTGCAAACCAATTTTGAAAAAATTTTTTTCACTCACCCCATTTTGAAAATGTGGCCGGTTGCAAAACAAAAGAACCATTTTGGGCAGACGAAAAAAAAAAAAAGCCCATACCGAAGGAACCCTTCGGTTCCTTCAGAAAGGGACCGAAGGAACCATTCGGTTCTATCTAGTGGTGTAAAAACGGGTGTCATCTTACTATTTTCCGAAAATTTTTTTTTTCAATTTCGATTAATAAAAAAATTTGTACTCACACCCATATGTGTTTTTTATGAATGTCCATAGTGTGGACACTAGGTATGACTCATTGGTATAGTCCGTGAAACATTACATTACATGAGTGCAGGTTGTAGAGTGAAAAGAGGGCAAGGCAAGCAAGGTATTCGTTGGCAATCATAGTAACAATACTCGCAAATAATTCGCGAGTTATTCAGACTTTAGCAGCAGACGAAGTAATCAGCGAATAATACATGTATTCGCAGGTTAAACGAATTATTCGTATATTTGACGAATTTTACGAATTATTCGCGTTTAAATCGAAAGAATTCGTTGTTGTCGGATTTGAAAAAAATGGAACAAGTGAGTTTTGTCTTTTTCACGTGATGGGTGCAGAGATTTTTTGGTTTGTTTCAAATGTGTCTTGATTGTCGTGCCACTTAGTCATCCTACATAGGCTTCTATAGCAGGCTAATGTCCCTTCACACCTATATAATATTTGTATATTATGGGAAAAAAAAAAAAAAACCTCTCTCCTCTTCCTTCTTCAGATTTTCTATGACTAAAGTATTTCAAAGATTTTCAATTTACAACTATAATTATTGTTATTTTTTTAACTTTTGAAATTAAGAATTTTGTATATTATAACTTTTAAGATTTTATCTATATGCATATATTGTTAGAAAATATTAAACCTACTTAAATAAATATAAATAAATAAATAAATTAATTAATTAATTAAAGTTAGAAAGATCAAACAGTGGTTTGAAGAACTTGTTCGGTTGTACAATCTTTGATCTAGCATCAATTTCCTGTTGAATATCACTAACATTGTATAGCATCGAAGCGCACTCGTACAATCACGAGTACTAACTTTAGAGAAGTATTTGCCCCACATGGTGCAGTGGACTCATGGCAATCTCCTCCCAAGATACTTCGACTCCTGCCTCCATTGATGTAGTGCACCCCGCATAAGGAGCGAACCCAAATTTGATTGCAACAATAGCTCAAGAATTTTATGATCTATATTATTATATTCTCAATATAATCTCTTGATATTTTGTGTATTTTGTCTTTGATATTACTCATCTCTCATTCTGCTATCTTATTCCAGATGCTAGTAGGTATATATATATTAAGGAGATTGGTTACCACGTATGATAATTATAGACATTGATTATAAATTTGGTGCCATAAGAAAGAATGGCTGGAGCATTTAGAGGTGACCAACGGTCCAATTCTTGACCGAGTAAAGCACTAATTTGTATACAACGGTTTCAAATATTAAACTCACTAGCTCCAATTAATATTTGATATAATTCATGGTTATTTGTCAATAACGTTACCAAATCTTTATAATTAAAAACGTTATTACTTTATAACCTTAAATTAATTAGGACAATAAATTAAAATCTTAAAATAAAAGGAATATATTAAATATTTCTAACATATATTAATATATTATTAAAACGAACTATTCCCGTATTATACCTGAATAATTCCGGAATCCCGAATTTTTGACATTTCCGAACGAATCCCGAATTAAACATTTGTCACTGTGATCAGAACCATATATAATTGGTAGTGGAGTTGGAATGTGTTTGACAAATCCAAATGAATCGAATCGTATATGTAAATGGAAATGAAAGCCCTCCCTCGAACGGGATAGATACTGGAATTGGATATAGAACGAGGCCCAAAAATGAGAAAAAGAGGCCGGAGAAGATAAAGAGGATCGGGCCCATCAAACACAGATATGATATTTTTAGCTAGCCTATCATCGATTCATCATGAGAGACGAGAGAGTGAGGAGTGAGGACAACTGACTGACTGAGTGAACGAGGACCGGACAATGGGTGCCCTCCTTCACCTTAGCTTTACCAACTATCATCTCGCTCCGGGGCCGGGGCCGGGGCCAGGGCCAGGACGAGCAGCAGGACCATTGCCATTAATCAGGCGCACCCGCCGCGGCTGCCCCAGGCGCAACCACCTTCTCATCTCCACGTTGCCAGGTTCTCTTCCTACTGCTACCGGTGCTACCGGTACCGGTACCGGTACTAGCACTACCACTAGCACTACCAGTATGATTCTCTTCTCTTCTCTTCAATTAATTTACAACCATCCCATCAGCCATCACTTACGACCGTACACCTGTGCTTTCATTTGCAGCAGCAGCAGGAGCAGGTGATGAGCTCGTTGCAGACCCTGTCATGCACATTTTTCTCAAGGACCGGCAGCTCAACGGCGACATTGTGTCCCGCGCTTTTGATCTCCTATATCGAAGAAATCAATTCACATTCGATGCTCACCAAATTGACACTGCCGACCAAATCACCAATGACATCCACGATGATGTGAGCTTCTCACCTTCCTTATCTAATCTCTCCTCAATTTCATCACTTGTGTTCGCGTATGATACCACTTCTTTTCAGAACACCCGACATTTATATTATCTGCATAAATAACCCAGCAAAATTGGTTACATTCCTTTGACTATATCATGAAAGATTGCATATGCTAGTATGGCATGTCATCATATTGACTCCATTGATATTAGTTTCTCAATTTATCTTAGACATTGTTATGATAAATATGTCAGTTATGCTACTGTATTATAGGAAGAAGATACTGGTGGCTATTTGAGACTTGTCACAACAAGAGACTGGATTTCTGGCGGCAGCGATGCTCCAATCAACAAGAAATATACTGTCAAGGTTCCTCAAGTTTTTAATCCTATGTTAAATCGGATTCCATTTTTTCATTTCTAAAGTTCTCAGTTTCTATTCTAAGATCTGCTTGTGTAACAGGATTGGCAAAATGAGAGCGATAAGGTCAAAAGGCTAAATCTTTTGAAATATGAAGCGGTAATTCTCTCTCTGGTTAGAGAATTTTGCAGTTTTTGTGTGTTTAGACTGACCCCTAAAGAATTTTACACATTCTAAAATAAAAATGTATTTGCAACTGACTCCTCAGTTGTCAGTTGCTTGTAGGTATGACCCGACTGTAGAAACCAGGGTCAATGAGGCCAGAATGGCTAAGTTGTCCATTTTGTCCTTTAAATTTGGACACAAACTTTCTTGTTATTTAAAACATAAGATCATGGTAGCATTTGACTATTCCTAGCTTTCAAAAACTAGATTAAAGGACTGAAAAGAAAGATGGTTTAAACTTTGAAGTAACTGAAACCTAAAACCCACAGTATAACTTTCTTTCTTTTCGCACTTATTCTTTGCTTATTCTCTTGCCTCTTCATGCAGCTGAAAGGAGAATTACTATTCTTGACTACTGCAATTGGAGCTGCATGCAGTATGTATTGTCTTATTATCCTTTCTTTTGAGGTACCTATTATTTGAATTGAGACAACAAGGACTATAAGAATTTATCGCTTTATTTACTTAAATAAGGCACCTTATTTTTTAAGCTAATTCTGACAGGCTGCAGTTAGTTATTCTGCCGGCGTGTGCTTCAGGTTAGCTCAATTTGTTTTTTATATTATACTCAAATTCATTATTTATTTTTGAGGAAAAGAAATTCATTATTTATTTTATGGATGTTGGTTTTTAAATGCTGCTTATATCTTCAATAGTTGTTTGTACCTTCAACTTCTATACTGGCACACGGACAAGATATCAAAGGATGATATTCCAGAAATATTTCAGATGAAAAAGATAAAAAGGTGAAGCTTTGAATTAAAATTTTCAAATGAACAAAGAAGACAAAAATTGTGACCCTCTTACCTAGTTTGCAATCATCTCATGTTAAAAGGAAAGTTGGAATAACTAGCAATGATGTGAGGGACAATTTTAAAAAGGTCCTTAGTGGAGCTGCTCTATCTATCTCATCACCAAGGCTTGTTATTCCTGCATTGGTGTATGGATTCTGGGCTTTGTCACAACATTTCCACAATGATATCTTAAATTTTCAGGTAAAGTTGTCATGTTCTTCACCTCTCTCATTTTGGCTTTTGTGTCATTGAATGACAAATTTTAATTCCTATGGCATTTTTTTTCTTTTTCTTTTTTTTTTTTTTAATTATTAGCTTGCACCAGGAGTAATGGGCTTCTTTGCATACAAAGCAGCAGCTTTGCTGCAAGCTTACAGAGATAATGAGGATCTACGAATGATTTTTCCAGAGAACGAAGAATCAGACACTGATTAAAAGGGACACCGTGAAAGAAATACTGGGCTTGACAGGTTTGTGTTCTTGGAGTGTCATTTTCTAATATACCAGAGGAATTAGAAGACAAAAGTTATATAGGCTTGGAAGGATTTGCAGTTGTTTGAATTTGTTATAATCTAGAGGTGCATATTACTACTGGAGAGGTTTTACTTATAATGCATAGATCAAAATGCATAATTTTTCACCTTCTGATTGTATATATTAGATTATGTTGACAGCCTTGTAACACAAGAAAAATGCAGTGTGGCATATATAATTATACATGTAACATGTTTGGTAATAAAAAGAAAAATAAGAACAGCAATGCTCATTGAGTCATTGTAGATACAATTAGTGTCTAATACATAGATTGTTGTTAATTCAAAAAGAGTTATATCTTAGTTCTTTATAAGTCCAAGGTAGCTCAGAAGTTCAATACGAAACAAACAGGCAGTGACTAATTAAGTCACAATCAGAAACATCAGAATACATTTCACTGATCATAGAACCTCAAAGTTGGAGGACTTCAGCTACATAAAACCAATTAGGCTATTACCCTTGAAACAAAATTTAAACAACCCCTTCACAATTCTAGAAGTTTTAGTATGGACAAGGTCAGAAATTGCAAGAGCTCATTCTTCTCAGTGGGTTCTTGGGTTCAGGTTGCGGTACATATTGCGCATCTTGTATCAACTTCTGCAAAATCATAATATGTAGAAATGCAGTTAGTTAATATCTAATTAGTAAAAGAAACTTGATCTGTCCTTAAGCTTTTACAGAGATGTTGTGTCTATGCAAGTGAAATGCTGGTTGTAATGCTGGTTGTAAAAGTGAATACCCAAAAGATGTTTCCAGAGATTATTCTTCTTTTTTATTCTTTTTTCTTAAGAACTGCTAGCATCGGGTCGAATCATATAACCAAAGAGTAAACCATCAACTGATTTGGGACCATTACATAACTTAAAATGGCCTCATCAGTTATCTCAGACTCAGAGCAGTAACGTTCTGCTAAGTCATGGTATTGGCAGGTCATGACTCATACCAAATCTTCTGACAAAAATAAACTAAAATGAGATGGAACCCAAATTACGAGGCAAAGGATACAAAAGATGCAAGTTGATGAAATCTGAGTTAATTTGTACAAGTTTTTTCCTCAAAAAAAAAAAAAAAATTGTACAAATTTTGAGGGGTCCGCATCTGCTGCCATAAAAAACTAGGCACGATTGTGCCATAGTTTAAAAGGCCCGTCTGATCATTTTGAACGGTCCAGATGTTTTGAAATGGAGAGTGTCTTTTAACTGTGGGTTTCACTTGCATAGACACAAAAAAAACTATGGCAGCGGATGTCATTCCAAATTTTGTTGGCGGGATTTTTGGAACATATTTAGTCTTTAAACTTGTCAGTTACTCTATATTATTAGAGATAGTAGAAGTTGAACATAGTCGCGCACTGTAGATCTACATGACCAAAAGAATAGTGTTTTTTTTTTCTTTTTTTGAGGCATAGCTACTTTTTTTTTATTATTTTTTTTATCTTTGCTCTATATCAAGAATTTATTGTTAATCATGTTATTAGTGTTTTTAGTAAGTATAATTCATTGATTGCGCAAAGGGCAGTCTGTCTTTCTAGTATAATATCATATTAATTGTGCTATTATTACAACAGATCTGTATATATATACTACAAGGTCCGATCTTAAGAGCAATTTTGGGGAGAAATGTTTTCCCTAGTAATCTATTATTATCATATCATATTATATGATCCAAGACTTCCAAGTAGTTTGTCCTGACCAGTAAAAAAAAAAGGCAGGTAAATGAGAATGCAGCAAAAGGAGGAAAGATTACCTTCTCCTCGGTGAGCCTTGCAATTTCCTCCTCAAGGCGCGCAATCTTGTTTTCGAGCTCGTTGGTGTAAGCCTATCATTATCATTATCAATGCCAAGTACATACAGTTAGTTAACAACCAACGCCAACACTATACATACATTAATAATCACTAATGTCTCACTCACTCCCTCACTCACTCACTCACTCCCTCCCTCCCTCCCTCCAGTAAAAAACAAGAAAAAAGGAAAAAAAAGATGATAACAGAGCAGCAACGAAAGCAATAATGGAAATAGAAATGGACTAAAAAGCCAAGTGAATAATGATAAATAGTAAGTACCTGTTTCCTTGCCCGGGAGCGGGCGGCTGACTCCCGGTTCTTAATCATCCTCTTCTGACGCCTCTCCACCGTCTTCTCCTGCACATCTTCAACCGTCGCCATGGACCGCTTCCTAGCGGGAATCACCGGCGACACTGCCCCCGTGACGCTGCCCGCGCCTTCCCTGTACACCCCATCCAGTACTGTGGGCCCTGCACTGGCCCCCGCTGGCCTCGGCAGGGGCCTTCCCAAGTAAGCGTTGGCCACATAAGGGGCTTGCTGCAGGGGAGGTGCGTAGCCGGCGCCCACGACGCCGGCCTTGGAGAGAAAGTCCTCCAATGTCATCTCGCCGAGGGAGGACTGGCGGTGGACGGAGGTCTGGATGTCGCGCCAGACCTCGTCGACGGTCTTCTTGGTGAGGGCGGCAGGGGGAGGTCTGTCAAGACGGAGGTGGATGGGGGGGGAGGAGGAGTCGGCGGAGTCAGGAATGACGTTGCGAAGGAGGTCGTCGAGATTCATGGTGTGGAGGGGCTGATCGCCGAGGTAGGACTGGACCTCATTGAGGGTGAGGCTGTAGATGGAGCTCTGGCGGGAGAGGGAGAGGGGGGAGGTCATCATCGCGCGCAGAGGAGGAGAGGAAGCATCAATTGATCAAGCAATCGGTCGGAGCTAGCTAGGCTATGAATGGAGTGATGGAGTGCCACATGTATGTATGTATGTATGTATGTATGATCTATGCCTCCTCCCTAGTAGTAGTAGTTATAATGGTTCACCTCACCACCACCACTGAGCTCTACCTCTGCCTCTGCCTCTGCCTCTGCCTCTGTCTCTTCAAGTGATGAAGATGAAAGCAGATGAAATGAAGTGAAGTGAAATGAAATGAAAGAAAGCAAGACAGACAGACAGCAAAAAGGAAAGGAAAGCAAAGGAAAGGAAAGGAAAAGTGGGCAGCTGGGAGCCTGGGATATTATTATATATATCATATATATCAGATCAGAGGAGAGGAGAGGGCAGGATGAGCTTAATTAATTACCAAATTAAGCTATCTATACAAGTACTATGTACTTGGTAAGTTTGTTAATTGTTGGTAACTTGGTATATATAATAGCTAGCAAGCATATATGATATATATATAGCAAAGCATAGCAGCCAGACATAAATATATATATATGTGACCAAAAATATATAATTAGCCACGAAATTAACTGAGCTTAATTAATGAATTAGTTTATTAGTTTATTTGATGGTCAGGTCAGAGTCAGATCAGGTCTCATCTCACACTCACATCAAGCTAGAACGCTACAGAGCTAGCTAGCAACGACTGTACCGCATTGAAAAAGTAATTAATGAAGCCAAGCATTTTAAAACAGATTATTGGCTCACAAGACAGCACCCGCGCCCCGCCCCCGCCCCCGCCGGGAAAGAGATACAAATACAAATTAATTAAGACACACAGATTATATTTAATTAATTAATTCCAAGCAAACATATTAACGAACCTATATATGTTATTGGTATGCAATTTATAAGTGTATATATGATCAATTAATTAAAACGTATATACTTGTAAATACCTTGTAGGACAAATTTTTTTAAAATAGAAATTGAAAAATATTTTTTGCGGAAACTAGTAAGATGACGGATTTTTTTCGGTGGACTGGGTAGACCAGAAAAAATAAATCGGGTGCTTTGGAAGCACCCAATTTAATAAATAGGGTAGGTTTTTTTTTTCCACCCGAAATTGGAATCGGACACAAAAAGATCCCACCCGAAAAATTAATGAAGCACCCGATTTATTTTTTCGGATGCTTTGGAAGCACCCAGATTAATTTTTCAGGTTGATCTTTTTGTTTTTTTAAATAAGGGGCTGCCGGCCTCCCTCTCCTCTCTCCCTTCTTCTTCCCTTCTTCTTCCTCTTTCTCTTTTCCTCCAGCCGACATTGTTAGGGTTTAGGAGGTGGGCATACGACGAAATTGATATTTTAAAAGATCCACGTCAGATTTGCGTTCGTCGCGTTCTTCTCATCTCACTGGTACCTTTTTTTTCCCCGAGCTGTTTTTATTTTCCTCTAGAAATTTAGATTATATTTTTACTTGCTTATTGGTTTACTTCTCACAGAAAAAATGAGTATAATACTCATCAATGTATACTATGGAGGTCAAATCCTCAATACACCTACTGGTGTTAAATACGACATTTTTGCTACGTGTACTCTCCCCGTCAATGACCGGATAACCCTAGAGGAGTTGCGTAGGGAAATCCATACCGGTTTGAAGTTGCTCCCAAGCCATTTCAACCTGAAAATCGGAGCACATATCAACACTCCACACCCAGGCGTAGGTAACTACTTTTACACTCTATTTTGGGTTGACTGCGAGCAGACTTGGGAGATGATTAAATCGGCAGCATGTCCAGTTGCTGGTTTTCGAGTTATGGAACTAGTTATTGAATATGAACCAATAACTAATCCCCGTGGTGATTATGACACATGTCCAAGTAGTATCCCCAGCAGTAGCAATCGATTTTCGACCGAGGAAACAACACACACCCCAGCCCGAGAAGACCCAATACCAATCGATACCGTTGAGGAGGAATTTGAGAACTGACACTTGGACGAGGAAGATGCCGATATAGATGCAGATGATGAGGAGGATCTAACACCAAATATCCTCTACATATCTCTACAATCAACTATATCAATCAAAAGATAAAGAAAGAAAGAAATTAATATAGTTGATTAGCATGCGGACAGAGTAATTAATTAGCATCGATCGCAGACTAATTACTTTAATTATGAGGTCGACTACTACTATTACTGCATGTGTTGACTCTTGGCCCTTGGCCCTTGAGCATGTGATATCCTGATGATGTGATCCATTAGTACAAATTAACCCAAAAAGTGTGGAGCTGTGAGCAGAGGAGAGGAGAGGACAGGAGAAGAGGAGAAGAGGGGAATCCCATTCCCATTCCCATATATATAAATCTATACTTCATAAAGAGGGGTAGATTTCCGAGCACCTCAATGATGCACCGTATTTATATCTGCATTTTTACCAGACTTGCACCTTTATTTTTACCAAAAATTCCTAAGTTCATATGCATTTAGTTAGTTAATTGTCTAGAATCCAGTTACTGCTTTAGTTTAGTTAGAGATTAGTAACTTTAGTTAAAACATCAAAACAAAACCAAAATAGACTCTCTGTCAGTCACTTGCGGACCGCAAGTGACAGTTGCTGCCCCGCAAGCAAGTGACCGACAGAGGTATCCGACTCTCGGACAATTACTCGCGGATCGCAAGTGACCCTTGCGGACCACAAGCAAGTAACCGAAAGAGAGGTGTAATCTGTACATCTTGCAGACCGCAACTAACCCTGGCGGGCCGTAAGCAATTAATCCAGACAACAAATTGATTCCGAAAACCCTGGGAACACTTGTTTAGTAATTGTTTTAAGTCTTTAGTTACTATTATTTACTTTTACTTGTTGTTAATTGTTAGGAAACCAATATTTAAACACCCCCCCCCCCCCCACTTTATACCAAAAATATTCTCTTTAGGATTTAGAATTGAATTTAGAGTCTAGTTTAGAAGTAATTTCCATCCCTGTGGATTCGACCCCGACTATATTGCATTAGATCGTACGCTTGCGATCGAGGGCATTATTTAGGACATTAAAAGCCTATACCGTCTGAGCGTGTCACTCAACTATACCACATCATCACTCTTATTAACCATTAATTTTGTTTGAAACTCTTCATCTACTTTGATCCAATGGCTAATGTTTTTTTTCTCTCCCCATTAAATAAGATGAATGTGATATGTCTAAAACAAATTTTTACCCTTCAAATGATCCAACATTTATATATATTATTATTTATAAAATATTGCATTATTATTATTATTATTTAATTACATTAAAAATTTAAAATTTTTGTCAAGTTTTGTTTAATATAAATATTTAAAATTTCATAAAATTCTTATTTATTTATTTGATACCGCTTTTCGGGGCGAAGCCCGAGTTACAACTCTAGTTAATTAAGTAGATTAAGACAACACCTGACCGGAGCATACATAGTTACTTAGCTAATTAATTAAGTAATTATATACAAGTGAAGTGAAGTAATTAAGCTTGCTTTCATTATGAGTTAATTACTTCCTCTTGGCCGGCCCACGGTAGCCGGCCGGCTTATATATAGTTGATCTACCACTGGGAAGCTAGCAATGCGAGGTAGCACCGCCAAATGTACTAATTGGCCGACTGGCGATGGCGATCGACTAATTATTATGCCTGCGTTTGGTAGCTGACTTAAAATTGATTTAAGCTCTTAAATCAATTTTAAGTCACCAAACAGAAGTAATTCAAGGTGTAGTAAGTTAACGCAGCTATATAGGTGCAGTAAACTAAATCACCAACATTTCACATCTTTTACACATAACATCAACTTTACTTTATCTATTTACTTCATTACCACCAAATACTATTAATTTAAAGTGATTTAACGTTTTACTCCGCTTTAACTTACTACACTTACCAAACGGGGGGTATATCGATCGATCTTCTATGTATTCTCCTCTTAATTTGCATCAGGTGCTAGCTGTAGCCATTAATTTAATTTATATATGATCCATATATCTATCGTGGAGTACTTAATTGGACAGAAGAACAAATACATAGAGAAGAGAAATTAATCGCCCGAACAAATCTCTCTTTGTGTCGATATAGGCATATAGCACGCAATGCAATTGAAAAAGCATAATTTTATATATGATAAGTTAGATTTTTTTGACTTATAATTAATTTATACTTATTCCCAGCGTATTATAATATATATATATAATGTTTACCATTTGATTAGGCATTTAATTTGGGGGCATTGGCCCGTTGGCCGGCCCCCAGCCAGCTGCCAGCAGGTTTGAAGTTCAACGACTCGATATAAGGAGGCCCCTACATATAACATAACATAGCATAGCAAATAGCAAATAGATATAAGAGTAGGATAACATGACGACACAACATCGCATCGCATCGCATCGCATCACACAACAATTAATTAAAGGAAAAATATATGTTGACCCAGGATTAGCCCCCCATACAATGGATGACATGGCGTCTCTGTGCCCGTTGTCCATCACGTGGGTGTACTTAGGCTGCCCAAACTATATATTAATTGTTTTCACTTTTCTGCTGAACCCAGGAATTTTGGGATATAAAATCTGGGTTGGGCTCCTCTCCAGCGCTTCAGATGAAGACACGTATCGATCCGCAACTATCCAACGGTGCTAATATATGTTAAACAGTTAAACTGTACTGCTGAAAGTGGAAGCCACGCAACACATTTCCGCTGCGTTCACCAAGATGTCTTGTGTTGCGGACTGAGAACGTCAAGATATTCAAACTCGTTACATTATAATTTTAGTATAGTCCACTCTAATAATTAATGTTTTCTATTCCACGAATATTTAAAATTAAATGCATAATATCATGTTATATTTCCGGATATCGTCAGTACAAAATATTATTTTTGTGACATATTTATTCATCAAAAACATATGCACAAATTTAAAAGGAAAACGCTATGGGGATACCACAAAAGATACCGTCGGGGATACCATTAAACATTGACTGCCAATAAAAAATGTGATAAGTTGAATATTTAGGAGGTTAAGCTGAATAGTTAGGAAGTGTAATGCTGCAAGTTAAATTAAAAGTAGTTTTTATTGGCTGTAAAGCAAAGTGTGTTAAGCAAAATGTGTTAAGTGTAATGCTGCAATTAGGTTTTTATTATGTGGAGTTTTTATTGGTTGTCAAGCAAAATGTGTTAAGTTGAATATTTAGGAGGTTAAGCTGAATATTTAGGAGGTTAAGTTGAATATATAGATTTAGTTGAATTGGTCAGAGATCATGGTATCCCCGACGGTATCCCTAGTGGTATCCAAATATCTGAACTGATTTTAAAAACATTACTTGCAAGTTAACAACCACAATTTTTAAAAACATTACTATACTAATTTTTCCTTCAATTATTTTGTCATATAAATTTTTATTCTCTCAAACCAAATTATGTAATTAAGGATTCCTTGACTTTCTGAGAATTTTATTTCGTCATAGCATGCTAAAATAATTAGAGACAATGAGATTTTTATGTTTGTTATTGCAGCCCAAGAAATTTAGCAAGGTTAATATTATTTAAAAAATAGTTCATTCATTAATACATGTTTTAAGTACTTAATCTTACCTGTTTAGGTTATATGAGATATTATGTCACATAAGGTGAAGTTATTAATAAATTTTGGTCTATATTGTCAACATTTTTAATGTTATGCATGTGTGATATCCAAATAGCTATTCCTATTTTTAGCACTCCCAAAACCAGAGCCAAATCGAGCTATTTTGGCCCAGTTTTTAGCACTCCCAATGGGGCCATTCGGCAACCCCTCCTTAGCCCTCCTTAGACTTCCTTTAGCTTCCTTAGTCTCTTAATCCTTCCGAATACGAGCTCTTTAGCACGGATTAAAAGTTTTTCCTTAAGCCTCATTTTGACCGGGGCTTAAGCCTTACCCGGATTCCTAAGGAAGCAATACCCATGACTTAAAGCTTAAGCTTTCTTAAGCCATTTTTCTTTTTCCGAACGAGTGTGACTTAGTGAGACTTAAATATTTAAGCCAACCACCTTGCCGAACGACCCCAATATGACTTCCCAAAACCAGAGCCAAATCCAGACCGTTCAAATGTATTGGGATCCATATTTTGGGAATCTGTTGGAGATTGAGGTGAAATTTGCTTTCAAAAAATTTAGGATGACACACAATATATGTATATTGAGATCCATTTTTAGAGAGTCTGCTGGAGATGCTTTAACTTCCCCACCTGCTAAAAGTTTAAGCGCCTCCAGCTAATTTAAAGTAAAAATTTTCGGGCTGCCCATCCAATGCTGGAAAGACCAACCCACGTGACTTTTGGCTTAGGTGTACACCCAAAAAATAGTATAAAAATCAAATTACAGCTCATCGAGTTATCCGGGGGCATAATCCGTGGCGTCATATCAGCGTCCCTTTCCTTGTGGGTGGGCTCCAGCTCCCTACCGTGCGGGAGGGGAGGTGGACACTCGCACACACTCCATTAGTTAGCTAGCTTTGCTTTGCCAATGTACTGTACTGTAATGTTCTGTCAACCGCCCCCGCCTCATGGCCCCGTGCGGCCGTGCCCCCATCCATATACTCAAGTTCTTTCCCTTTTTATGACAGTAAATAAATAGTTTCTAAAAAAAATAATAATAATAAATAAATATTATATCCTTCTAAAAATAATCACCAATTCAACAATTTTCATACAATATATTAGAGATATTAAAAGCTCAACATGTCGGCGCACTATAGATCTACAGTATCAAAAGAAGAGTGTTTTTTTTTTTTTTTTCTTTTTTTTTGGGGAGGGAGGTTTGGGGTTTGGTTTATTCTTTTTTTTTTTTTTTTTTTTTGGTTGGGTTTTTGCTAATTTTTTTTGGGGTTTATTATTATTTTTTGTTTAGTTTGTTCATTTTTTTTTTTGGGTTTTCACTAATTACAATAAAATTTCAATGTTAGTATTAATATTTTTATTGTTAAGTTTTCGATTCTTAAAAAAATACAATAGTTGCAATCTTTCTATTTTATAGTGCTTTAAGTATTTAGTTTTTAATATATTTACAGCTAAGCTCATAGGTGGTGTTACTCCATGTATTTAGAAAATGACGTAAAGCTATCATGAGTTAGGCTTCATAATTTTTTTATATAAAAAATTTACCGAAGTTTTTCTATTTTTTTATTTTTAGTTTTTTTTTGTGTTTTGTAAGAGTTATACATAAAATAATGATTATGTTATTATATTGTATAAGCGCTTCTAAGAAAATCTCAAACAAATACTGAAAAATTCTCAAAAATATAAATTTTGTATATCCTATAAGTTTTGAACTTTTGATATAAAAAACTTATTAAGCCATATAAATAAAAATTTTAAGGTGATTTTATATGTTTTTAAAGTTACGTCCGCATAAGGACTATATGAGTTTGAGCTCATGATAATCTTACTTTTGCAATTATAACACAAATTAATATCGGTATTTTTATATTCATCACGCGGAGCGCGCTCACATGTCTAGTATACTATCAGTGGCCATGGGGTTCATTTGGGACTTCTATACATAAAACATGATATTGTTGTATAGAAATAAAACATTGTTTAATTATTTCTATCAAAAGATATTGTATAGTCAATATTAAGAAATCTCAAGCAAATACTTAAAATTTTCAAAAATAAAAAATTTTTGTATTTATTCTATAACATTTTGATACTATATGTAATTAATCAAACCAAGTAAACAAAGGATGTCATTAGATATGTTTTTGAAAGTACGTTTAGAGCTCGTTTGATTTATTGGTTTTGGATAACCACCGTCCTTTTTTGACCATGGCTTGCGGTAAATGAAATGGAGGAAGCCACGGGGTGAAAAATCCAATCGGACTGGATTTTTGGAAAACCAGGTTTTCACTAGTTTTGTGAGTATTTTTTCTTCTTTTTGTCTCGATTTTGGTGCTGAAACATGGTTTTGTCTTGCTCATTCTTTGTGCACCGAACATGCAAGAGTTAATTAAAATTACAGCCATGATTTTCTAAGACAAAACCAGTGTATCGAACACGGCCTTACTGAAAAAATCTGTGAGCTTAAATTAAATCACGGTAACTTTATTGTTTAGTGTTTTGTTTACTGCAATCAATCTGATATATATGCTTCTCCGCAGACCACAACTTCTCTTTTGCATGCATTTTGACGTTAGTTATCTACTTTTTTT
This sequence comes from Cyperus esculentus, assembly GCA_030179965.1. Lineage (NCBI taxonomy): Eukaryota > Viridiplantae > Streptophyta > Magnoliopsida > Poales > Cyperaceae > Cyperus > Cyperus esculentus. The sequence continues at coordinate 1,546,696 of JASGLE010000030.1, forward strand.
GGGTATCAAAGTTTGTTGAAGAGAAGTGAATGCATCTGTTGTTCCAAATAATCTTTCTTATTTGACGATTTTCAAAACAATATCAAACTATATTACTAACGATTTTTTTGAGCATGTTGTTCGTGTAAGGAATTATTTGAGCAAATTATCAAGAACTCAATGCATGCAAGCAACGGAGATTAAGAGACGAGATAAGCTAAAGATGATGGAAATATCTCAAGATCTGGACAAGCTTATCATTGATTTTATAGGTTAAATATAATAGTGAATTTAGGTAGATTTACATATTTCAAACATTCGCTATTGATGGCATTGAAAAGCTCAAACAATGAAACCAGCCCCAGGTTCCGTTATAACAGAACCTCCTGTTCCGTTATAATGGAATAATCCAATGGCGATATTACAAATCAAACGGTCACATGTCAAATCCAAAGTACCGTTTGAACAGTCAAAAGTACTGTTAGCAAGGTCAACCATTCAATTATAATGCGTTATAACGGAATGCCTGTGACCTCGTTCCAGAAGCTCAACTCCAGGTTCTGTTATAACGGAAAACTCGGTTCCGTTATAACGGAACATAGATCTGAGCTGCGGGCTGTTAGGTCACGGGACCACTATAAATATCTTTCTCTCCCAAATCAACAGTAGAACTTCACCCCATTTCTAAAACTGTTGAAAGAAAGAAAACCCTTGAACTAAACTCCATTGTTGAGTGAGCTTTTCATAGCCAAATCATTGTGATTCAAGCCTCAACTACACCATAGATTGTAGATCTTGTAAGAGGGTTAGATTGAGAGCTAGTTTTCTTTTTCGGAGCTTGAGTTTCGCCTCTCCTCCGACCTCGGTGACGGCCCGTTTGTTGTGTAAGGGATCACCGAGTTGTGTACCTCCTTTCTTTGCGGGTAATAGGAAAGGCGCACCACCGAGTTGGTAGCGTTACCCCGGAGACGTAGGCCGATTTGCCGAATCTCGTTAAAAACCGCGTCTTCACTCCTTGTTTGCATTTTCTCTTACTCATCCTTATTTATATTATTGCAAACTTGTTTTGGCCATAGAATTGAATTGCAATTAGGATTTGGCCAAAGTTGTTGATTGTGCGAAAATTGGTAAAATCGATTAAGGCACCATATTCACCCCCCCTCTAGGTGCCATTAGGGACAACAACATCTATTGATCATAGCCATAGCCATAGGAGCGCAAATATTGTTTTCAATTTTTGAAAATAACCCTCTTCTTTTTATATACAAAAACATGAATAATTTATTTTTTTTATGTTGTTTTCGAAAATTTAAATCTAATACTTAAGAAATTTCAAATATAGAAAATATTTGTATTCCCCAATATAAAATTTTTATATGAATAATTCATTGAGTACTATAAATTGAGTTCCCAAATACAATAACGTATGGCATTTTTGAAAAAGAAGGTAACATTTAAATAGGAATACATGATGGTATGCGCTGAAATCAGCTACGTTCCAAATTTGATCTTAGAATCTCGAGATCCAAATTGGATGGCTGAGATTCTTTCAATAACCCCCCCCCCAACCCACCCAAAAAAAAATTAAAAATAAAAAGCCTTAGGGCTAGGCCCGTTTGATTGAGTGGTTTTGTCTGGCTTTTCTCCTTTACAAGGCACAGCTTGCAGAGAAGTATATGGCGTAAGCCACACTAAAAAAAATCTAGTTCGACTTGATTTTCACAAAACCATTTAACTTGCTTTTGCATCAATTTTCGCATTGAGATAATGAAAGCCATAACCTTTTGTCTCTCAATCAAACACACCACAGTTATTTGAAGCGCTTGACTTCTTAAGTGAAAACCACCCAATCGAACAAGCCGTTAGGCTGCTCACGATGGTATGGAGAAGAAGGTAAACTGTAAATTTTGCATGGACATAGATGAAAATGGAAATAGTTAAAAAAAAATAGAATAAAATAGTGCGCGGAAGCACATGAATTTGTGGAATAATAGAAAGTTACCGCTGCCTCGGGCCAGTAAAGCGTTGTCCCGCATAAAGCAAAGGAACCTAAGTCTGAGTGAGCTAGCTTTCTTCCACTAATTAATTAATTGCTAATTCTAATTCCCTAGAAAATTCAATTTAGTATAGACTAATTTAGTTCACAACACACTTTTTGCGACTTTGATTTAGCAGCAGTGCTGATTGAGGAGTGGGGGAACTTATTCTCCCTCCAAATTTGGAAAGATAGCTTCTTTACTAGGCTTATTATTGCATGCCTCCCCTCTATTGCAAAGTAATTAAGGATTTGTTAATGGGGCCATTAGCTGTTGGTATAATGGGAAGTGTACTAAATGCTACTTATTCAGTACTAATTAATTAATTCGATGTGAGTATATATTAGTCTTTCCATTGTACGGAAAGAAGCTAATGCGACATAAAAATTCCAGGCGCCATAAGTCCAAATTGGTAAAATATAAACTAATAAATATGCTCAAGCTACATGTAGCACCTCATCCACCGCACAATCAAGGCAGAAAAAGAAAGCAAGGGGAAGGGAAGGGAAGGGAAGGGAATCCATGCGATCCGCACCCATAGGTCTTTTTTATGTTGTTGCGGCCTTTGGTGCGCTAATTAAGCTTTGTAAAGTGTAAACATGTATTAATATATTATGTTAGCATCAGATTGGGTGCTCAACTGAATATAATTACAATGAATAAATAATAGTGAAGAATGAAGGAAGGCCAGCGCGCAACAGCAATATATGGCAATAATTAATATATAGCATGCACAAGTGGGTGCAATGCATTATGCATAAGCATATGCAATGCAACCTTGGTAGTCATCAGCGGATCACAGTCGGGGTGGTGCCATGTGGATTGCTACCACCAGGGCCAGCTGTCCGAGATCCAAAGGCACCTTAATTACTAGCTCTGCCTCAGCCTCTCTGCCTGCCACCATGTTTAATTATCATTATATATGAAATCAATGAATGAAAAGACTAATTAAGGGGTCTGTTAATTGGGAGGCCTGCCATGTGGCAGTTCTCTACTACCTAGAATTTTGTTAAACCAATCAACTTGGCTGCCTCTGCCTGCCTCTTGCTTTTCAAAAGCATACCCTACATCCAATTACAATTAGAATTAGAGCAAGTGGTGCGGATCATTATATATCTTTAATTATTTAATCTATTATTAATTTATTATTATAAGCTAATTAGGGCTCTTTAATTATTTAATCTATTATTAATTTATTATTATAAGCTAATTAGGGCTTGGAGTTGTCAATGAGGGGATGAGGGGACAGATTAAAGGAGCTGCACAAACCCTAGAAAACAATGATGGCCACCTCAGCTTCCCCCATCCTCTCATTTTTTTTTTATTATTTCCCCTTCGCCACAGTTTTCATTAATGACACAGTCATGCACACTTAATGTTAATTAATAATTATCACCTCCTTCCTATATATATAGCTGCAAACTCAATTTCTAATTAAACAGAAGTAAATCTACCTATATATATATATATATAGTTCACTTCACAACGAAGATTAATTTAATTTTCTTCATCTTTCTTCTTTTAGTTTGAATGTTTGATTATAAATAATAACCCTTTTTATTTTCATTTACTACATTTTTTGGAAGTAGGTAACACACTAATTAACACTACACCACGAAAGAGCAATTACTTGTTAATTATTTAGACCCCTTAGATCAGTTATATATATACAACATATATATATATGATGCTAATCACATGTTTACAGCGATTGTTTACTAATTAACAACCGCTAGCTGTAAAAGGCCTCGATCTCCATATATAAATGGAATTACTGATGGGGTTTTGTACCAATCCTTTTTATATACGTACATGCTAGCTAGCTACCTGATACAGTACTGTTCCCGGCCCGGCAGGAATATATATTATACATATAAAATCAAGAATTAACAATTTCTCAGGACTCAGGAGTGCGATCTGTTGGTAAACATGCATTTCCTCAAAGAGAAGGAAAAAAAAAAAAAAAAAAAAAGATGTAAGTAACCAATGAAAGTGTGAAGCAGCCACAGCTTTTTAAAAATGACACTTTAATTAATTAATTGTGCAGACAATCAGAGATGATAATATTCTTTAATTAGAGAGAGTAGGAGAATTCAGAAGGGAAGGATATATATATATACTATAAGCAATTAATTGAGGGAGACTGTGATCGATCAAGTGAAGCCATTATAACTTATATAAGGAATAAAGCCTAGCTTCTTTCCCTGCAGCTTTGTGTACAAAATAAACACCAATGTTCCCTTTTTAATTTATCTTAACGCCTACGAAGATATCTTTATTTATAAATTGCGTAATTTTTTGGTTTGGTAGTGGGGGAATATATATAATCTGATATATATATGTGTGTTCACAACCAATGAGAATCCCGCACTCAGTCTTTGGTATGCAACTCTCTGGTTATGAGAATATTAATTAAACAAGGATAATGGGTTGACAATGACCTGTATATCTTAACAATATATGGTGCATTTTCCACGAGATTTGGTATATTTTTCATACAACTTAATTTCAATAATCTAAAAAAAAAAAGAATAGTTAAAGGTTTTTAAAAAAATAAAAAATTTTGTAATTCACAGGGTTTTAATATGTAGATTAATTGTGTTGAGCAGCTTGAATTAAACCATTTGAACTACGGTTTTGAGATATCGGGCTGAAGCGCCGCACTGCCTCCTTGCACTTTGCAAAGCGCAATAACCTCAATTGATATTGTCAATATATATATGCTCAACTTGTGTAGTTTTGCTGGCGTGAGGTCTCCGGCTTAATTATAATTAGAGGAGGGTTCCAATGCCTCAATTTTTTGTGCCTCCATCATGCCTCCACTTTTTAAATTTCAAATAACTCAAAATTTAAAACTCATTTTTCAAAACAAAACCATTAGATTTAATCTATGTCCTTTCATTTATGTATATATAAAAAATCATCAAATTTGAATATTATTTTGTTTGACATTAAAGGCTTTAAAAAAATGTACTAATTTGAGTAATTTCTAGACGTTGATTTTTATAACTCATTGATTTATATAAAATAAAACAAAAGGTGAAAAAATTTGTTATGTGCACATAGAAAATATCATATTGATCAAATCTAACGGATTTGTTTTGAAAAATGAGTTTTAAATTTTGAGTTATTTGAAATTTAAAAAGTGGAAGTATGATGGAGACACAAAAAATGGAGGCATTGGAACCCTCCTCTTATAATTAAGCCCATCTAATGAGAATACGAGGTGTTTCCGGTTTACCAGTCCACTCATTAATCAGACCCAGCTAGCTCAGGTGATGAGTATGCTTAAACGTCAAGTTTCCATGGAGAATGTTTTTATGAAAAATCAATAATTATATAGTAATTAACCATATATATCCGAGGTTCTCCCACTCTGTTATTACTCTTCTTTATAATCATTATCCCGTGCCAAATTGCTAATTATAATTAATCATCGATCTCCACTAAAGCTAAATTGGTGCTAGCTGCACTATTAATATTAAATTACACTGATCATTAAAGTAAAAGGGAACCCACTTTAATTTATCCGGTTATATGCCAAATTTCCAATCAGTTATCGATCCATTAGTTAACAACCTTCCCTATGTTTATATGTACACTCTAGCTAGATTCTAGAATAATTAACTCGTGATTGTAATGCTTTGTCGTTCGCTCATACGTATGCGCAACATATAGAACTAGATATTTTCAATTTTTCATTATTAAAATGTATATATACTAGATGAACGAGACTATAGTCGTTAGTTCAAAGTAACTCCACCAAAACTTTTGTATATTTGAAAAGAGGAGGGATCCATTGACAATTCTTAACTTGACAATCTTGACAATTTGATATTTCAAAAATTTGTAAAAGATCATATAAATTCTCAAAAATAGAAAAAAGTTCACGGAATTATTTCTTGACTTGTAGATTGATTATGTTTCTGATTATATTCAATTTAAGTTATATTTGCTAGCCTTTCAAAGATCCGTTAACTTACAGCCGTTAAAAAATACACAAAATTTTGATAAGTCATCAAACGATGTTCAAATTGATTGAAATTTGGAATACTATCGATCTACAAGTTAACTAATGCATCCATAAGTCTTTTTTCAATTTTAAGATTTTTTATGAATTTTTAAAATGTTGCATTGTTAAGATTGTCAAAGTTACCATTGTCAAGGGATCTCTCCTCATTTGAAAAGGGGTGGAGATCGGTGACAACAAAAATGATGATTGTAGATCTAAAATATAAAATTTTGTATAAATTAACATGGTGAAGCTTGTAGATCGATTGTACTTTAAATTTCGACCAAAATTTGAAAGTCTTTTGATACTCTATCGGGGTGCATCAAAATTTATTAATATTTCCAACAGTTCAAAATATTATGAGGTTTGATATAGTATCAAACGACTCAAAACGGATCTGTTGCCGCGGTTGTCATCAAATTACTTGTTACCGGATCCCCACCCTTTAAAAAAACATAAGTGCCATGGATGATCATTATCATAATTTATATATTGAGTAGAACTATTGTGAAAACGTTTGCATTTTGCGCCGAATTACTAATGACTCAAATTATATTTTGACACGTCCGAAATTTTAATTTATGGTTCCCATTAAATTCATCATATAAAAATATTTAGGACTTACAAAAACTTTTTAATTGTAGAGTTTTTTTAAGCATTAATTTGAGTGAAAATTCATATATAAAAAAAACTATTATGATCATTATGGTCATCTCTTTTATGTTCATGATCATCACTATCACTATTATTTTTCACTATCAGAATGCTATTCTTTTTAAAATCATCATCATTTTTACTGCCGTCATAATTATTTGATTTATGTGGTCCTACTTAATTTCATTTCTAGTCTACCCCAAATTGTTTGAGACAAAAAGCTCGATTGGTTGTTTAATATACAAACAAGTTTTTATAGTCATTTTGAAAAATTAGAAGCAAACACTTAAAAACTCCAAAAAAAAAAAACTTTTGTATCACTGAAATTTTATTGTCTTAAGCAATGTTCTTGTTGTTGTTAAGCCTAACCTATATGTACGAAACATGAGAGTTGGGCCTTCCACATTTGATCAGAAGGAATTGCACGTGTCTCCTTTAACTTTTGAGATTCCCCATTTGATATCGTTTCTCTGGTTTCAGTTTTGAATTGAATTTTATATTTGAAGCTCAAGGGGACGAAGGGGGCCATGGCCCGTGGGTTGTGCTGCAGCTAGCTGTGCAACACAACACAACACAAGTACATAACAAGTTAACAACACAAGCCTGTTCTCCTCAAAAAAAAAAAAAAAAAAAAAAAAAACACAAGCCTGTGACTGGCTGCCAAGCTGCTCCCTTTTCCAGTTTTCCTTTCCCCTTTGCCTTCCCAAAAGAGCAAACGTACTCACAAGTTGGAGGAGCTTCGTGGGGGGCATTAAAATTAAAATATGAAGGAACATTAGCTCTTGAAATTAAGAATATATATATATATATATACAACGCATCTATTCCATTGTTTTTGAGTTCCTTTTATAATTTCTAGAGATGGAGATGGAGATGGAGATGGAGCGAGTATTGGTGAATGGTGCACGAGACATGCACGAGGCTAAAGTCAAGATTTCAAGTTCCCAAGTTTGTACCCATTTACATCCTGTCGGCTGGTGTATATATATTAGTAATCATTTTATTTTTTGGGGGGCATGCATGAGATATTGAAAATTGAAAAATAATTAATTTTTGCTGAAGCTTGCTTGCTTAAATTTTAAAAAAAAAAAAACAATATTTGAGAATCTAAATTAATTTAGCGTATTTATTTGAGAAACTCAAATTGGGATAGATCTTGTTGTTGCAAAGCGGGTTACACGGTGCGAGCAAAAACCTTCATCTGCCAGAATGCCAGAATGCCAGATGTTACGTAAAGTCAAATTGTGGTTCTCTATTACTTTATTTTCACTATATACATTCATAATCTAATTGATCAGCGCGAATATGCGAATATTACGATAGATCGATCTACTATCTAATAAATACTAAAAGGGTATTAATTACTTGGACAATACTGGATTCAAAGTTTTAAACTATGAATGGATATTAATTACTTGGCAAAGCATCATTAGACTATTTTTTGGTCATGTAGTCCACTAGATCGAGATGTATAAGCACAACAATTTACATCCAGTACAAATAAAAAATAAAAAGAAAAGCCGACATCTTCCAATTTGCATAACAAAATCAATAGCTTATTTTATAGGGAAATTTATCTACATGCCACTTAAAATTTTCAAATTAGTCAAAATGCCATCCCGAAATTTCAGTTAGCCAATATGCCACTTTAAACTAAAAACACTATCTAAATTGCCATCCTCATCAATTTTTTAATCTAAAAAATTAAAGTTTAATTATAAAGACCAAACTACCCTCCACCTTTCCTCTCGTCTTCTCAGTCCACACCAAGTCATTTTCTTCCCCAATATCAACTCTCACAGTCACAAGTGCATCTTTGGAGTGAGGCACTTGAGTGCAACTTGGATTGAGCTATCTAGTATCATCTCTTTGTGCTGCATGGATTCAAGGCTTTGAACTTGATTAATTTTCGTTGAGCAGTACATTAAATTCTTGATATTGTAAGCCAGCGAGTCAAGCGACGAGGTAAGTTGCCGTGAAGTCGATCGGGGAGAAGAGAGGAGTGATTGAGGCTAAGTTCGAGAAGAGCTCAGAGCTTCGTAGGAGGAAGTGATAGGAGAGGGGATGTAGCAAATAAATTTTGACTCCTCCGATCCATGCTCTGCTCCAAGAAATTGGACACAGAAAAGGGCCAAAAATAAATATCGAAGTGAATAAATCGAACACAGAGAGAAGAGGGAAGGGCAGTTTGGCCTTTCTGAAGAATTTTAATTTTTTAGATTAAAAAATGGCTCAGAGTGACAATTTAGATAGAATTTCTAATTTAGAGTGGCATTTTGGCCAACTCAAGTTTTGGGGTGGCAATTTGACCAATTTGAGATTTTGTGATGCCATGTAGGCAAATTTCCCTATTTTATAAAGCATATAATAATCATTAACTTATATTATAAAGCATATATCATGCAATTAATGACTAAGGAAATTACACTAAGAAAGTTTATATGGTAAAAGCAAACATATAATATGCACATTGACTACGTAAATGTAATGGGTATAGTAAGCCAATTCAAAAATCATATGCAAAATAATTCAATCCAACAAATAATATGGATAGTAAGTCAAAATAGTTAATGTGCACGATAACTTGTGCAATATAAATGAAAAAAAAAATTATCTGACATAAACAATAGTTATCTTATGTGTTAGGAAGTCGCTTAACATGCACACAATACGCTACTGGTATAAAGTGGTATATGGCCCATGGCTACAGGCAGTTTTTGAATGAATTATGTAGTGTTAAGTTTAACTTGTACATCGTAATCAATAGAAAATATAGTATGTATTCTATTCATGTCTAAAGACAATGTAGTTGTTTTCAGTTCTTCAAATGACTATTCTTAATGGTAATGGACAAAGTTTATATAAATGAGTCGTATGTTTGTAGCTGCTACTCACTGATCATAATTGATGGATCCCCAAAAATAATAGCAGAGAAAAGAAAAAGAAGAAAGATGAGATAATCCGAGGGCAAGTGCTGCTGAATCAGAATTTATATTTCTTGTGTCTGATAACAATAGCATGCATAATGCTGCGCATACCCCCATGTTGTAACTTGTAAGCGCTGTGAAGTTTTGCAAATTAGCTCCTGCTTCTCTCTCTCTCTGGACTTTGCAGGCCAGGCCTTGGTCCAAAATCTGCAGCGTCGCTTACCAATTCACAATGCCCTTCCTCTATTTCGCCTAGTTTATTATAAATCATCCAATTTCTATAACTAGTCTCTACATACCACATACACCTCTCAATCATAAACAACCCTTCCTTACCTTATTCAGAACATAATCACACATGACAGAACCATTGCTGCTTTTGCTTTCTCCCATTATTATCTTTATACGGATTACAAATTGACCTTATCTATACAACAACATAGTATATGATGGCAGATCCCCTACATCGCTCACATCTTCAAGACCAAGCTCCCGTTCTAATTGACTTCTAGTAGACTTCAAAACCTCCTGTTGTATATAAACGGTAAGTGCAAAATGACCAAAATGTTCTGCAATGGACATAATTTTGTAAAACAAACTGCTCAAACTTACATTGAATTCCATATAAGAAGCCCGTTTCACCAGCCATTGTGCATCCATCAAACAAAATGCCACACAATACAGCTTATCAAATGCATTTTCATCAACTGCTAGCAGCTCCAAGAAACGTATGCCAGCTTGTGAACTAGGCATGCCTGATATTAAAAGGATCACATCATATTAGTACAAGACTTGACCGAAAATCATAATACATTTTTTTCATTGCAGAAAGAAAGAATATATAAACTTTGAACACATACTTGATTGCAGATCGAGCATCTGAATCAGCATGAATGATATATTGACACCACCCACAGCAAAAGGGTACTCCCATTCTGCTCTCATGCCTTCCTGCTTATGCAACAGCTTCTGAAAGGGCTCCTGTTTAACCAAAAGAACATTCAATACGTTTAAAAATTACAAAATAAAAAAAAAAATAAGTTGCTTGCCACAAGTACCCAATTATTTCCTCAAAGCAAAAAAAATGCTACACATAAAAAAAGTTTATTACTGGATAGTTCTGCGCAAAGTAGATAAGATTCTCTAGTGAGATAAAACCACCACCTCTGCATGAAAACAGCAATCAAAACGGATCAGTTGACAGATTCCAACTCATGAAATAGGTATTAATCTTGAGCTTGTTGTACCTAAAATCAGTTGACGGGTCACTGCCTTGCCAGCCCATCTCCTTCCATGCCTCAGATTTAAGAGGTGGAATTGTAGTATCCGGGAAAGCCAATCTCCATAGTTGTCTCAAAGCATCCTGAACATGCATGTACAATATATCTTTGCTGATTGGCATTCAATATATATGTATATATATATTTTTTGTCAGTTTTTTGAGGAAGATTTTACCTGATGATCAACACGAGAGCCATCAAAAGGAACCTGCAATCTCTCCTTCAGATTGGTCAACCTTTCTTCCTAAAAGATCATGACAGAAAAATTTCCATAAATAAGAATTCAAATGTTCATGCCATATTCTTGAAGCAGACAAAATTCATATAGAGCAGCAAACTATTAAAATGTTACCTGTAATGGACTAAGGTAAATTGTGCCTTGAGAAGAGAAAGTGAGCAATCTTGTAAAGACTGAGCTAGATTCAGTCAAGAAGCTTGCTGCATAGTGGTTAATAGAGAGAAGTACAAAGAGTTAATATAATGACAAAACAAGGACATCTTGAACTTCAATATGAAAAGAAATAATAACATAGAACTCCGTAACATAAGAGGTGCTTTTTTTTTTTTCTGAAAAACTGATTTCCCTCTCACCAAATCTCTTTTCTTTGCAGGGTTTCCATAGCAAAGAGGATCAAACATGGACAATTGAAGATCAGGCATGGACAAACAATACTAACTTTGAATTGTATGCTTGATTTATAATTTCATTAGTTATGATTTCATCATTATTAATGTTTGCTTAATCAGCCCCTGATAAACATTATGACTCTTACTATGTTTCAATACTCAGCTTTAACATACTATACGAACAAAACATTCTTATAAGTGCAATTCCTTACCAGTAGATGTACAGTTACATTTCTTAATTAATTCTTAGGCTTTTTGTAAACAGGACCCACAAACCCAATTACAACCTTTAGGACCTGAGCCACCAACAATGTTGGTAGATGGTTAGACTCTGAAATGTCAAGCAAAAGATCCAGGGGTTCAAATTTTTGAGGCAGAAGTGAACTGAAGTGTTTATGATTAATATTACTGGTAAGAGCAACGTTGTATTAACATATGAAATGAAATGAGAAAGGAAAGGAGAATGGAGAGGAGATACCTAACCACTGAGCCCATTGTGCAATGAGGGTAGAGAAGAGGAAAGTCCAGTGTTGTTGTTCCTGTTTCTTTGTAATATCCCAATCTTCTTCACTGGGATCATAATCCTACATTACAAAGCAATAAAGTTAAAAAACTTGAGATAAAGTTGATGGTTTGCAAAAGCTGAATAACAATTAGGGGGAACCGGTGAAAGAATTAGGCAATTTGAAAGAAAGAAAGAAAGACCTTGGATGAGTGAGCATGAGTGGCAAGAAGAGGCTCGTCGAGACCATCATCGGCGGTTGAGGAGTGTATGTGGTCATTATGTCTTGTTCCGTCAAGATCGGCGTGGTAGAGACGCCTTCTCAAAGTGCTTGATGACATTGCTTTGCTTTGGTATGATATCTATGTTATGTTATCCTACAGAAAGAAAGAAAGAAAGAGAAAGGTAATGAGGAGGGAACCCTAGCCTGAGCTTGTTGTAACTTTATTTATTTGCTGAAATTAATGAATTGGTATTTCATAAAGTTATAATATGGAATTGAAGCGAGAAGAAGAGGCTAACCAGGGAGAGGGAGAGAGCGAGCAAGCGAGCGAATGAATCCCAAATCGTCGTTCCCAACTAGCAATTACAATTACAGATTGATTGATTGATTGGGGAATGGAATTGGATTGGATTGGAGCCTATCTACCTATAGATTAGGTTTTATGCTAGTATGCTTTGCTACGAGGCTGCTTCAAGTTGAAGGCAAACAACTTCTTGTTGTCTATAATCTTATTATTATATCCCTCCTCCTCGTCGATGATCTTCTTATTCGTTTCGCTTCGCTTGGCTTGCTTCGATCGGAAGTCAATTGGGGTTTGTTTTCCAAGTCAAACCCCCACTAACCCACCACTATGAATATAATCATCATTATTAAACTAAACTAACTAAATGCAAAGGAAAGAAATTGAACCGTGCACAGTGTAGTGTTCTCCTTGCTTCGGCCCATTTTTCAGAGCAGAGCTAGCGAGTTGCCACTCTCGGTTTGGCCCAAAAATGAGATTCTCCTCCTCAACTGACCATAGCCTACGAACCCGTGGGCTGAAAAACGTTTCAGAGACACCAGCAGCAAAATGCATTTCCCCCAGCCCAGCCCAGCCCAGCCCTTCCCTTCCCTTTTCTTTTATATTTCATACCATTTCCTAGTTTCCTGCATTTATTTTGGATTTTTCAGCTTTACGATTTATTTACTTCAGAGTTCAGATAGAAGAATGTAGATAGGATTTCTCCTGTAGTAATCTACTACTACCTCTGTCCTAAAATAGATGGATTTTTTGTAATTCATTTGAACTACAAAAAAATCCATCTAAAATGGGACAGAGGTAGTACTATTGATTCCATCCGCAGTCTCACTCCCCTTCGATTTATTGCAGTCAGTCAAAAGTAGTTGCTGCGTATATAGTTCCTAATCTCATCTTCAGTCTGGGGAGGGGTCAAGAACTGATAGATAAGATGCTCCTCCTTTAAACTTATTTCAATGATCATATCAAAATGTTTTTTATCCTCCTTTAACTTTTTTTGATGAAGCATCCTCCTTCAAAATTTATTTCAATGATGATCATAGATTTCCATGATCGGGCACCTAAACCTCAAATATCTTTTCTTAGTAGCGTAAAATCAGAATTTTATCTTAATAGTCCATAAAAGGTTTGTAGATTTTTATCAAGCCCATAAAAATTTGGCAAAACCTCGAAATTCCTGAGGTACGAAGGACAACAAAATCCATGACCCATCTCCAAGGTTGTACTTCGAATCCAAAAACAAACAAACAGAACTAGTGTCTTTATTAACAAAACACTGACAAGTACAAAGTGAACAGCATGACATGCCTAACAGAAAGCCCAAAACAGACATGAACTGGTAAAAACTCAAGATGCCGACGCCTCACATCTTCCCCTGCTTGGAAGTATCTTTCCCCGCCGCTTCGATCACATCCACATCTCTCGCCCGCAGAATGATATCACCACGTGAACCGGTTCCCGTACTTCCCGGACGATCATGTGCCTGACGATCGCCTTCGCCCGACACTGTAAGCTTCTCCTTCACCGCCCCAGCCATGTTCCCGATTGCACTGAAGATATTACCTTCTCCGCCCCTTGAAATTTCAGACCCAACAATGTTGGTATCAGCATTTTTTAACACCCAAATTTTTTTGAACCATCAAAATTTAATTACCAATGTTGAACCTTGAGATCAACATGCATATATATATGTATGTAAGAATAAGAATACCTTTGTCCTTCATCATGCTCCTCTCTGCCGGTATGCCACTCTCTCGCCCTCTGATCCCTTGCTGCCTCCTCTGCCTTCCTCCTCGCATCGTCCTTCTCTCGCCTTGTTTCCTCTTCTGCGAGGTTCATCCTCTCCTGTGAATTTTGACAACATATATATTGAAGTACGTCAGTTGTATGAAACAAACCACTAGGAAACTACATCTATAAAAAAAGGAAGTTAACATCAAATTAACTACTGAATGATCACCTTTGTAGCTTCTCCAGCCTCACCCATCTTCTGCTTGGTCTCTTCCTTCTTCCCTGTCAGAAAGTCCATTGCCCTCTTTGCCGCATCTGCCACCGAGCCAGTGGCTTGATCTTTCGTCTCCTTGGCCTTCTCCCCTGCCTCACTTGCCTTCTCCTTGCTTGCCTCCGTGTTCTCCCCCATTTTCTGCTTCGTGGCGTCCGTTGTCTCTGCCTTCTTCTGCATAGTCGCGTCCTTGGTCTCCTTCACCTTGTCAGCCGCAGCATCCTTGTATCCCCCCATCTTATTCTTGGTGTCCTCCGCCTTCTGCCCGGCATAATCTCTGTACTCCCCGAGCTTGTTCTTGGTGGCGTCCGTCATCTCTCCCATCTTCTGGGCAGTATAATCCCTGTATTCACCGAGCTTGCCCTTGGTGGCATCGGTCGTCTCTCCTGCCTTCTGGGCAGTATAGTCTTTGTACTCCGCAGCCTTGTTGCCGGTTGCATCAGCCGCCTCTCCAGTTTTGTTCTTGGTGGCATCTGCCGTCTCATCAGTCCTCCGAGCAGCATAATCTTTGTAGTCGCCAACCTTGTTCTTGGCGGCTTCGGTGTTGTCAGTCATCCTTTGGTGGGTCTCAGATGCCTTGTCGGCAGTGGTGTCCCTGGCACCGCCGAGGGTGTTCTTGACAGCACCAATGACGCTCTGAATGATGCCACCGCGCTGCTCGCGTTCGTTGTGGAGAGGAGCTTCCTCAAGGCCAGAAGAAACACGGTGAGAGTCGCGCTGGCGCTCCTCGCGAGCCTTGGCAATGTTGTCTGCGGCGGAGCGGGCCTCAGCCTCGGCAAGCGCCTCCCTTCTGTCAGCTTGCCTGGATGCCATGTCAATATGTTATGTGCAAGTAGGTAGCTTAGCTAGTTAGCGGTTGTGTGAATCAGATTGGGTTAATTCGATCACTGCACTGTGCTTATGTAGAATGTAGTGTAGAGATATCTCTGGTAGCGGAATTGAATGAAAATTATGAAATTGGGGATGGTATATATAGTTTGTTTAGAGATAGAAGAGGAAAGTGGAGTCGACTGAAGAGTGATGACTATCGTAAATGGAATATTATTATTATATAACTAAAATAAGAAAGGTGAATATATATATATATATATTATATATGTGCTGAAGTGGTTACGTGGAGGCGTGGGAGAGAGCTTGGTGGAGGGAGGTGTCACTGTGTCAGTAATCAGGATGGATGGACGGCTATCTATCGATCGAGCTCTGTTTTTGCTTTGCGAGCTTAACCAAATTATGAATTGCGCCGCGAGGACACGCGTAACTTGTACATTCAAAAACGGACTCGTGTCGAAGCACTCGCATACACGTACTACCCTTTCTCGTTCTCCGCTCGACATCTGTATATCTAGTTTTTTGTTTTTTGAGTTGTATATCTAGTTTTTTTTTGAGGGTAAGTTGTATATCTAGTTATCTACCATGAACTTTCCACACACTATCACAGACCGACGGACATTATATTATAAGAGTGAGCTTAAACTTACGGAGCTTTCGAACTTACCCTCCAAAAATCTATCAAATCACTTCCAAATTTCAATTTATATTCCTCAATAAATTCTTTATATCAAAACATTACGAGATACAAAAATTTTTCATTTCTAAAAACTTTTAAGTATTTGTTTGAGATTTTTTTAAAAATGACTATACAATATTAATAAAATAATCAAGTTTTATGTATTACTTTTAAAAAATCTTAAACAAATACTTAAAAAATTTTTTGTATCTTGTAAGGTTTTGATATAAAGAATTTATTGAGCCATATAAACTAAAATTTGGAGGTGATTTGAAAAATTTTTGGAGGTTAAACTCACGGAAGGCTCCGTGAGCTTAAACTCACAGTATATTTGCTCATATTATAAATTTTAATTAATTACAAGTATAAACTTTTCATATCACTTACGTACCCAGTCTTCTACTCTTCTGTTCTTAGTGTAGTGTAATCAGTAAATTGTAATGTTTAGCAGAAGTATTATAATTCAAGGGGATTGTTATATTTTTGACGTGTTTCAGTGTGATTCAATGCGTACAATAAAGATAAACTTGATTTTAAAGCATAATTTTATATATATATATATATATATATATATATATATATATAGAGTAAATCTAGCGTGCTCCTAACTCAAAAATCATACTAAATCATCATGAAATTTTGGTTTATCATTTTCATTAAATTCTTTATATCAAAATCTCTTAGGATACAAAAATTTTCCATTTTTTTAGTTTCTTAAGTATATGTTTTGGAATTTTTTAGAGAGACATCAAAATAATATTAAAATAATGTATAAAACTATATCATCTTTAAAAAATACAAAACAAATACTTAAAAATCTCAAAAAATGGAAAATTTTTGTATCCTATGATATTTTGATATAAAGAATTTAATGAGACCCATAAATCAAAATTTCGAGATGGTCTAGTACGATTTTTGAGTTAGGAGCACGGGAGGCCTCCGTGCTCCTAGGAGCATCATAGTTTTACTCTATATATATATATATATTACAATTTCAATGTTACTGAATAAGTGAATATTATATAGATAGTATCATACAGTGCGAATTTTCGTATTTTTATTTTAACTACAATATATTCTAAACATAATTTCTTAACTTCTTGGCATTTCAGCATGTCTGCTGGACGATGTAATGCGAATAAATGAGTCATGCATAAAATATTAAAATTTATTAAAAAACACGAACCATGCAGATTAATACAGATAGACGATTCTGATGCATTTTTAAGTACTTTTTATAAATGATCTGTATACATCATTATACAATTTTGTCGGAACAAATACCTAACCATTTCAATATGTTTGGACTATATATATATATATAGGAGGGATCTATTGACAATTCATATTTTGACAATCTTGACAATATAATATTTCAAAAATTTGTAAAAATTCATATAAATTCTCAAAAATGGAAAAAAGTTTACGGAATTATTTCTCAACTTAGAGATTGATTATGTTTGCGATTATATTCAATTTAAGTGATATTTGATAGTTTTTCGAAGATCCGTTAAATTACAACCGTTAAAATATACACAAAATTTTGATAAGTCATCAAATGATATTCAAATTGATTGAAATTTGAAACACTATCAATCTACAAGTTAAGTAATGCATCCATGAATCTTTTTTCATTTTAAAGATTTTTTATGAATTTTTACAATTTTTTGAAATGTTATATTGTCAAGATTGTCAAAATATGAATTGTCAATGGATCCCTTCTCATATATATATATATATAGAGGAGGGTTCCAATGCCTCCATCATGCTTCCACTTTTTAAATTTCAAATAACTCAAAATTTAAAACTCATTTTTTCAAAACAAAACCGTTAGATTTGATCAATATGATATTCTCTATGTGCAAATAACAAATTTTTTCACTTTTTTATTTTATTTTATATAAATCAATGAGTTATAAAATCAACGTCCAGAAATTGCTCAAATTAGTTCATTTTTTTTAAGCCATTGATGTCAAACAAAATAATATTCAAATTTGATGATTTTTTATATATACATATATAAATGAAAGGATATAGATTAAATCTAACGGTTTTGTTTTGAAAAATGAGTTTTAACTTTTAAGTTATTTGAAATTTAAAAAGTTGAGGTATGATGGAGGCATAAAAAATAGAAGTATTGGAACCCTCCTCACATATATATGTAACGTGTCACAAGAGGAAAAAACCGAAGCTTTGGCCATTTCTCCTTGCTTTGACCATTTGGAAAAACCAAAGCTAGATCGAGTATTTCTATGTTTTACTCCAAAATACGAACGGTCCAAATTATACTTTATCACGTTTAAGATCTCAAATTGAATTATAGTTCCCATTAAATTTATTATATAAACTAGGTTAAACAAATTTTTCACTTTTCTGAAATCTCGAATTATAATTTCCATTAAATTCATCATATATACATAGATAAACTAGTTTATAAATTTACGTAATTGATGTCTTTAAGTCTTAACACATTCTTTTTCTTATTATAAATATCTTAATATATATTGAGACCTTTAAAAAGTTTTCAGTATGTTTGGACACCTCTTTTAATTATCATCGAGAGAATGTGGCAAATTTTAATTACGAACACAAAGCAAATAATATAATTTAAATCAATTGAAACATAGTTGAATAGATATTTAATTATTTATGCACAATACATCCGTTTAATTACCCAAAATAATTATCTAAACCCATAAAATTATTATTTCAAACATGTTAGAAACTTTGGACAGTTTAATGTATAGAATTTAGATAAATTTACACATACAAAGCAGTTTTATTTAAGGGATCAACTAATTAAACTGCAAGGCAAGCCCCCCCGTCAAATCTCCCCACAGCCCCTCTAAAAAAAGTTGACTTATATTCGAGGACATCTCTAGCTAGCATTCTAATTATTAGTACCTGTTATCTTCTGGAGAAAAGGAGGATATGAGACTGAGTAAGTGAGTAAGCATGGATGGGAGAGATAAGAGAAGAAAGAAGAGAAGTATGACAGGTGGGACCGCTGGGATAGAAATACAGAATTGATGAAGGGAATGAAGAGAATCGTCTCCGGTTAATTTGAAAAACAATACAATTAAAAATATGAATGAAAAGGACACTGGAAATCTGAAATTCTCATTTCGTACCCTCGGTAATAGTGTTTTTTGAATAGTGTTTTTGAGTTTGTTTCAGCCGTCTGATCATCATCTGCTGGCTGTGGTTCTTTTGTGTGATGTCTTTTGGTGACGCATCTGGTGGGTGTATGGTATTGGTTTATTGTTGCTGTTGTGGGCCGAGGTTTATTTTTGTGTACTGGTGTTCTCTGGTTTACAGTGTATTCTTTTTCTGTGGACCGATGTCATTTTTGTATGCTCCTGGTTTTATGTTCTATGTGTGTGCTATTTCGTTGTCTGTCTGTGTTGTGGGGCCTGTTCGTGTGTGGGGTTCTTTTATTAGTGGTGTGGAGTGTTTACGTCTGGTATTGGCAGAGTTACTGGGATGTTCTTTTGGGTTTTTGGTTTGTGTCTTTGTCACTGACGCTTCGTCAGTCTGCTGTTCTTCGATATTTGCAAGGCGGTTGCCTCTTCAAATCATCTGCCTTATGGTTGGTTCGGTTGCTCTATCTTGGGTGCTTAGTTTGCTTTGAGATTTGCGTGTCTATATTTTGAGGCAGCTTGATGCTGTTTCATAGTGTGTGATGTTCAAGTATTCATGCAGTAGTAGGTGATGGTACTCGGTTCTTATCTGTATTTCTTGGTGTGCTATATGTATCATGTATTTTGTGTTTGGCTATGTACTTTTTTTTGGGCCCTTGGTCTAGCTTTTAGATTTGTGCGTCTGTATCTTTAAGGTAATGTGTCCTCTTGGATGGGAGCCCTTTTTCCTTTTTATGGTACTTTCTTCGTGCGCAGTAGATGGTGTGCATCTTCTTCTTCCGTATCTCTTTTCCAGGATTTAAGGCTTTCGAAATGAGCATGCTACACCACATCTACAAACTATGCGTGCTTATCCTCCGCCTTAAGGCACGCTGCCATGGAGCACATGCCCATTGACTCACCTCGAGATTCGTACAGGCTCGAACTTAAAGCGATCCAACGGCCTATATGCTTCATGGCACCCTGCCTTAGGGCAGAGGATGTGAAATCACAAAGCACAATGCCTTCCCCCCTACAATGCACTCCCAACTGCTCAGTACAGAACAACATTAAACAAATTAAGAAAAACAACAATCACTAAGAACAATCCATAACTTACTGTATATAGATAGAATGCCTCAAAAATAAAAAAAAACAATACACAAACTTTGACTCACAACAATAGTACAAAAATACATAGCAATTTCCACTTACAATAACAGAAGAGTTGCGGTGAAGCCGCAACCAAAAAATCTAGTTATATTATAATGGAGATTGGAGAGGTATTGATTAAAAAAAATAATAGATAAAATTCTTGCCATGTTAGCGGCTGATGAACACGTCTGACCTGACGCATCCAGATTCATTTAATCAATTTCATCCATCAATTTAAATCTGATTAGTTGTAATTAAGGCATCGCCTATAAATATATAAGCGGTCCAGATATACAGATACCAAAACATATATCAGTTATAATGTAAAATATATCCAAATTGAAACATTAACAAATTATTTTGAAACAATTAACATATTAACTTGAAACATTGTAGTATTAAGTTGAATAACACAAATAATAAATTAAATCATCTACCTGGATCATACTAAATCACATAAATATTATCTTAAAGTTGTTGAGAGAACGTATGGGAACAAGATGAAGTGAAAGGGCAACAAAAAAAAAATTATATCATTTGTGTTTCATTTTAATCTCATTAAGTTTCAGATTAACTTTATAGATGTTTTATTTTGATCGCAACATGTTACAGATTAATGTTAAACTAACTTTGTATGGTGGTATCCCGACGGTATCTTTTGTGTTATCCCAAAGCATTTTCCATATATAAGTATCTGATTGTAAACCGAGGATCACGTTGACATGAAGTCTCATATATTTTCTATAGAACTGATCTCCGGCCACCAATACAAATTAATATATATCTATATATGCGATTCTGATGCATTTTAAATATATTTTGTAAGTAATTGTTATATAATTTTTTAGTTGGAATAAATACTAACAGTAATGGAGCTTTAATGAATATTAAAGGGAGTCAAAAAAAAAAATTTTGTCCAAAAATTTAAAGTATGAGATAAAATTTTTGCCAAGAGCCATAAGATAAAAATCCAAAATTTATGGACCAATGAACACAAAAGCCAACGGCCAGTAGGTACTACTCATTATTATTTCAAAAAAAAAAAAGAACTACTCATTATATATGATCGACTTTATGAATTCGTTCTTTTGCCATAATAATCTATTACATCATCATTACATATTCACTATTTTACTATATATATAATGATTGATGTAGATGATGTTCCGATTCATATATGACTATATGAGCATTCAATGCCATGTATATATTGCTCATCCCTTAATTATCTGATTCCAATTATTCTGAAGTATAATTAATAACAACAGATAAAGATGGAAAACGTACGGAATCAACAAATACGGTACAAGTAAATTAAGTAAAATGTGGTAATTGAAGCATTAACTAATTAAGTGCAAACAAACTGAGTGGTGTAATAATCTTCTTTATCCTCCTCATCGTCCTTGACATCAATATGATTGTTATTATCTGCAGCTGCAGCTGGAGACACCTGAGCGGTCTTGTGGCTGTGGAGTGTCTCTTGGCTGTCTGAGGTTTTGGGATCAGTCGACTCGGGGTCCATCGTATTCGTACGGCCGGTACTGGTACTGGCGAGACCGAGAGTGGCCTTAACACTCTGCAGGATACTACCCGCTGCTGCTTCATTTCTCTGCTCCTTGGGGGAGTCATCCTGGCCCTGGGATCTTTCGGCTTGCATCGATGCCATATGTAATGTATGTATGTATGTATGCTATATTCAATTTGGGTATGCGAGCCTTAGTAGCTTACAAATTGAACTGATTGGATCGGTGAAATTAAGGGTACCGTACGTGTGGAGGAGATCTGTGATTTATGTAGTGTTCATCATTTTCATATACAGACGAGACGAGAAAATTAATACATATCGATCGCCTATTAAAAAGGGCAAGTATACAAGAGCTAGGATCCATCGATGATGGAAGACACGTACAGACGTCGAGACGACACGTATTAGGATTTCTGTTAGGAGCATGACACGTGCAAGCTTCAGAATCTGACTCGTGTCGGAGCTGCCTAGCTATGCAGCCGCAGCACATATATAGTCATACCTTGCATACCATGATGATCGCATCTGTAACAGAATTGTTTTTTTCTTCTATTTATCCCTGCTCTCCTGAATGTTCTGATCCTCATCCGGCAACACTCAAGATTTAATCTTCAAATTTGGGATGAGATGAAAGATAAGTCATTACATGGACGAAATTTTCTGCAGTCATATTTCGGTGTTAAAGTGATCTTAATTAAATTAGACTTTTTCTTGATTGCTATATTGAAACACGCCAAATACACACATAAATTAAAATTATAAGGATTAATTAAATTTCCTTTTGCGTCCTTTACTTTATTGGTGTCTATAATTTTTTTATTATTCATTGCCTCAAGGTACAAGTATTAATAAGCAGAAGAAAAGAGAGCTGGCCAACAAAAATTTCTAATTTGCTCGCAGCAACAAAAATTAAAGAAAAACATCATTTTACATAGGTCATCTAGATCTTACTTCCTGTCATGTACTCAATGTAATAACTAATTATAAACAAAGAAGATATGTTTTAGTACTTTTAGAGAGATTAATTAACTATATGAGTTATGGATGTTTTATGTGATGATATTTCAGCATTTAAGTATGTTTACATTGATGATATTTCAAGCTCTGTATACAAAGTGCGCAAGATTGATAATATTTAATGCAAGAACGAATAATATTTTAGATTATATGAATTTTAATAGTTAAGCTGTCTATTAGTATGATAACTACAATAGTCTTAGTTAAGGTTTTCATCTATTTTAAAAAAAATATTGCAATACAACTAAATTTAGATAAGTCGTAGGTAGAATGAACAATAGTCCTTTTGTGTATATAATTTTGTGTTGAAATAATTAGCCTGCACATCAAAAATTCTTTTCTATTTATCTAATAATTTGAGAATTCAATAAGCACGTCAGGGAATACAGTCTCAAAAAAAAAAAAAGCAAAGCACGGAGCTAAAATAGTATTGAGGTCGTTGTCGAAGCCAGCGGATATTAAACTACTGCATCTGCATTCATGGGTTGTCACCAACCATATACCTTTTAGTTTATGCACATCACATGCCATCAACACACAAGCAAACAACATAATTATCCGATCGATGGGTAATTAATTAATTTGTTCAAGAAACCGTGATTTATTTTTATAATTAAGTCCATATTAAGATAATGCTCATCTTGGAGCACGCATTTTACAAACAATATTAATGAATGCTAGCTGCACCATGCATTCTTAAGCTTGTTAATTTGTTGGCCAACCGGTTCAACAGTTTTACTTAGGTATATAGTTGGCTAGCTAACTAACTGTACCGATCGAGCTCGATCCACTTTAATTGGTGGAAAGAAAATCGAAAGAGATAGAGTTGGAAGTCGTTTAAGAATTAAAACAATCACTCTCAAATAAAATTTATAGAAAATATATCTTAAAAAGAGAAAATATATATTTATATTATATTATTATAGAAAAATCTTAAAAAGAGAAAATATGTTGATATATTTATGGATCGATTGTATTTCAAATTAATTTCATTTATTTTGATGGAATATGGAACAACTAGATCTAGTTTTTCTATTTATGTCGTGATGGTATATATATTGATTGAAGACAAAGTATTTGATATAACATTCTGTAGCTCGATCGCAGAATTAAAAAGTAGTGTGTTTTGAGATGAGATGATATTATTTAAGAAATGTTTAATATTTTTTGACAATGCAGTACGTGTAGACTGTAGAGAACATTATTAGGAATGATAATGATGCAAGGCTGACGGCTCTGTCCCTGTGTTGAAGACTTGAAGGTGCGCATAAGCGCATTAGGGGGAATTTGAAATGAATGTGTCGTGAGCATATAATATGTAGACTTGATGATTAAAAAAAGGATGGATCAATATCCTCCATGTGTTGATAGCCGTTAGCTAGGTAATAGTGGCACAGGTTTGGCCATAGAGAGTGAATACAGAAAATGGGACAAGGCAGTGGAAAGATTCCATCGACTTTTTTTTTTATTGTTAATTACTTCCTCTGTCCCAAAATATTTGCATTTTTACCCTTCTTATCTTGTCCCAAATTAAATGAGTTTTACCCAATTTATATCACAACTTTCTATTATATCACAACTTTCTAGAAACCTTTATATCACAACCTTTCTATTAAATTGAGGGTATAAAGGTAATTTCACTTTCCCACTAATTTAGTTGACTTTTCCTAAAAATGCAAATATTTTGGGACGGAGGAAGTAATAATTAATAACAATGAAATGAAATCAAACACGAGGAAATGAATAATAAATAATAAATGTAAAATTAAAAAAAAGAAGTGTGTGCAGAAAATAAAGAGAAATAAAAAAGAAATGGTCCAAATGGAGCTGGCGCAGTTCGTTAAGCTGTGCAGTCTCCACTGGAGTGACTCAAATTAGCAGGGAGGGACTACTCTAGGGAGGGGCGAGGCAGGCAGGCAGGCAGGCATTTGGATTCTGGAGTGATTGAGTGAGTGAGTCCTTGTCCCTCCATTAATTGGGCGGTGCGGTGGACGCCAAGCCTTAGCCAGCTCTCTTCACTGCTCTTCAGTCAGCAGTCAGCAGTCAGCAGTCAGTCACTCATTTGCCATCCAGATCTAGACTAGACTCAACGCCAACAATGTCAATGAGCAACGGCAGCTGCAGCAGCAGCAGAAAGGAGCAGGACGAGGCGGAGCGCCACGAGAAGATCATCCGCGGCCTCCTCAAGCTGCCCCCCAACCGCCGCTGCTTCAACTGCCGCTCCCCCGGCCCCACCTTCGTCTGCTCCCCCTTCGCCACCTTCGTCTGCCTCTCCTGCAGCGGCCTCCACCGCGAGTTCTCCCACCGCGTCAAGTCCGTCTCCATCGCCACCTTCTCCGCCCCCGAGGTCCGCCAGCTCCAGGCAGGCGGCAACCAGCGAGCCCGAGAAATCTTCTTCACCGACTGCCATCCTATGCAAATCCCTTTCCCAGATCCCGGGTACCCTACTACCCGCTCTTTTTCATCCATCCATTCATAGCACATTTCCTTATTGCAATTGCTTCACTCTCTCATGTCTAATCTAATAATCTAATCCTAAGTCATCTCCAATTGATCGTCACCGCAGCAATGCTGACCAAATTAGAGACTTCATCAGAGCCGTCTTCGTCGACAACAAGTATTGCCGACCCAAGTCCTTCGAAAAGCCTCCTAGGGACATGCAGGTCACATAACTTAATTAACAACATCCTTTTTTTCCTTTTACATTCTTCTCATCCTCACTCTCATTCATAGCAATGCCTGCAATTCACACCATTGCTAATTTCTCTTCTCCAGAATCACAACAACCAAACTGAAGACCAGAGGCGGCCAAGCTCCTACCACTCCTACTCACAGAGCCCGCCTTACGACTACCAGTATGAAGAGCGAATCTACGGCAAGAACTCACCTATGCTCACTAGGAAGCCAGGCTCTGACAAAGGCACCTATCAGGGCAAGCTCGCTAGCTTCCTAAGCACCTCTCTCACTCAACCAGACCAAACTCACGATGACACATTTGCAAATCAGGCTTCTGCCTCTCGGCATTCCGATTTCTCTGCTTCCAGCCCTGGTGATCCTTTCAGGCTTGCAGCAGGCCAGTCCCCAAATTTTCAAGATTTGCATGCCAAGGCCAATGCGAATGGAGCACTTCATAATAAGGCAAGCTACACACCCTTTTTTTCTAAATTAAGCATAAGCATCACAGGTTTCAATTCAAGCCAGTAAACAAGATATTATGCTCCTTACCTTTTAGTCTATATAAAGAGCATTGTTGCCTTTTCATTTTTTGTCTGTCCTGTACAAACTGCTCAATTTGGTTTGTGTCACTTGCTCCTTTTTTTTTTTTTTCCAGGATTTACTTATTTAATTCAAATCTCTTCTAACAGCGGTTTTATTTTCTCAGAGAACTGCATCATCTGGTAGCATAGGATCCTGCGATACTGCCTCTATAAAATCAGCTGATTCTGGTACTTTTTCGGATGCAACTGATCTTTTTGATGACCCAGCACTGCACAAGCCCACTACAGTTGCTGCTGGTTCACCTATAGATCTTTTTGCTCATGTCAACTCACAGCCCTCGTCAGAAAATTTTGGATGGGCAACCTTTGACTCCCCTCCTATAAAATCCGTTCCTCAAACAAAGGGGTTTCACTCATCTCATAAAGTTGCTTCTAACAATGCAAACCCTGCCCCTTCAACTGAGGTATGCTCTGTGGATTTCAATGGCCCCAAGTTCTCAGCTGATCCAAACAGTAATAATGCTCAGGTAAGAGAATCTAGCAGATCTGTTAATTTAATTACTTTTCACATGTCTGCAGAATCTGATAAACTTGCTTTCAATAGGCTTGGCATGCTTTTGAGGATACCAGTACAAGCATGGTTTCAGAACAGGCTTTTAGTGGGTTTGGCAAAATTGAGATGCAATATCTTCCTACAAACAATCCCCAGGTATCAGCTGTTTCCTTAACCAGGGTGGCATTTTTTATTGAAGGCTTCAAAAGTACTCTTACACTTCTTTTCTAATATATGTTAAACCTTCAGATTTGATTCTCACTAACTTAAGTATATTGCAGTCTTGGTTTTCCTTTGAAACTAACAATGGAAATACAAAATCTACTGAGGCAAGTACTGTATCACAAGAACCTCAACCGCCAAACAATCCATTCACAATTGGTGATGACTTTGAGGTATTATACACTACTTTTAATTACTACATCCCTAAATTTCTGTATAACAGTTCTCAGTTTCATAGGCTTATAAGGTCCTTCTTTTCCCTTCTAATAGTTAATTCTACTTGGGGATCTAATCAACATCGTCATGTCGTGATAATGGAACTCCAGTTGAATTTAATTTAATAAATAAGATTGCTTGTTTGCAATCCAGTTTTGTAAAAAAAAATCACTTGTAAATAACCACAATTGATCAGATAAAATACTGACACAATTCCCTACCCTGCATTACTAATTACTGATCTTAAATAACAATCAATATGATCCGATATGATTTGAAAGTGGATGACACCATTTTTAATGGTATGCCTCAAGTGTTCTCTAATCTCGCAAGTCGCAACTACTAATACTTCGGGTGCCTATATTATGTAGCTGTGTATCTGAACTATGCTCTTAGATGCAAGCCATTTGATGCATTATACAACTAGAAAGAATGATGCTTGACTGTATATGAAATTAGTAGAATCTGCTGTCATGGCACTGCAAATGTTGTAGTATAGATTTGTTTCCTGCGAGGCCTATTTCCATTACTGTGATCTCATGACTTTGTGGTTCGTTTTAGGTTATTCCCACCAAGGATTGGGCCCAAAACTTTAATGCTGAAGGGATTCCTAATTTGACCAACCCATTTGATGATGGGGCCGAGTTACTCCCTTCAACTGTGGTTCTTTTAGAGGTTTGCACTTGTTCTGTTTGAGGCTCTTTGTTAGGACTGGTTGAGGCTTGTAAATTATAGTTGCTGTAAACAGATTATAATGTTGATTAGAGGTTTGCACAATTTTATTTTGAAAATAGGCCCATTAATGATCTAATGATCAATTCAACTCTCTCTAATTAGGTATCAAGTCTTTGAAGCTAATGTTGATCTAGCCTTGAAAATTCGCACTACACATAATCTTATCCAAATAAGTGAAGGGTGTATTTGGATTGGGAGTGCAGTTGCAGGGTTAGATGGTTAATGGCTAAACCAGCTGTTTAGCATAGCTGCTAAATAAGGATCGGTATCTATTTTGGATAGCTACTCCCCCATCCAAGCAAGACTTTGGGTCACGAATAGCTGGCTGGCCTGGATTAATACTATTTCTCATCCATAAAAACATATGACATTCTTCCAAGCTGCTATAACCATTTCCTTGTTTTATCACAAAATTTTCATACTACAAGCCTGATTGACATTCTCTCTGTCAAGTTTCTTTGTCTATTGGAACATTTGAGGACCGTATTGTAAATCGACAAAGGCATAGTCCTTGTTTAATAATTTAAAAGGCTGCAAATATTAATTTTTCTGTTATTTACTTTAAGATTTTCCCCTTTTTTTGCAGGGTGGAGACCTTGAAGAGAGTATATCAACTAATCCCTTTGATATTACAATTGACACACACTCGGAGGATCTTAGTATGGTAATTCATTTCTTATCTATTTTGCAATTATCCATGAACAAACATCAAGTAAATGGATTTCACGGATACTGATTGAATATATTGCATAGTTTATGGACATGGGTTCATTGCAATCAGCATTGCCTGAAACTGAAGTTCCTGATGCTTTTCTTGAAGCCTTTTCTGGTTACCCTACATCTTTAGTTCAAGGTCAGTTATTGTTCCTGTACAGCAGGTTTAATTGATGACACATCCATTAAATTATTTTTACATTGACTGGTATACCTTGCTGTGATATAGGTGCCATGACATGCTTGGCTTCACAAGCTCCGAGCTCCCCATTTCAGTATGTCTTCTTATTCCCTTACAATTACATTTTGATTAATTTTTGTTCAGAATGATGGATGATCATGACTTCTTAATACCAGTTTATTATACTCACTCCATAAGGCAATATATCTTTGTCTTATAATTTTTGGTATATCTTTGTCTTATATGCTTCAGCCTTGACAAAGTTTGGTTTAGAAGCGGAAACATGTTTGAAGTGCCTCAAAATGTATTATTTTGATGTTTGCTCATTCACCCAATGTACCTGGTATCCTGTTTTAACGTGCGTTTGGCAGACTAATAGTGTTGAGAGAAAAACTAAAGCTTGATTTCTTATTTGCGTAAGTTAGGGGAAAATTGCGTTACTTGTGGATAAATACACACATAAATTGAAAACCCCGAGTCTGGTGAACAAAGTATTGGTGGACTCGTATAACACTTGGAGATCAGTAATATTTTCTCACTATTTAAGTGAATCTTTATATTGTTTTAATTTTGTGACACAACTGTCTCATCTCAGGAACATGGCTACCCCCACTGTTGTTGTATCTGCAAGTGGAAATCCTTTTGAATAAACTGGGAAAATGCATGCAAGAACCAAATCAGTTTATGCTACAATTTAGCGCTAAGAGCATAGTTCTATTAGTGAGATCAAGTTAATTGGACGCAGTCATTTTGTATGTTCAATTCTCGGTATGATTGTGTCAGATGACAAAGCATCCTCTTTCATGATTTGGCATCATTCTTAAATACACAAGGAATGGAGGTAGGTGAGATGCCTTTTGTACCCAACCAAGAAATTCTAGCCGTTAGCTGTAGGTATGAATCTGGATTACTCGGTCATGTAGTGAATATTTGTGTAAAAGTGTTATAGATACTGATATGCCCCGACTCTGTATTGGTAGGCAACTAATGTCCGTACATCACTTACATATTGCTGCACCCAATTCTTAGTTTTATTCTTGATTAAATCAATATTTCCATATATATATATTTGTTAAATTTGCACCTCACTGTTTCTGTTTGGTATATGATTTTTCTGTGTAGCGACAAATTTGTAGAGAGTACATCTCTTTCAGCATGGCCTGATATGGTCTTTGTTTAATCCAAATATTGTGCAGAATGCATAATAACCACGATAACACTTGTTGAGGATCACTTGTGTTGATTTTTTCTTTTTGGTGTTGTCAACAAATGACCAAGCCAGGCTTGATCCGTGCTCCTAAAGTAAAATTTTAAAGAGTTCATAATGTTTGGTTGGCCCCTTGATGATCTTGTACGAACACACAACTATTGAGTTAGTCGCATTGCTGATTTCATAAGGTAACATATTACTAAAGCAAAGTAAGATATATTAATTCTTATGTTAGTCTTTTATGTTCTTTCACATATCAAATCCTGAAAAAAATATTTGTAGCTTAAAGCCTTGGAGGGAGGGCCTTTGACCCAATCTATGTTCCTAAAAGAACTTTCGAAGGCTTCAAATATGCTCGATATATGTACTTTTGTAAACAAGTGATTTTTTTTTTTTTTTTTGCTTCACCAGTAAAATATGCTCAATATGTCTACTTCTATAAATAAATAATGAATTTATTTTTTCTTAAATACCCGTAGGCCGTTGCCGCGCACGGACATTGTACTAGCTTTAGTAATATGTCTAGAGCAATATTTTTTGTGACTATTTTTTGTTGACGATATTGTTTACACAATATTTATAGAGGAGGGATCTATTGACAATAGTTATTTTGACAATATTGACAATGCTATCTTTCAAAAATTTATAAAAAAATCATAAAAAATCTTAAAAACAGAAAAAAGTTTACGGAAGTATTACATAACTTATAGATTGATTATGTTTCCGATTATATTCAATTTAAGTGATATTTCATAGCTCTTTAAAGATCCTTTAAATTACAACCCTTAAAAAACACATAAAATTTTGATAAGGCATCAAACGATGTTCAAATTGATTGAAATTTGAAAGACTATCAATCTATAAGTTAGCTAATGCATCTATAAATTTTTTTCCATTTTTAAGATTTTTTATGATTTATTAATTTTTTTTTTAAAACTAACCATTGTCAAGATTGTCAATACAAGCGTTGTCAATGGATCCCTCATATTTATATGTGGCACTAAAGTGTGATATATTAATTTAGACAATACATCGGTAGTTAATATAATATATTATAAGTTATAAGAGTCCGGCTACAGTGATATGCATAGCACGGTAAAATCCGTATCTCTGTTTTTTTATGTCCAAATAGTCGATCCGAACCGCTAAACTTAATCTTTATATCAAAATATACTAACAAACCAAATTTTAGAATTTTTGTACTATTTTTAATGATGAGGAGAAAATCACTATTTTTGTATAAACCAGATCCCTTGGATGTACTCATTTTCTCCTCATCATTAAAAATAGCAAAAAAATTCTAAAATTTGGTTTGTTATTATATTT
The DNA here is from genome assembly GCA_030179965.1 of Cyperus esculentus. Classification (NCBI taxonomy): domain Eukaryota; kingdom Viridiplantae; phylum Streptophyta; class Magnoliopsida; order Poales; family Cyperaceae; genus Cyperus; species Cyperus esculentus. The sequence continues at coordinate 1,577,934 of JASGLE010000030.1, forward strand.
TGATATAAATATTAAGTTTAGCGGTTCGGATAGACTATTCGGACAACGAAAACAGAGATACGGATCGCATAGCACGGTTTTAATATCATTGTAGCCTAATTCTAAGTTATAATATACTATATTGGTAACAAAATGTATGAATCATATCCATATATTAAGGTTAAACAATAGAATCAATGGCTCACTCATTTTATGACATTATCTTTAATTTGGACAACAATTTATGCTATAAACATATAGTGAGCATTATATAGCTATATATGTACATATTGACACAAAAATATCTTAAAAATGAATAGATAATAACTTAAGAATGCTATAAAGAACTAATTTCTAAATAGAGTATACATTCCACTTCCATCTATAGCAAAACTCTTGGGATGAAACTTAATCTCGCATATTAATTAAATATATTTAGAATTTAGTTGCCTATTATTATGAGATTTGTGAAAGAGTAACAAGATTGTATGTGTAAGAATAAAAGGGGAAGGGGGGGGGGGGGGGGGGGGGGGGGGGGGATAGAATAGGAAAAGTGGGGGGTGGGCTGAAAGGGAGGCCTAGAAAGGCCCGGTTAGGGAAAGAAAACCCTTCCAAAACCTCGCTTCCAAATTGCAATTGCAATATTGCATGCTGCCGCTGCCGCTGGGATCTCTCCTCTGGGTTGGGGATTCATTCATTCGATTGGGGAAGGCGAAGGGAGGCGTCAGAGCCGCAACGCAGCACACGACGCATAACTACTAATTAGTAAGAGTCGTCTTCTTCTTCATTCATCTTCCTTCCCTAGTAGGACGGCGGCGGCGACGGAGACGGAGACAAACCAGGGTTTGTTGATTCCCTAGATACAACCAAAACCAAAAGCAAAAGCAATGGGATCATCGCCTGCAGCGCCGCCAGCGTACGGCGTGGGCCTGGCCGCCCTGCTGCCGCCTAACAAGGGGGAGGAGAAGAAGCAGAAGGAGAAGGTGGACTATCTGAATCTGCCCTGCCCCGTGCCCTTCGAGGAGATCCAGCGCGAGGCATTGAGTCTGTCTCTTTTCCTTTATTCCCCTTCTTCTTTCTTCCAATTGATCCACATCTGTTCTGATTGATAAATCATATGATATTCTCTAATATGATAACTATTCCGATGGCATGCAGTGTCCCTGAAGCCGGAGCTGTTCGAAGGCCTGCGCTTCGACTTCACCAAGGGCCTCAACCAGAAGTTCTCCCTCAGCCACAGCGTCTTCATGGGCTCCATGGAGGTCCCCTCCCAGTCCTCCGACACCATCAAGGTCCCCACCTCCCACTATGAGTTCGGCGCCAACTTCCTCGACCCCCGCCTCATGCTCGTCGGCCGCATCCTCACCGACGGCCGCCTCAATGCCCGCGTCAAGTGCGACCTCACCGACGACCTTACCCTCAAGATCAATGCCCAGCTCACCAACGAACCCCATTTCTCTCAGGGCATGTTCAATTTCGATTACAAGGTTTTCTTCTCTTCTCCATTACTTACATATCATTACCACCAATGCCGCTGTTCCTCTTTCCTAATTGATATGCTTTTAATTGAAATGTTCCTAATTGAAATACTCCTAATTAAAATGCTCCTAATTGAAATGCTCCTAATTGAAATGCTCCTAATTGAAATGCTCCAAATTGATACACTCTTATGCAGGGTTCAGATTATCGGACTCAGTTTCAAATAGGAAATAACGCATTCTACGGTGCAAACTATATTCAGGTGATCTACATCTCCCATTTTCTTTTCCTGTAATGTAATGTCCCTTTCCGTCTCTTCTCCAAAGCACTCGTCTTCTGTCACTTTACTATAAATTTACATTATGGCTACTTGATTCACTTGTGCTACTTAGACTATATATATCTTTGATAACCAGTATATCTGATCCTTTGGCTCATATCTCGGTGCTTTACTTGTGAGCTATATCTGTACTTCATGGAATTTTCCAACCACATTTAATGGTCCAATGCCTTTTTAAATTTAGGACAAACTGGATACCTGCAATTTAAATCTTACCAGAAGCATGTTCTTACATCAATATTGTTCTATTCCAACTTCAGAGTACTTACTGTTGTTAATAAAATGCACCTAACAATGTGCAATTATTCTGTCAGAGCATTACACCTCACTTGTCAATGGGTAGCGAAATATTCTGGCTTGGTCATCAAAGAAAGTCTGGTATTGGTTTTGCTTCTCGATACAACACTGACAAGATGGTGAGTATTTTTTTAATTCTTTCTATATATCAATACCTGGTATGGACTTCTATAATATACCTGACGTGTCTCTTATACTGTATGGCCGTCAAACTAAGATACGTGCACAATTACTTGTTCCTGCTATAAAGTTTATTTGTAACCCTTTGCTTTATACCTTGCTACAGGTTGCAACAGGGCAAGTTGCAAGCACTGGAATAGTTGCATTGAGTTATGTTCAGAAAGTTTCTGAAAAGGTTGGCATTTGCATCACTACTAAGCCCAAAAAAAACAAAAAAAAAATTGAGCTCATTCATATTTTACTTCAATAAATTTAATTCTGTTTTCAGGTTTCTCTGGCAGCTGATTTCATGTACAACCATATGACTAGGGATGTGACCTCAAGCTTTGGCTATGATTACATTCTCAGACAGGTATGTATATCTTTTTTTTTTTTTTTTTTTATGTTTTGATGCCTTATACTCTGGTTTAGATGAAAAGTTTTCCCAATCATCTAATAATTCTGAATAAATTGCTTGCAGTGTCGTTTAAGAGGTAAAATCGACTCAAATGGTGTTGTAGCTGCTTATTTAGAGGAGCGGTTAAATATGGGTGTGAACTTTGTTCTTTCTGCAGAGGTAATAATACTAAAATATAGTTGAGTTTCAAACTTTACAGAATAGCATAGACCATATTTTGATCTCTTGTGCACATCATTTCTTGCTGCAGCTTGATCACCCCAAGAAAAACTACAAATTTGGCTTCGGTTTGACTGTAGGAGAATAGCTTTGTTGTAACAATATCTTCATAAGATATGTTGGTGGCCTGGCGGTTGCTTGTGGCAGCGTAGATCTTATCTAGCTTCTTGTTCAAGTTGTTTTTGGGTTTGTTGGTGTTGAACGGGAATAGGAATCTTTTTAATTGTTTTTTATTCTTGAGAATGTGTAATGGTAGTTTATGTTATAAGATGGCATTAAAGGGCCATGATTTTTTGTTCATCTTGGATGGAACAAATTTGTGGCAGGTTCCAGCAAATTTTTTATTCGGATATTTATGTTAATTTTCTGTCAAATTTGAGGCTCTCGTGTATAACTTGTTGAATAAGGCTAAACGTAATTTGGCATTGCCTGCCATTGTTTTTATGTTGCCAATGCTGTGTTGTTCCAAGCTCACCTTTCATTTTGACTTGATTGCGATATGAAATCTGGTTTTAGATATCATGTTGTTAGATGTGTATGGAACATGTTGGTTTGATTTTATTTTGATCTTCTGACCTATAGAACAACAGGAAGACTCAAATGTGAAATTCAGGACCGAGTAATTGCATAGTGTGAATAAACCATATATGTTGTTATGTCCTAATACACCTCAGTATTCCCCCTGAAGTTGAGTGAGCAAAGCATCTATAAGCAAGTACTTGGAAAATGCAGCATCAGTAAAGGCAAAATAAGCGGAGCTCTTCATGAAATCTGCCATGCATTAATATCAATAGCATTGGCAGCAATTTCTAATAAGCTTCAACGTTTATTGTATTGTGAATTATTGGAAGATAACCATTCTAACAACATAACCAGCAGCATTTTCCTACTCTACCAGGCCTCAGCCAAGACAGTCTGATCAAAGTAGCACCCTGTGGGTCCACCATTTGGCAGTAAAGCAAGCAGTACTGGTCCTTTAGCTCCCTCTTCCGGCGTCAGAACTCCAGTGTTCCAATTTAATTCTGTATTCACAAAGCCAGGCCCCACACAGTTAATACACATATCGGGGAATCTTCTCGCAAGAACCCTCGTGTAAGCGTTTAGCACCATTTTGGAAACACTGTATGCTGGTAACATGTTTGGCCATCCGGCTGCCTCATGTCTCCCATTTTTGAAATCATCCAGAAATGTGCTTATCAGCTCCTCTAGCTTTTTCTCGTCCAATTTGTCAATATTGCTGAGCTCTTTTCTCAGTTCCTCATTTGGCATTCTCTAGGATTACAAATAACGTAACAGATTAACAAACATATTTCAATTCAATCCAGGTAGATATTCATCCTAACCAACCGGCCACCTTATGGTTTTGACAATTTATTTTGCAAAATCAAACAAACCAAGAAATACTATTTTAACAGCTTGTTTGTCACGACTTCCTCAACATTTGCTGGGAGTTCAAAAGGGTTCTTGGGTCATACTTCTGGAATAGTGCTTAGGGAAGAATCTCCCATGTCCTTTTTCTATTCTTGTTTTAGAGGATAAATGTGCAAAGTTGTACGACTTGTACACCACATGCACCTTAACATATATGTTACGGGGTTAATACCTTGAGTTCTGATCTCAGAGAGGATACATTGACAATCCTGGCACCAGAGGTAGAGAGCTTAAGAAAAGGGAGAAGAGCTTCAGTAACCCTTTTGCATCCATAGTAATTTGTGTCAAGGCATCTTACAGCTTCATCGTATGGGTGAGTAATAACCTCCTTTATCATATCAACTGCTTTACCAGATACCTACATGTAGACCCAAAGAAATCACTGCCTAATTAAGTATATATTTACACATCTAAGTAGTATCCTGACCACAATCCTATTTAATCACAATAAAAGAACTGTGCTAATGATATACAAAAAAAATGTACCCAAGTCATTGGATCAATGTTAAGAGCTCTGAGTCCCTCTACATCAACTGATAAACCCGAAGCACCAGCATTGTTAACCTAAACACAGTGAAGAATAACATCAAGTGTTAAAAAGAAAAATGAAATACAACCAGTAGTGTGCTTTAGAATTTGATTAGTGAGGCTGTACCAGAATATCAAGCTTCCCAAATCGAGTTTCGATGAATGCTGCTAACGAGGCAACGCTGTTGGGATCACATACATCAAGCTGATGTGAAAGAACATTTGATAAGTTATGGTCGTTGTGAAGTGAATGAAGCGCATCAGTGCCTCTTTTGTCATCTCTTGAGGTAAGAATTACTGTGACACCATCGAGTGCCAGTTGACGGGCGATCTCAAAGCCGATTCCTCTATTAGCTCCAGTGACGACAGCCAGCCTAGCACTGCAATTATGATTAAAAGGTAAAGTAGGTTGTGTGTGTTTGACCTCCAATTAGCTTAGGGTGACATTAGCTAAATCCTAGTGGTACTGATTACAGTAATCTCCAGTTCTTGTATATGATAAATTGAATTGATGAAATTAGTGATATAAGTAAGGTAAGGTAAGAGAATAAATAAAAATGAGAGATACCTTTGTGATGGTGCTTTGTTGTCTTGAGTGGCAAAAACTTGTGTCCTAGAAAAGAGCAGAGCATGCATAAAGATATGGAGGAGGGGAAGAAACGAATAAGAGGAGGCAATGAATAAATAAAAGGGATGGAATGGAAGCAATTGAGACCTGGTGGGGGAGGGGGAGGAGGAAGGGGAGTGTGAGTGCAGCCGGGTAGCAGATATGGATCCAGTAGAAGTAAAATGCCCGCGGGACTTGCCGAAGCTAACAGTAAAGCTGCTGGTGGTGGTGGTGGTGGGAAAGGCGGGGGTTTGAAGCTGTAGGAGAGCAGCCAAACCACTCCTAGCACTAATAGTCATGCTTCCCGACTTCCTTTCCTTTCCTTTCGCTTTGCTTTGCTTTACTGACAAAAAAAAAAAAAAAAAGATGATGAATCCGAATTGATGGGGTGACGGCGCCCTTTCAGATCAGCAGTCAACAGTCAACAGTCAACAGTCAGCAGATACTCTTCTTCTCTCTACCAGAAGTCCAAAACTAATCGTTGTTTGTTGTACAATCTTACTTACATTCTGTCGGCCCAAGTCCTTAGTTTCTTTTCTGTGCACAGTTGGAAGTTGGAACCCAACCCAATTATTTGCTCTTGGGCTGGATCTTAAGTCATGGCCCATCCCTTACATGTACTTGTCTCGCTTCTTTTTTCCCCAAATTTACAAGACTGAAACTAAACAAAACACTGATTTACAATTTGTATAAATAATGCTGTTGCTTTCTGAAGGTGTTGTTATCATTTTTCCTGGAGATTCTATTTTCCCCAATTTATTCCACATACTGTTAGAGGTTCAACTACGCAGCGCAGGACATCACATATACTTTTGTACACTGTAACTTGATTTGTACCGAAGATCTGGCTACACATTGCTTATTACTTGCCAGTTGCCACCTCTCTCTCAGTCTCAGGCATGCTGGAGTTGGAAAATCAAGTGTGGACAGTAACTCTGACGCTTCAATGGATCGCATAAATTATGATCCCCACAGATAACATATGACTTGCTCTTTATGACACCAGTCTCAGTCTCACTCTCCCCACAATACACTAAACCCCCCCAATTTTGTTTATGCATCAACTTTAAGAAAAAGAACCTATAACTACCATCTGACCTCACAGATTGAACATGCAAAGCCACTCTCCAATCACCATTTCTCTTCTCTTCACACTCCTCTTCCTACTCCATTTCTCTTCTCTACAAGCACAGAAGCCTGTGGCGGCGCCGGCGCCATCTCTCGACTGTACCACTGCACTTCTGAATTTGACATCATGCTTGACGTATGTCACAAGTGGGAGTAATCTGACAAGACCTGAAAAAGGGTGTTGCTCGGCTCTTGCCGGGGTGCTGGCAAATGAGGCTGTCTGTCTGTGCCAGCTCATTGCCAGCTATGATAATTTTGGAGTGCAGATTGATACTGTGAGAGTGCTTGAATTGCCCACCATCTGTCGAGTCGATGCACCCCCATCTAGCCTTTGTTCAAGTATGTTTTTCAACTGTTATTTCCAAATTTAATTAAGAAGATGTCTGACTGTTATTTTGTAATGGTTTCAGAAGCCGGAGCTCCAATTGGAAGTTTATCTCCACTAAGTAAAAGCCCTGAAGAACCAAGTAAGAATCAGATTTCAGTTGATATACTGACAGCTATTTTTTTTACTCTTAAATTACAAATAATGGTACCTTGATCTCCTTGTAAAAAGTTAATATCAGAAGCATAATAAATTTGTTTTAGAACTTAATTCATGGCTCACTCTGCATAGAAATGTAGCAGCATCAGCCGCTGCATGTAGATGTAGTAGACAACAATTTTAAGTAAAACGGGGAACAAATTGTACCAGACACTACCAGTATATTATTTATTTATATATTTTTGTGGAATGCCGTTTTGTGATTTACGACAGGTGTACCAGCAACAGCAGCTCCAGCAAGCAGCAACAACAACCGACGATTGAGCTATGGAATCCGCTCTTCGTTGCTACTTTCATTTATTGCCTCAGCCCTCATTTTATGACAAGCTCACACTAGAGCTGTGAAGCTCCTTGCTTATTTTTTTGATCAAATGAAACTTTTTCCTCATTTTATTCCCTTCTTTTTTTCACATTCTTAATTAATTTTGTGTTAACACCTGATCTACATAACAGAACTATATCGGTCTTTTGTGCCGTTTTCAAATCCGGAGTGTATGGAAATGCATATCAGCACGCACCAGGTCATGTCAGTTGATGTATGTTATTTAATTGATGCTTACTTTCGAGCAGCAGTTGGTGGATATATTGACAGCTCAACTGAAGGCATGCACTAAGTTAATATATATATTGAGCGGCGCAACTTTTGCTTGCAATAGGAAAAAAAGGTTAGGTTTAAGTGCTAGATAATAGCGTTTGAAATGGTGATTCTCTCATAGGGCAAGCACAGCTCTACACAGATAATTATGTAGATGAAAGGTACTTGTCAAGATTTGGATAATCACCACACCAACTCAAAGATCAAAGCTTGGAATGTGATTGTATCAACTTACAGTATTCACTTAGTGTGGTGGCATACCTCAAATTAAAACTTACTTCCAGCTAAAAATGTAATATTTATCTTCTTTCCCGCCTTGCTTTACAAAGGAATTCAGTGCACAAGATTAAAATGTTGAAGTCATTCAAACTGTACACTAGCTTAAATTTAGACATGTTTCTGGGATTGATGTTTTGGTTTAAAAGTGAACACACCATTTATAATAAACCAGCCTTTATCCATCTCCAATGCTGATGAACACAAAATTCATAGTAACCTCAAAATCAGTTAATCTTTATCCTAATGTAAAAGCAACTCTAATTGTATGACACATGAAAAATCCACCAACCGCCTAATATTCCAATCAAATGAAGTTTTCTATCTTGCAACTCCACCTTTCCACAACAAAACAACCTGTAGTCTTTGACTTCTATTTTCCTTGTATATAATAACTGCAATAAGAATATTTGCATATCAGAAAAAGAAACCAGTATAGTAATACCGAAATTATAGGTAACAATAGTGTATTCAAATCAACAAAATATATATGGAAAAAGAAAATAAGGATCAGACCTTTCACATGTTTAAAATATATACCTTGGTTTTAGACAAGCTCGGATCTCGGTGCATCTCTCTCCGGCGCAACTAAGACATTTAAAATGTTCAGATGTTAGACCATCAAAACAGTACAAGAAATTGACAACAAAAAGATGCAAACCTAAGTCCTCTATTGTGATATAACGTATAGTAAATTCATCAGAAATTAACATAATGTGTACATTGGTGGTGAAACAGAAAATAAACAAGTAAAATATAACACAAACATGTTCTACGACAAGGTAGATTGAGAAGGGGCTCGGGCGGGTGGAAAAGAGAAAAAAGACAGCATTGATGGCAGTTATGAGAGGATGCCGCCATCCAAGGAGTAGCATTACTAGCATCACCAATGGGAGCTGGTACTTCCTTGCAAGAGCCCACAGAGTGTCAAAATCCTCTGTGACATCTCCTCCGGACGATTCTACCTTATAATCTACAATTATGGATTACTACTTAATTAGATGTCCTTTATGTTAACAATGCTAAATTGACCCCAACTGTAGGTAAACTGGTTGTTAAAGTTGTGTCAAATCTATAAAATTGAAGACAATTCTTGATTGTACTTGCTAATTCTTCAATTTATATGGCTAAATGAGAGTAATAATGGATGATATGAGTGAATTCATGAAAATTGGACACTAACCATCCATGGCATAAGCTGTCGTCGGGGGATGGCAGATGATGGCTGCTGCCATGCCAATCCCAGCAAAACATCCCGGCAGGAGTCTTTTCCCTAGACCAACAACAATAACAGCTTTGCTTTTATACGACTGAGAATTTGTAAAATGAAGCTTGAATCGAGAAACAGAAAACAAAATACTGCAAAAAAAAAGAGAGAGAGAGGATGTACTACCGGGTGATGTAAAGCTTTGCAGAAAAAGCTTTGGGAATTTAGAAAGAGACGTGAGTGTTGAAGGTGGAATGGAGGAAGAGAGGCGAGTGAATGTTGGGCTAAATTTGGAGAAACCCAGATGTCCTACAAAAATAGATCGAGGCACTGATTATAAGTGAAGGAAGGGAGGGAGGGAGGTGAGATAGAGAGAAATGATGATAATAAGAAGGAAAAGAGAAAGAGGGAAGAATAGTACTGAAGAGGAGAGCGCCGAGGGCACCGGAGCTACCACTACATGATCTCCTCACGCCTGACGCCATTCTTCTCCTCCTCAGTCCTCAGTCCTCTCCTCTCTCCTGCTCTCCTCCTCCCTTGCAACAAGTAGGCCCAGCATCAGCATCATATATGGGCCTTCCTCACCTTACCTTACCCTCTTTGATTATACTATGTACACAAGCCCACCTTAAGCCCATGTATCAGTGCCCTTTCGCAAATTGCAACAATCCCCTACATTCTACAACCCAGCCCATCATCACCAATTCACAAAATTCACAATTCATTCCCCAAGGCACATGGATCATGTTCCAAGGCACATATATCTTAAGAATTCACTATACAGTAATTAGTATATGCTTCCTTTATCACCTCAATAATACTATTTAGGATTGTCAGCAGTTAGACCGACCGTATACCATACTTACAAGTTCTCAAGCACTACCACCGTACCGGAAGCTCATTCAAATCTTCCAACATCTATTACACTACTAATTGTTGACATCTTCATGGATTCAAATAAACTATTTTGACACCAACAATATATAATATAATAGCAAATATATTACTTGTATAACATTTGTCCCTAAAAATAAATCAATCCGATTTCATTTGCATAAGAAGCAATCATTGAATGAGGCCGATTTCTTATATTATGGAATCAATACTTATCTCCAGTACTGCTCATAGTGCGTCGTGCTCATCATTGTTATATTATGTATGCTGACTGCTGAGAAGTATAAACTAACATATCAGCATTTCATTGAGCATGTGTATTCAGAACTAATCAACACAGAGAACACTGAACCAATCCAACGTGGATTAGCGCGAGATGCCAATAAACAAGTGTACTTCAAACTGTTAATTAATCCTTGGTCAGAGTTCCTATAGTGGTGTCTTGCTTGAACATATACCCCTAACAAGAGACACGGCTTTCTTTATTTGAGCTCTCCAAAATGGTATAATGCAATGGATCAGGGGAGCAGCTCTGCTGCCAAATCTCCAGAAGATCTTCTTGATAATGCAATCAATCCATCCCATGCATGTTTGATTCTTGATTTAGGCATCTATCTAATTAGTTAATTCCTCATTTGTTAAACTTTTAACTTCTCATGCATGCATTTCTTGGTTCTGAAGCAGAGACATCTCTGAGTTTCCTGATGCATGATACCATGTCCATGTGCTAATCCATTCTTAATTGCTAATGCAAGGAACAAGAGACCTTTGGGGCATTGGGCCCAGGAAACGGTCTACCATCCCTGTGACATAAACTGCAAATCATATATATATAATTACTATTTGTTAATGACATAAACTAAGATATAATGGAGCTGATGACATTAATTAATCGTGGTTCGTTAAACAACAGAGGCAGTTTACGGCAACTAACAAACCTGCTGAATTCTTTTCTGTGGCTAATAGGACACGTCATGGATCGATCGATGCTTTGCAATTACATCAACGTTGCTACAAGTAACATGCGCGCTTCATTCATCTGAAAGTGCAAGGCACAATTCGATGGAACATCAGCATCATGTGCTACTAAGACATCCATTCTAAGAAAAAGTTTGAAACTTTTTTAAAAAATTCAATTGAACTTGATACCTTTTTAGTTTTTTTTTTTTCTTTTATATGATGAAATCTAAAGTTCCCAACTTGTTCTATTATGGCTAATTAACTTCTCAATTGATAGAAATGCCTAGTCGTAAGTTGTCAAGTCTTAGCTTGTTTTATTTATTTGCTTCATTTTGTACTATGTCTATGCAGCAGGGACTCAGGAAGTCGGATATTTTTTTGACCCCCTTCTAGGGCTCGGCCTTGCATGAAAAAAAGGGCCTTGACACTACACGGAAGGCCGCAAAGCACAAAACCAAGGTGAGATTTTCTTCTTTCTTTATTTTTGTATAAAATGATGATTAAAGTCAAATCTTAGCTTCAAATCATCCATGAGGTTCTCTCCCATTTAATAATAGGGGTAATTGCCGGCACGCCCACCAAAAATTGCAAACTTTTTGATTTCTCCATCTAAATCTGAAAATATCCAAATTCTCCATCAATACTTCATTTGATTGTCATTATCCCGATCAATACTTTCAACTTGTTACTTACAAAAATCTCACTTGTCAAAACATTTATTGAAAAAAACTCTTCGCCTCTTACACTTCACTCTTTTGTAATGAAACCATGAAGAAAATTTGATTAATGATATAGTCTCCAATTAAAATAGAGGGTGAGATGGTTAAAAACCTTTTATTAAGAAGCTAATAACATGTAAAATGAAACAATAGGAGATGTGCAATTTATTTATGTTTTAATGTGAATTTTGGATATTTCCAATTTTTGATGGGGAAATTAGAAAGTTTGAAACTTTTAAGGGACATACCGCCAATTAACTCTTAATAATTAATAGAAGTATATAATAGGCTTTAATAAGTTTTTATATATTTTTCTGAGTCAGTAGTACCACGGCGTCCCTGCGATCCTTACATGTGGAAATAATAAATTCATAACTAAAGAAATAGATAGCATGCAAGGTTGGTTGGGACTTGGGATGGATCATGGATCATGGATCATGGAATCCAATTGTTACGCAGCGTCTCACACAACACAACTAATTGGAGGGATTTGAAGACAAAAATTAATTCTCTTTTCCCCAATAATAATTCCCAGTTATAATTATAGTGTGTACAACTACTATTACTAACTGTACTGCGAAGATTTATATTTTGACTTTAACACAATTTTCGGATATACACTTTTTCACAAAAAAAAAAACTATATATATGAACTTATTTCACATAAAAACATACACAAATATATAGTACGTTTGGCTTGGCACACCGCTAGAAAACAAGAAGAAAAGAGGGGAAAAAAAAAAAGGACACTAACATATATAATATGCGATTTGAACATGTGAGTGAGTCAGCTAGCTTGGAATTGGATGCCTTGAAGTAGACACGAACAAAAAACTCAAATCATAATTTAGTACTACATGGGTACATGCACCGAAAACGAAAAGGTTAATGAAAATTATAAACAAACATACAGCAGGATAATCGATAAGAAACTAATTGCTTGCATCGTTGCTATAATACAAAATGGGATTCATAATCAATTAATAATATTATCAGAAGGAGAAGGAAAATGTGAATATATATATAGCATGCAGTTAGTTAGGACCTATATATTACTTTGTTCATATATTATTGTTGATTGTTGATATGGAGGAACAGAGAAAATGGATGAAAAGAGAGATAATGATATAATGAATAAATTAATGACAGTAATCACATCACAGAGATAGAGAGTCGGACTCGCACAGCAGCGAGAGGTAGGGGTGTCAAACGTTCCAAACGACAACGGAAATGAGATGTTCCGTTTCCGTTCCGTTATAACGGACGGAAGCAAAATCCGTTTCGTTATAACAGACGGAACCAAAATTTGTTCCGTTGAACGTTCCGTTATAACGGAACGGAACGGAACGGAACGGAACAACGGAAATACTTAGGAAATACGTGAAAGATACGTGTTTAGAACGGAAATAGGTTGTTCTATTTCCGTTCCGTTATAATGGACGGAACCAAAATTCGTTCCATTAACAACGAAAAACGTTCTTCTATTGACACCCCTAGCGAGAGGTCGACACAAACATTGTGGATGCTTGGAGGACGATGAACTCAAGTGGATGGATCATGGATCCCCTCTTGTAGTTCGTAGTTCGTACGTAGTTGTAGACAACCAACCATCCTAATAGGCTAATATCCTATCCTCTTAAGAGGTTATTTGTTATTCTTTATCAATAATTCAATATCAATACAGTAATATAATTATGAATAAAGAAAGGGCAAGGGAAGGCAAGCAAAAGGTACTCTCAAAAAAAAAAAAAAAAAAAAAAAGTAGAAAAGGTAGAAAAAGGGTAAATGAAGAGCTGCTGCTACGTGGCGGCCGATCCAGAGTTGTCAGTGGTCAGACAGAGGCCCCCCCCCTTCCCCTTCCCCTTCGCCTTGGCCTTCATTATACTCATTTATTTATTCATTCATTACAGTGAAAGAAAATAAATATATTATTATTAGAAAAGCAAACCAAGTTATAAAAAAGAAGGAAATTAGGGTGTCGGAGAGCAACAGCGGGACAGGTGTTGGAGCGGCAGTAGTTAGTTTGGGTTCCCACAGCTAGCGCAGACAAAGTCCGTGGGCCATGGCGGAGTGGAGTGGAGTGGAGTCCTTTTGATTTCTTTTTCCTGACTGACCCAGACTGAGAGAGACAGAGATGGCGCCACCTGCTGCCTTCCTATTGGTATTGGCGGATTGGCCCCAATATTCAATATTTAATGTTCAATGTTCAAACCCCCTCCCTTCCCTTTCCTTTCCCCTTCCTTTATGATCCTGCTGATTGCTGTTCAAGCGAGCCAGCGACAGCAGATCTTACAAATATTATAATAGCACAATATAATAGTGAGACTGAGAGACACTGCTACTGCTGACTGCTGAGCTTAATTATTTATAGGCTAGGCTAGCCTGGCCTGGCCTGGACCAATAACCAACCCCACCATACCTTATCAACTTCATTCTATTCCTCTATTCTTCTCTCTACTCAAGTCTCCAGTCTCCAGACAACTAATGGAGAGGAGAGTCCTGAGTCCCTTCCACTTCCAATTTCTCTGGACTTTATTTTCGCGTTCGCACTTTCATTTTTTCAGAATTTACATGAATATTAACTCTCGATTTTATAGGTTTTTATCCGATCTTCTGTATCGCGCGCCTTGCTGTAAAATTATGAGCTGGGTATAGATTGTCTATCTTTGTAACTCGGTACGATGTTTCGTACATGAGATAAGCTTCAAAAACTATATTTTCGGATTTTCTGTGAGCGTTTTGCGTGAGAAAGTCTAAAATTAGTTGTTTCTGCGTTTGTTATACAGATGGTAGCACGGAAGAATCGTACTGTGAATTTCGTCGTTTTCTGTTTGTCTGAGAATCTTTACTTTAAAAAAATAAGAAAAATTTTTCATTTTGTTTTATACGGCTCTTACTCACCCGTTTTTTTTTTTTAGTTTTTGTTTTTTTAAAAGAATAGTTTTAGAATTTATGTTTATAAATTTAAATTTTTTTAATAGAATAGTAATGTAAGAAATTTGGTGAATTAAATTTATAAAAAAACCAAAATTTTTTTTTATGAAAATAAAAAATAAATTTAAGGTTTTATTTTTAAACACGCTATAAATTAAAATGAAATATGTCTAACTCAAAGTCAAATTTAATACTAAATTTGTTGAGGACATTATCATATCGAGTTGTATCCACTGTGTAATAAAAGTTTCTAAAATATAATCTAATGACGGAGTAAATGCATATTTTAGCCGAGAAAAAGAATGTCCATTGAACAGTCAAGATTATCAAAACTTGAAAGTCTTCTCAGGTAACTAACTATGTTAATGCTACTTCTTTCTTTTTTTAGTTTTTTAACAAAAAATTAATAAGCTAACATAGTGTTTGTTCAAAAGATTTTGATTTTTATGTTTTTGGTTAGATATTTCATTTTATATATATTAGTTATTGTTATAATTAGATATTGATTAAATTCTACATAGTGTCCTTAGTAAAGTATATTATAAAAAAATGTTCTGATTTATATTCTCTACCGTAAATAATAAATTTTCGGTTTCAGTGATATATTAATTGATTCAAGTTATTATTTAAAGAAAAGTGATCCATTGATAAAGGTTTTCTCGACAATCTTGACAATTATATTTTTCAAAATTTTATAAAAATTCGTAAAAAATCAGAAAAATATGCATTGTCAACCTATCCTCCCCTAAATAGCTATAACTTATCTCTATTTTATTTCTTTATATTTATATGTCTCATACATTAATATTTTTCTAATTTAGAACGTAATAACCATTGAAAGTACAACGTAACAAACGAAACGTTGCCGAAGCAACGCGAGGCCTCGATCCTAGTAACTATCTATTTACAAACATACTTATATGAATTGCACTTGCACAAGAGGAAAGCACTAATTAAGGAGCGATCGATTCGGCAATCGGCAGTACCATTCAAGCCACTTGTAAATACAAGTTTGAAGTTTCCGACTCGAACCGAACATACATATATGGCAGATAATTAATAAGATAATATTAGCATCCATCCCCTGTTCCATCCTGAAAACGGAGACAACTAAATACCATATCTATTCTAGCAAAGTAATATTATGTGACAGTGATGCTGTCTCTCCACGCAAGTAATATCGCCTTCGCGTAGCCCACCAAGAACCCCAAATAGACTGTTTAATCCCAGCACCAGAATCTGATGCTCACAAGTAATATCAACGGCCCATCTTGCTTTTTACACAGCGCAGGGGCCAGGGGATCACCGCAATGCCAATGTGGGGCACAGCCGCACAGCTGCACAGCACAGGATCCTTTTTGCATATAAATCCTTCAACAAATTGAAATTCTTAGTCTCCTTCGTAACTCAGAGCTGCTTGCATGCTCATTTCGCTTCGCAAGTTGACATTAACCAACTTGGTACCCACGTTGTCAGATTAATTTAAGCAATATATACATAATTTAATACTCCCTCATCTCTGGTGCTCCAATAATTAATCTACTTAATCTACAACTGTGTCTGCCAATGATAGAAAAGAAAACGTATATCAAACTCATGATTCGTTAACAGTCCCCAAGCTACAACGATTTTTTATCCTGACTGATTTTTCACTACATTATTTTCTCTGTTTTTTTTTTTTTGGAAAAAAAATATTAGGTCCATATTCTTAGGGCAAATGCCTGTACGATTGTGATGCTAAATTGCTCAGCTAACTAATACATTCCTATGTCTTACGAAGCAACAAATTTGGATAGGAGTTTATTGACAATTTAAAGAGGTCCAAAGTTGAAAAATTAATTATATTTACGCTAAGTCAAAGTTAACTGTTCGTTAGATTATCAAGTGTCAAGTATTTTTGTTTCAACCAGAGTATGAACGAGTATGAACAATATTTTATGGGTAAGACCTACCGTTCACAGGATTTTTTGTTTATAGGTCCATAGATCCTATGTGGAGTGTACAGTCACACCATTTTTTTACACATCACGAGTCTATTAGATCCCTAGCTAGTTGTAGGCTTCAACAGATTTTTTTTTAAAAAAAAAAAAAATTCGCTACATCACATCATGCATCGTTGGTAAGATTGTTTTTAAATCTGATTGCTTTGGGATCCGCCAATCTCCTTTTATCTGAAACATATGCCTTGCATCTGGTTGGTGATTTAAAATTAATTTAAGTTCTTAAATCTATTTTAAGTCACCAAACAAAATGTTTTAAGGTGTAGTAAGTTAACACAACTATATAGGTGTAGTAAACTAAATCACCAACATTTCACATCTTTTACACATTACATCAACTTTACTTCATTTATTTATTTCACTTCCATCAAACACCACTGATTTAAGGTGATTTAACATTTTACTCCGCTTTAACTTACTACACTTGCCAAACGGGGGGATAGGTTATTCTACTCTGAGATTAGTTCCAATTTTTTTATTTTTTGGGAATCATTTCATTCCTCTTTGATAAACACTTTAAAAATATATGATAATTAGAAAACTATCATTTATAGTTACTTGTCTGATGTTATTTGTTACGTAAATTATAGAAAAAAGTTAGGGATTAAATTAAAATGTTTGACATAAATCCAAATAAAAATTACAAAATTTTAAAGCATTGTGATGTAACATTTACACACTATGATGTAACATTTTCTCTAATTTATCCTAAAATGTAACATATACATCCCAAAATGTAACGGATGCATCCCGAAATGTAACATTTTAAAATGTGACGGATACATTCCGAAATGTGACGGATGCATTCCCAAATGTGACGGATGCATTCCCAAATGTGATGGATAGATGCCTAATGTTAATTTTGTGCTAACCTATATTACCTAAATATTTATTCATCACTTGTTCATTTTATTTTGTTCGGTTTGTTTCAATATTTTGGAAGAGAAAATTAGAGGGATTGAAATCTTTTAGCAGTTTTCATTAAAAACGCAAAACAAAAATCACATAGGATAATTGGCTGCATAATTGGGCTATATAAAACAAAGAAATAAAATAAAATCTCCAGAGCGTATATTGTCACACCTCTAATCCCAAGACAGAAAAAGTAAAAAAAAAAAAAATCACATGTGATGATCACCAATTGCCAGAGTACTTACACCCTATAACCTGTTGTCTACAGAGTAGTGCCTACTCCCTAAAACTGTTCTCATAATTAGTTGGGTCGAAGAGGGTACACAGTCATTCCTCAAAAGAAAAAAGTACACAGTCAAGGACTCAAAGGCCAACGCGTACACCTCTCACTTAAACTGTACAAGCCACATAGGATAAAAATCAACTATGGATGTATGGATTAAGCTTATGGATAGTCAAGCTTAATGGAAAAATCAACTATGAATGTATGGATAGTCAAACTTAATGGATGCAAGATGTTTCCCATATTTTATCGTTCCTACACTTGATAATAGTTGTTGGGTATTTGATTTGAGATTTTTCTGGGTTTTCTAGTTTTTGGACAATTGGCTCTACATATTCTTCTTAAATTAGTATTTAAAGTTTATTATTTTTAGTACTGTACGTATGTACTTAGCTTATGATATGAACTCTCTGTTTTTTAGCACTTTGTGAGTTCGTCATGAACTAAAACTCAACAAACAACACCGATAAAGGGTTCCCGTAGGACTCGAGTATTAAACGGTTAGAAAGCTTTTTTGACGGTACAATATTTGTTTACATGTGTAAAAAAAATGAGAAAATATTTGTTCCCAGATATAAATTTTCAGATCAAATCTCAAGTTACCAGATCACCATCACCGTCGAGGTGCAAATTAAGTATAAATAGTTAACCTTTTGCGTTCATAGTCTTATATCTAAAAACTAAAATATTCTTGTACTTATAATTATAAATCATTATTTATATTTAGTTACTTAAATTTTTATACTTTATATTATTAATATTGATAACACGATTTTGCTGATGTCAATCATGTCTACTCTATCTTTTTTTTTTTGAGAAAAATGTCTACTCTATCTCCTTTGATGAAACATAAAGTCAAATCCAGTATACTTCATATATTTGAATGGATTTTAGCTCTAGCAAAACCGAAAAAGTCATAGCGGAGGACGGCATTAAAAGGAGTGGCGGGAAAGAATGGAAGTCGCACACAGCGGAGTGACTAAGGTGCAAAAGGTTGTGTGGCGGAGAAAGAGATTTGATAAAGGTGCGGCCAAGACCGAAGAGAGATGACAAGGAGATCATGATTGCAATAGGAGGTAAAAATCGAGAGGGAGAGAAGATCTTGCAATTTTGAATTGAGGGAGAAGAATGACGGTGCGAGTGTGCGATAAAAACATGAAGATCTTAAATTTGTTATAGAAAGGTAGTTGGGAATAAAGATCAGATAGTTAGATTTGGAGACTGTCAGACCGGAGACGAAGATTTTACATTAGAGGATTGTAATTTTACTCAACAAAAAAAAAGAAAAGATCACTTTTGCTCATATATACAAGCTCGCTTAACATAATTGGTAAAGTTATGAACGAAAACGCAAGATTCTTATTTATTTATTTATTTGTTATGTTATTATATTTAATGGAAAAAAACGCAACATTTGAAGTTGTAGGTAGGGGTGGCAATGGAACGGAGCGGAAATGACGTGTTCCGTTATAACGGACGGAACTAAAATCCGTTCCGTTGAGTGTTCCGTTATAACGGACGGAACTAAAATCCGTTCCGTTCAGTGTTCCGTTATAAAGGACGGAACCAAAATTCGTTCCGTTTAATGTTCCGTTATAACAGACAGAACCAAAATCCATTTCGTGGAATGTTCCGTTATAACGGAACGAAACAATGGAAATATGTGAGAAATACGTGGAAAATACGTTTTATGGGCGGAACGGAAATGGCGTGTTCTGTTTCTGTTCCGTTATAACGGACGGAACCAAATTTTCTTCCGTTTCCGTTCCATTATAACGGACGAAACCAAAATTTGTTCCGTTTACGGAACGGAAAAACTTGTTAAACGGAATGGAAAAACTTGTTCCATTGCCACCCCTAGTTGTAGGGAAGGTAGGGAGGTAGGGACCGGTGGCTGGTGCTATGAATGAAAGAAAATTAAGTAACGGGGTATGGCCATGGGGTTATCCATCCTTTTTAATCTAACCACTACTCTAATCTCTTCTCGTGCGCCTCTGAAGTCTGAAGTATGAACACACCACGTGGAGCGCTGCAACGTGGCAGCAACTGGTCTGCTCTGTCCTTCAACCTAAGTACGAACACACCACGCCTCTGCAGCTGCTAAATATCATCATCATTCCACTAAAAAAAAAAAAAAAAAAAATCATCATCATCATCATTTTATCATATCAATAATCAATATCATATCAGTCTTTTTTTCTTTCCCTTTTCTTTTCTTTTTCTTTTTCTTTATTTTTGAGGTCGCATTTCCATTTCCTGTAGCATTTTAAAATTTATTTAATACACAATCCACAATGAGTCTAAAGTAAAATTAATTAATTAATGAATTAAGTAATGGGAGTGATGCTGAAGGCTGAGGATTCGATAACGTGAGGGTGCGACATCTGTCCTTTTGAAGCCCAAGCTGATTGAATCCACCCCGTCCCTCGAGGGCTCCCACCCTCTTTCTTTCGTTCTTTCTGTGGGTCTCTCAGCACTCGGCAGTCAGCTCTCAGCCGAAGCTATTAATCCCTCCCTTCCTCCCTCCCTCCCTCCCTCCCTCGCTAGCTGCTATTTAATTTCTCTTCCCCTCTCTCCTTCTTCCTCTCTCTCTCTCTAGCATAGCATATTAGCATCTCACCCTTCAATCGAATTCAAGGCTCGGAGATCGGTCGCATCACAGCTCCATCTCCACTCCCACTCCCACACATAAGGTACCAATTTCTTTCTTCTTTTCTTTTTCTGTTGTGTGGCGTTGTGGATAAAATACATACAAATACAATACATACATGATACGTAGATGACTTACTTCTGCTCTACCTCCCTTGTCTTCTGCTTCTGCTTCGAGGCAGACCTGTCCTGTACTGTACTCCTCTCTACCAATTAATTTGGGGATATTGTTTTTGGTATGTAACTATGTATATATAAATCCATTTTCATTGATGGATTACCATATCCAAACACTTGACCCTTTCATCATTAGACCTGCTCTAATTCCAATTCACATCCAACTCCTCTTACTTAATTACCTTTTATTTATTTCAATCTCACCCTCTTTGGACACTCTACTCTTATCCAACTTCCAAATATATATAGTTGCACACTCTTCATATCTGTCAATTTCCCCTTGCCTCTTTTCACTACTCTTATGCCACCTTGGTCCAAATCTTTGTTCCCAAATTACAGAATTATGTGCCCTTATAATTAACCTTAACATGTTCAATTACCTGTTAAACAAAACCATGACCTTCATGTCACTGATCGGCTCTCCTTTTTACTTCAAGCTTCTCTTTTACTTCCATTGACACCATTTGGTCTCGCAATTATTGTCTGCGCATTATTCCTCACTTTTTTTTTTTCAAATTAAGACTTCTAAATATGATTAATGCCCTCCATACCTTTACGGCTTCATTCACTATGCGTGCTTTGTCTTAATTGCTGTGCCTCTGTAAGATTGTATCCGTTATTCTCCTCTAAATTGAATGGACATGCACTCACCCCCATAAGCAAGAGCACGTAATTCTTTCTGTGAACTCAATTTTCTCTTTGCAAAACCACTGGCCCTAGCAGCTAATTACAACTAATCAATTGTATTCTCATCTCTTACAGATCAATACTTTTCAGGCATGTGTTACCCTGTCCCTAATCTTTTCGCCCTTTATATATTTCTACAGGAACAATGGGTGGTTATCTAATGGAGGACACGTTTTTTTCTGGCGCTCAAAATTTCATGCATCTTATGCCTGATGAAAAGAACATTTCCTATGGCAACACACCTGATTGTTTTATGGGTGAGGAAGATCTCGTAGGTCCGCAGGCCGAAGCCTTCACTGATCCTAATGGAGAAGTCGACTCTGATGATGAGGACATTGAGGAGATTGAGAGGCGCATATGGCGAGACCGTATGCGCCTCAAGCGTCTGAAAGAGCAACAACAGAACAAGACCAAGGATGCTGGTTCAGGTACTGGCACAGGTCTTACCCGGCAGCAGCTGTGCCAGTCCCAGGAGCAAGCTCGCCGCAAGAAGATGTCTCGTGCCCAAGATGGCATTTTAAAATACATGCTGAAAATGATGGAGGTGTGCAAGGCTCAAGGATTTGTGTATGGCATCATACCTGAGAAGGGCAAACCTGTTGGTGGTGCTTCTGATAATCTGCGTGGGTGGTGGAAGGAAAAGGTGCGGTTTGATCGCAATGGACCTGCAGCAATTGCCAAGTATCAAGCTGACAATGCATCCCCGGGGTCAGAGACTGAGAGCAGCCCTGGGTTTGTGAGCGCTCACTCTCTGCAAGAGCTCCAAGACACCACTCTGGGGTCCCTTTTATCAGCCTTGATGCAGCACTGCAGCCCGCCACAGAGGCGTTTCCCGCTGGAAAAGGGAGTGCCACCTCCATGGTGGCCCATGGGTCATGAAGATTGGTACATTGAGCTTGGTCTCCCCAAAGAACAGGGCCCACCTCCTTACAAGAAGCCCCATGATTTGAAGAAGGCATGGAAAGTTGGGGTATTGACTGCTGTCATAAAACACATGTCACCTGATGTTGAGAAAATTCGCCGGCTGGTTCGTCAGAGTAAGTGCTTGCAAGACAAGATGACAGCCAAGGAGATCTCAACCTGGCTGGCTGTACTCAAACAAGAAGAGGAGGCCTACATCAAGCTCAATCCTGCTGGAGTGCTGCCACCATCGGTCATTACTCTGACAGGTAAGGTGGACTCCTTAAATAGCAGCTCAAGCGAGTATGATGTGGATGCTATTGAGGATGGCAAAAGTGAGGCCCCCACTGAGAATGAATGTGCATCTAATGAGAAACTTATGATGAAGGAGGAAGGTGCATTTGGTGGGTTAGAGTTTATTCAGAAGAGAGGTGTAGGTGAGAACCAGTTGTTAGTGCACAACCAGGTTTATACCTGCAGCAATTCCCAGTGCCCTCATAGCGATATCGGGTATGGATTCATGGACCGGAGTGCACGGAATGGTCACCAGTATGTATGCAAGTACAATAATGTTGATAACAATGTGACTGCTGCTTCAGTCAATGGGTTGTTTGTTGAAAACAAGCCCTCCATTTTCTTTGGTCAGACCCATCCTAGTCCAGGTCTGTCCCTCTCTGAGCTTGGATCGACTGTTGGCAACCCGATAAGAATCTCTGATATTGGCATCCAGGCTGACAATCAGAAGTCAATTGGCAGTTTGATGGGTGTCTATGACAGCAATTCATGTCAAAAGAATAGTGGGGATGGGTCAAGCTTGAGTTTTGTCCAGCCGAGGGTACATGTGGAGAATAATTTTTTCGCTCAGGGGAACCATCTCTTTGAGGAGGTTGGATCTGGGTTCCAGCCTCAGCAACAGTTCTTCAACCGTCAAGAGATGGTTTCACAGAATCAAACATACGCAAGCCAACCGGCAAATTATACTGTTAACCCTGAGTATCGGTTCGAGTCTGATTACAATGGGCAAGTATCATACTATCCTGCTGGATATCAAAAGTCCAGCTGGTTCTAGTAATTGATCTAGATCAGTGGATGTGTGTATGATTGTGTTGGGTCTGTTATGGATGAGTTACCTTTTTTTTTTTTCTGTTCTGGGTGGTGTCTGGATTAGAAGGGAATTTAACAGGTGATTTAGGAATGGGTAAGTTAGGGTTAATAGGACTAGTGTGATAGTGCTTAATGCTGGTAAATGGATGTCTGTATAAAAGTCCAAATCAACTATCAGAAGGTTTCATAGAACCACTTAGTTGATGTTTTAAGCCTTTTTTTTTTTTGGTGTGTGTGTGTATGCAGTAGGATTGGCTTATACAGAAATGGTAATTCATGCCAATTTTCCCTATAAGCTTCTTACTGTTGTGTCCGCTCCTTTGTATGCTCACCGGCTAGGCTGGCTTTCAATATGCAATAATATTTGTGCTGTGTAAGATTGAATTCTTGTTATTCATGGAATACTCAGTTTAAATTTGGCTGAGCTGATTATAAATATATGGAGAATTTTATGACATACTCTCACTTGTTTTTGGTTTCTTTTGCACTGTACATGGATTGTTTTAATTTAGGATTCTGCATTCAATGATTTATCTAACTTAACCTGCTTAATTTTCTTCGTCTCATTGGAAAATTGGGTTCTCTTAACAAAAATAAACGACAAGAAGATGATTGGGTACAAAATCGGATGATAAATCTTTGAAAATATCTTGTTGTGAGCTTTTTTCACATGAAAGCATTGGAGCATTCACGGCATATTCAATTAGAATCACTACCTTAGAGCCGTCCCTCTCACCTCAAAATAAATGTGATTCAAATGCACAACAGCTAACAAATTTCCAAGCAAGGTTGAAAATTAAGCGCATATAAAAAGGGTTATATAAAGTGCCTTCTACTTGAAAAAAAAAAAACCCAACAAAAACTAAAAAGATGTTGAGATAAAGCATCAGTCAAAGATGTTCTTGGTCACGGGTATTCTCTTTTAATTTGCTCTATTTGACTGGCCACCACAATACCTTATTCCATGATCGATCCATCCATCGACCATCAATATGCTCCCTTTTTCTCTTTGAATATATTTTACAATCTTAATTTGTTTCAGTTTTTAGCTGGGACGCCCTCGATTATGCCCCCTTTTACCAATTCCTCTGTTGATAGGTTTCCAGTCATGGCTTGAAAGGGACTTCACCATCTTCACCTCTTCCGGTAGAAAGGGGGTTTTATTTATACTAGTAAAGAGCTAACGCGTTGCTTTAGGTTGAAATTGTTATTTCTTATAATAAATTTTTAAGATAATATGTAATAGGCCTTATATTGAGGAAACTAATATGGACCTTAAATTTTAATGGGCTGAGATATTAACGTCAACGGGTATTAACGTAAATCAACGGTTCTGATCTATTCAAGAAAATAATCAACAATTCAGGTTTCTTATTTGGACAAGATAGTCCTTTCGTGTTATTTTTTTCAATATGCTTTTTATATATAGTAAGGATATGGATAAAGCACTCAACTTTCGTCTCTGTAAAAGCAAGTCTTCGCTTTTCTATTGTGCTAAACATTATTTATCTATTTATTTTGGTGAACTGTAAGAAAACATAATATTTCAATGATGCTATGGTGGTGCCAACATACACTATATCCATATCTCTATTATTGGAACCAAAAGCTCGACCTTACTATAGATAAGATTTAGCTGTGATAAACAAGAAAAAGGTGCTTTAATTAATACATTTCTTGTTTTATGTTATTTACTTATTTCTTGCTTCTTCTTTTTTTTTCTGTATGATGAAATAAAATTTTGAGGATAAAGTGTTCCAATTAATGCTAATTACAAGACCATCAAGATAGATACGAATAAGAAAAAACACTTGCATTGCACCAGGATCCTTATCTGAATATATATGTGCAGTGTGCAATACTGAGGGGGTCTCTATCCCGCTTAAAGCATTGAAAGCAACCAGCTATGCATAGTCACTTTAATTATACCATTGGATATAACAATTAACATGTATATATAGTTTTGCAATGGATTATTATGATGGCACATCCTAGTTCTACAGAAGGGGTCCCCTATATATTCCGTAATGGGAAGGTATGTACATATATACTGTTCAAATGAGCAAACCAAAAGATCAAGCAAGCGAGTATATATATTTCACAAGCTAGCACTTGCTTGCACTCCTATATAAAAAAAGCCGTAACGTTGTAGTATGGCATCAAATTATTCTGGTGCAAAGATTCAATTCCATGCCTTGCACTGGAATTAATTAGATTTCAGTTCTGCTGGTTAAAATAAAATTATGAGATTTTTTTTCTTTCAAATTTCATATAGATATAGTCATTACTACACTTGATGAAAGGTTTGCAAAATTGTGACCAGTCAATATGATACAGCTTGGAATATACGTATCATTAATTAATAATTAAAAGTAGAAAATAATTGATGATAGACAAGAATACTTGATGAGAAAAGGGTACCTCTACCTTAACCAACGAACCACATGAAGCAGGCCTATTTTAATGGGTTGTTTTCAACCAGAAAGCTCAACAATATATGAACATTGAACATGAATTGCATTTTGCATTGTTGGGCTCATCTTTCTGGCTCCTTGTGCTGAGTTAAATTACAACAATTAATTAATCAAACTGCTTTTTTCGAGTTAATTTGAGGATCAATCTGAGAAAGATAGCCAGGAGCTAGCTTTGTGATCATAATTTGCATGGAAGAGTAATTAATTATTGCATGTATTGTGTTTGGTGATATAAATAGGGAGAATTAGTTGTTTGTTTATTAAGATATGCAAATTTAAGAATGACTAAATTAAGTTCATCTTAATTTCTTTCAGAACGGAGATGACTATCAGTTGAGTGCTGGTCCTTGAAAAATATGATATTATATATAGGCTCATTAAGCTTGCTAGGTTTGGAGCTCAACTGTAAGAGCTTTTAAAATTTGTTTTTCCCTCTGGTTGAATGTATTCAGCACTTGGATTATGATTATGATTTGATAAGATGATTCTATATATGATCAGCAAGTTGGAATATTAATTCATGATGTTAAAAATTTTGCTTTTTGCAAAGTCCGTGCCTGGTATTACTCTTAATATAAACAAAAGAAAAAAAAAAAGAAGAAGAAAAAAGAGGCATGCATGGAATTGAATCTTTGCACAGTGATGCTAAAGTTGTGAGCACATGAGCTACATGCATATCAGATCAAATGTAAGTTGTAACATAAAGTAAGTGACAGTAGAAGATGCTACAAATTACAATATCGTAGTCGTAGTCGTAGTTGTAGCCCGGCGGGCCGTGGGATATTGGATAGACTTTAATTTGTTCAGGAAACGAATACATAATAAAAGCGGTGATAGTGCGATGAGGCCCCGAGAATATATATATAGATAGATAGATATACAAATGGGCTTCATGCATTGCCTTTGCTTATATATAGTTTGGTTCATATGACTTCCCACTTTACTACTTCTATAGTTCTATTTATGCTAACTAATATAATTGAGAACTAATTTTTGTATCAATTAGTATTAATTAAAGTACTTGGAAGAAGCAATAAACAAAACTTTATAAATTTAGGAATCAATTTGATTTAAAAAATATATAGTTCAAAAATCTATTTGAACCAAATACAATAGTTTAGGAACCAATTAAAATCAACTGTACATGGTCCATGCCTCCATGGAGATGGGGAGCTCAGAGCTGAGCTGAGCTGTGCTGCCTCGTGACACGTGGGTCCCGGTGCGAGATTCTCCGTAGCAAATATAGGGTGCGAGGAGGAGCCACGTCGGACTCCGACCAGTTCCACGTGGTGCATGCATATTTAATATGCTTTTCCAAGAACACGTTACACATTACACATGGACATGGCCGGCGCGCCCCCACCAATTATATTATATGATTAATCAATTCGATCCCTCCATTCCCAGTTTCCCATTCCCTAGCTAGCTAGCTGATTTCAATAGGGAATTAATACTTAATCTGCACTTTAAGAAATTAACAAGTCGAGTACATGTTTGATTTCTTTGGCCTTAATTAATCTCTCTGCTCCTTATAATACATGTTGGATGTCATGATCCTGTAACGGTCAGGATTTAATCTTCAAATTTAGGATGAGATGTGAGCCATTGGATGAGTGTTAGGATTTTATGCAGTCATATTTCAGTGTTGAAGTCCATTTTTTCGTGATCGCTACATGAAAACACGCATACAAATAACTTGTCTCTCTTTATTTGGTAGATGTATTAATGGAAATTTTTGTAAAGATGTGTATGTAAACATTGATGGTCATGTATTGCTTTGTTCCTATGTTTTAAATGTAATTTAAGAAACTTTTTGATTATATTGATTGCTAATTGATACCATTATAATTAAAATTATCTTATACTGGCAACAAATGTCTGAAATTATTTGTACCATTTATTTGCTTTTTATTTGTTATTACAAGAAAAATATTTCTATCGTCTATGAACATTGTTGATAAGTTTTATTTTAATTGGCCATATTTTTTGATAACAAAGCTTGTTATTAGTATTAGAAAATTTTATTTGTTCTTATATATATGATATATCCCATTGCAACGGACGGGCAACTTACTAGTTGTCTATTATGTATTTTTCAACCCTACACAAATAATTTGTATGTATATACTCATGATGAGCCAACTATAGCTAGACTTATATATAATTGATAACTATGGGTATGTTTGGATCATCAAGAATAGCCTAATTTTGGGAATAGCATCGCTATTTTAAGATGAAGAGCATCCAAACAACAATCAGCTAATCAGAACAATTCAAGAACAGTGCTGTTCCGCTATTCCTCCCAATAGTTAGAATAGCTAGAACAACGATTTTAGGTTAGGAAAGAAAATAGAAAACATGGGCCAAAACTGTATTTTATTCATTTCTGACCCTTCTCCCTCTACTTGTCACGTCTCCCAAGAAAATAGAACCACACCCTTCCTTTTGTAGATATTCGACGATAGGCGAGGGTATTGGTGTTTTCGACGCTTTCTTCGTGCTCTCCTCATCACGACGAGTCTGTAGAGATCTCACTTGCTTGTTATTGTCCAACTCTATCCTTTGCTCTCGTGCGACAACCAATGTCTCGGTGCGGTTGGGATCTTCACAGGGGTCGAGCTCGCAACATAAGAGGAGGAGAAGCTCATCTACTACATAGTTTCTGACACGGATCACTGGGTCTCGGTGCGGCCTGGGGGATGGCAACTATGAGACACTTAGCGCACGGAGCTGTGTACAGAGAAGTGCCCCAAATTGAGGATGGCGCTTCAATCAATGGTAGAGAGAGCCATGAATGGAGCAGACATCGTATTATAGGAAGGAGGCAATGTGAACACAATTGTGATTAAGATTTTGGACTGGCATTGTATTTACTGCCATGTATCACAATTACTGAGGAGTTTATGATATTTGCTCTATTGTGTTGTTATCTTTTATTAATTTACATTTTCCATTTTGAACTAATATGTTATATGGTATATTTGAATTTATTATCGTAATATATGCATTTGAGTTCAAATAAATCTGGGTTTAGATAGGTTAAAAAATGAGCTAATTGGATAATGGAGAAAGGCAAGTTAGTTGTAATAGAAAATAATATTTAAATAGTAATTTTAATTTATTTATTTATCACTATTCTAAACATACAATCCAAACAACATTTCTCTCTTCCGGAATAGCATGACATATTTACTAATCTCACACTAACTCCAAAATCACTATCCTCACTCACTATCCTCAATTCCTCTATTTTTTCACTAATCTTTGCACGATCCAAACGTACCCTATATATATATATATATATATATATATAGTACTATCACTATGGCTAGCTTTAGAGAATTAATTAGGGCCGGGGCCGATCGAATATATGGATTGAACAAATTTTTTTATAAATCGAAATTAAAAAAGCTTAATTTCGGAAAAGAGTAAGATGACACCCGTTTTTACACCACTAGATAGAACCGAAGGGTTCCTTCGGTCCCTTTCTGAAGGAACTGAAGGGTTCCTTCGGTATGGACTTTTTTTTTTTTTTTTGGTTTTGCAACCGGCCATGTGCCAAAACAGTTTCAAAATGGTGTGAGTGAAAAAAAATTTTCAAAATGGGTTTGCACCCAAAATTTTTTTCAAAATGGGTTTTGAGCGTTAGCATTTCGATCTCAAATGCTAACATTAGTATAATAGTCTAACTCTATATCATATTATAACTATGATTAACCACATAAGTACTGAAATATAGTACTGAAATATAGTAAATAAATATGTGCAAACCCATTTTGAAAAACATTTTGGGTGCAAACCCATTTTGAAAATTTTTTTCCACCCACCCCATTTTGAAATGTGGCCAAAACAGTTTCAAAATGGGGTTGGTGGAAAAAAAATTTTCAAAATGGGTTTGCACCCAAAATGTTTTTCAAAATGGGTTTTAAGCGTTAGCATTTCAATCTCAAATGCTAACATTAGTATAATAGTCTAACTCTATATCATATTATAACTATGATTAACCACATAAGTACTGAAATATAGTATTGAAATATAGTAAATAAATAGGTGCAAACCCATTTTGAAAAAAAATTTGGGTACAAACCCATTTTGAAAAAACTTTTTGCACCCACCTTATTTGAAACTGCTTTGGCCACATGTGGCCGGTTGCAAAACCAAAAAAAAAAAAAAAAAAGTCCATACCGAAGGAACCCTTCGGTTCCTTCAGAAAGGGACCGAAGGAACCCTTCGGTTCTATCTAGTAGTGTAAAAACGGGTGTCATCTTACTCTTTTCCGAAATTAAATCTTTTCAATTTCGATTTATAAAAAAATTTGTGGATTGAACCATTGAGCCATTCAGGGGAGCTAGCTAGCTAGCTAGGAGCTGATCGTGAGATCGATGCATATATATATATATATATATATATATTTGCATTGGCTAGTGAGTGCGACGTACTTAATTACGTGTTTGCTTCAGAAACACACACCAATGGTTATAATATATGTTGAAATAATGTTGACAGAAACATTTCGGACCGAACTTGTTTTGTTCGGATCGAAATTTTCCAACTCAGTGCAAAATTTCGGACCGAAATTTTGTCTGTCGAAATAGAGTCATATTTCGGACCGAAATATGGGCAGACTGTTTTTGATGTTATTTGCACGAAAGGACACACTGTTTGGTGACCAGTTCGTGTCTCTCTTTAAATAGATGGTGTGCCTTTTTCAGAGGGTGTGAGTGAGACATATCTGAGATAGTCCATAGCCATTAGAGAGAGAGAGAAACACCGAGAAAGTGAGAATCACGAGTGAAGCATGCACTTAGGTTCTGGAATAGTGTTGCATGCTCGGTTTGATACCGTGGTGTGCTTCCGCCAAGCGATTTGCTTCAGGATTCGAAGGCACGAACTGAGGAGAAGACTTAGGAATCTAACGTGAAAGGAACCGCTGCGATCGATCTGCTTCCGCTGTAGTATATCTATACTTGATCTGAATTTGTCGGTTCTTGTCTTGATTCGAATAGTAAAATTTCTAACAATATATATATTTAAACGGAGGGCATGCAGGGCCTGATGAGTGATGACTGATGACTGATGAGGAGGCTACTCATTCCTCATACTGATACAGATACAGATATACTGATACTGGATACTGAGGGTCCCTAGCTAGCTAGCTTCAAAGTTCAAACAGATCGAGTTCGTCTTGTGGGCTTCTTGCCTTCTTGCATGCATGCCTTGTTCCCCCATCACCGCAACGGTGGGGGAGTACGTACTGGGACTCATCCATTTCATGCAATTCTTTCCCATTTAATTAATTCATACCCCTTTCTTTTTTCTTCTTCAGTTAACTTATAATTAATTAAATATATATATATTATTATATTTTCATATATACATAAATATATATCAATTAAATGAAGATTTACATGAATTTTTATTTGCTACTCAATGCACTTCATATTCAAAATTGCCAATTTTATTTTCTTTTTACTAAAATAAATTATTTAAACTAATATATATATCGATCACCCAATCATTTCATAAGATCAAAATTATCAGATAACGATGCACTATATATGTATGTATTTCGATTTATTTATTTTTTAGTTTTTCTAAATAATAATTAATTATATAACTTTTTTAATTTGTTAACATTTTTATTTAATTGATTCAGTTGGATAATAGTATAAAATTAAAATGAACACATGAGATAAAGATGCCTTAGACCAACAAAAAAAAAAAAAAAAAAAGATAGCTTAGATATCTCAAATACTTCAGTATTTACCAGAATTTCTGTGATTATATATGCTGATATTTATAGTCAAATACATTTTTTTATCGAAACAATAATATGATATTTGAATCTGAAATTTTCGTTAGTATTAATTTAGAAGGTGCTTGAAAATTTTTTCTTAAGTACCATTTTCTGTAAAAGAAAAATTAAGTTTTGACCATCCACTAAATCAATTAACGCCAATACTGGAAATTTTCAAATAATCAATTCTAATTTGACAATTGGATTGCTAAAAATGAGAGAATTTTGAATATATTTCTTGATGAGAAAAAAATCTTTCTCCCCCAACTCAAATCCTCCTTATTATCTCCCACCCACTGAAATTTAATAAAGCTTGAAACACAATCAATCTATGAGTATGTGAACATATTTGTAAAAGATTAATTTTTCATTTAAAGTTTTTTTAATATATTTAGTTTTAAAGCTGTTGTCATGGTTGTTAAGATAAATAGTTGTCATGTAATTCCTTCCCCTTCTAGTAATTGATACATTCTCGAATGATAAACAACTATGAAATTATTAAATATATTATGCCCTTTTTTTTTAGCAAATCGTGCCTTCCATATCCACGTAGCTAGGGTAGGAACTTGTAAAACATGTTTGATTTCGAAATAATTATTCTATGATACGTTGCTGTCGACACAGTGGTTAGAGATCAGATTAATTTACCATTTTGGGCAACAAATAATAATATTTATTTGATGGAGCAATGGCTATATATGGTGGCAATTTAGATTCTTATGCCCAATACAGCGATGCTATAACTATTGCTATATATAATGTATGGAATGGAATGTAGGCTCACCCTATCTTGTATTCTTGTTCTTGTGAGTAGACCGGTTGCTTGTTAGTCCAAGCAACGTACATCAATAATTTCCGTCAAGGAAATTAATGGTACGAATGAAAGGGGCGTTTGGGTTACTATATATATTTTGTGGTGTGGTGCTGCTTGCTCCTTTAACTTGGTTGCAATCTGCTACAAGGCTAAAGAAAAGAGCACGGGTGGTGCGGAGCTTAATCAGCTAATTAAATAGATAAGGGTCTAATTCATGTTAATTAACACTTTTTTCTTAACTATATATGTCTAATCCCTTGAAGAAGTACCAGAGATAAAACTCGGTCCTTTTATTTACTATCCTTCCTTAATTTTTTTTTTTTTTTTTTGAGAATATCCTTCCTTCGTTCTTTCTGACATAAATAAAAGAGAAGAGATACGATACCACTAGCTTTAGTAGTATCCGATTTCACTAAATCTCAATTATTCAATTAATATAAGAATTTTAAATATTTTTTAAAAGTCTACTAGTCAAGATTGTTATGATAACTGTTGCTTTCAAGTAGCTACGTCTTTTTAAGTTTTTGATAACGCATCAGTATCACTTAGCTAGGGACTTATTTTTACAAGGAAATGATTGAAAATAAAACAACAGTATACAAAGATCTATAGAGTAAATATACCATCTAGGAAAATGGAGACTACTATGCTCCTAACTCAAAAAGTCATGCATACAATTCCTAATTTTGATTATGGTACCTAATAAATAAATCTTTATATCAAAATATCTTGGGATACGAACTTTTTTTTTCCATTTTTTTATATTTTTTTAAATATGTACCTGAATTGGGTTGTTTTTTCAAAATGATATAGTTTCATGTATTATTTTATCAAAATTTCATGGATAATTTTGTAGGATAGGAGAATATGACATGAAGACTATAATAAGCATAAAAAGTCGAAATTTGAAGATGGTTAATTACGGTTTTTTGAGTTAGGAACGGAGAAAGTACTGTAGATATAGATTTACTCGTCTACGTCTATGCAGCTATGAGGAATTGACAAAAAAGTTAGAATCTTTTAGAGTAACATGCACCTACCGTCTATCGGATGGATATCCATTATAGACATAGAGCGTAACAAGTGGGACCCACCATATAACACTTTGTGTCTATGATAGATGTCTATCGGATAGACACAAGAAGTTTCTCAATCTTTTAGAATTGTGCAAGTTGAGTGAGTAGGATGGCCCTCCTATATATATATAACAATTCCTATATATGGCATTGCATATTTGCATTGCTTGCATGGTCCTCCGGGAGCAATCGCCAACCTCAACCTACGTCTACGTGCAACTTGTAGTCTTTTTGATATTTGCTTTGATTAGTATTCACAAATAAATAAATAAATAAATAAGGTATAATAATAATAATGTGTATTATTTGGTTTACTTTGTTTTCTTTATCATCCATAAACAACGTTACGTTTATATCTTTTTTTAATTAATTAGCAGGTCAAAAACCTACCTTAATTTCATTACATAATAAAGGTTATATTGATATTCACATTGACGACAGATATTTTATTTTCAATCATTGAAAATTCTTTTTTTCTAAAATGAACGTTCAAATTTTAAATCGATAATTTTGATACATAATTTAATTAAATGGTGAAAGGAAAATAAACATTACTTGTTTATAATTGAACAACAATATAACTGAATGTTTAAAGCAAAAAAGGTTTAGGCTTCTAATTTATAGTTATCTCAATCAGTGTTGAATTTTTAAGACACTAGTCACTAGCTAATTTAATTAATTAGATTTAGTAAATGGTTTCAAATGAGGTTATTTGTACTTAAATCTTAATGTAATTAATTAACTGATTGGATATCATATTGACACGATAGTTTATTTTTATTGAAACAACAATTTGCAGTATTTTACTTGTGTACGTGGACAACTTTGCCCCACTCATCCGCCTTTCCTCCAGAATTAACTCATCGCTATCCAAATTTATGATATAAAAATAATAATATTCATGTAGTACTTGATTAAGTTCCATAATTATTAGATTCTCTTCTTGAATAATCTATACCTCTAATGCGGAGGAACATGTAAGCACTACATTGATTTGAGCTAAAAGCCGTACAATTTGATGATCCAAAAATCCAAATAACTTAATTTTAGACATCTCCATATATTTTTGTTTTGAATGGAGACATCGTGGAAATGAATATGATAACACATGTTTTCATGCAACACATCATGCTCATCTTAGGCATTTTGATCCGTTGTTGCTCCGAAATTTCTCCAATTTCGTCCGAACTTTTTCCGATTGCTTCATACCTGTGATCACAAGCATATTTTGACCATTATGGATACCAAATCAGATACCATAGTTATAATATAAAAAATATATATATCTGAATTGAAACACTAACAAGATTACTTGAAACATTAATAAGTTGACCTGAAACACTGTATTCATAAGTTTAATAAAACAAATTATTAAATTAAATCATCTACTATATCCATATATCAATACTAGATCTGGTCCTACAAACTTAGAATTAGATGTTTGTGAAAGATTTTATAAGAATTTATTGGAGATTGTAAATCGAGATTGTCAGGTGATCAGGGATACATATATAGTTGTCATTACAGAGATGAGAAACCTTAAACCTAGCTATATTGAGAAACTGATTATTCCTCAACTGAGGGCAGATGCAAAAGGATGCTTTAACTGAGGGCCGATCGAATCCAGTTAAAGCATTTTTTTTTTTTTGAAAAATTGACAGTAATTGGCAGCCACTGTCAATTTTTCAAAAAAAAAAAAAAGATGCTTTAACTGGATTCGATCGGCCTCGTGTTGGGCTTGTGAGTTGTGACACTATATATATATTGTTTCTGTTTCTGGTCCACTAAGGAAATAAAAGTTCCAGTGAATATTATATTAGTGCATTGTTGTCCTTCGCACTGCTTTCAGGATTATTTCGTCTGTTTCCAAAGAGATTCTTTTGACTAAATGAAAGCACCCCATCCCGTGATTGAAGAAGCCAAACAATATATTCCACAGTCCACACACACAAATTAATCAATATATATATATATAGAATATAATTACGTTGCTTTGCAAAGTTGGACAATTTTTTGCTTTGCGTTCAAATCTCATTCTGCAAAGCTCAAATGACCAATCTAATTTGCTAAATACAATCTACATATTGAAAACATACAAAATACCAAATTTTATAATTTTTTGAATTTTTTAGCTATTTTTTTGGATTTTTGAAAGATTGACACTTTTTGACATCATTATTTTATTATTATTTCTGGGTCATCTTTCTAAAAATCAGAAAAAATAGTTAAAAAATTTAAAAATAGTAAATTTTGGTATCCGATCATATTTCAATATTTAGAATGTTTTGGTTCAATTAGATTTGTTGTTTGAGTTTTCGTTTGTGAGATTTTGAAAATGCAAAGCAAAAAAAGCCTCAACTTTGCAAAGTACCGTAACATGTCCCTATATATATATATATATATATATATATATCTTTTTTGTTACAAAATGATAAAGCTTTAACAGGTTAATTAATTCGCAGCCTTTAATTAATTAATATTCTTAAGTCTCACTAATCCAACACAATATATTTACGCTCTATAATTATATTAATATATATATGTCCGCAGAAAATTAATTATAGCAAACTACTATGATTAACTAACTAACGCAGAAATCATAGCATGCATTATTCATCAAACTTGACATATCAAAAAACCTCTACACAATAAATATTTTTACAGCCAATATATCCATCAAATATTTCATGACCCATCATTTAACGCTACGGTTAACGCGGCCTGAGTTGCACCGGACCTGAACTGCCTTATCGCCGCGGCAACTCAACAGCCCCCCTCCTGTTCCACCACCGGACGCACCCTTTCTCTTATCAATTCTGGCTCTTTCAGCCTGGATGAACCCCGCCTCGCCAAATTCAGACGCTGCACTTGAGAAGTTTGCAACACTCGCCCGATCAAATCCTTCGGCTGTTGTCACACTCCATTGCACACTGACCTCACTTGGAGGGTAGCAGCACTCACTCTGTGCTGCCTCATCAAAGTTTCTCTTTATTCCAGGTGGCAACTGCATGAGGCGACGAGGGTCCAGAAGATCATCTAATGAGTCACGGCGCCGGCCATACGATGTGGTGCCAAATGAATTGGTTGTGAAACTTTCCAGCTCAAAGAGGTCTGAGCTAGCATCGCTCAGTTCTTCTTCATCTGCTTTCAATATGATCCTAGCAGGAGGTGCCATCACGCGTCTCGTGCCAAAGACTTCTATGGACTCCCTCGGCGGTTCGACGGCTGTTGGTTTGGTTGCCTTGTTTACGACGTCAGGTAAGGAGAACAGTATTGGCTTTGTGATTGTACGGGCGATTTCAGTAGGTAAAGGAGGTGCTGCTTTTGCCGGAAACAGGGTGGGTGACCGGATGAAGTCCCTATCTTTCGACCATGTGCTGGATGAAATTCTGACTTTCGTGAGGGTCTCCAACGGTACAATAGAACTTGCGGTGTCATCTAATTCTGTTTGGTTGCCTTGCAATTGGTTTGTTGTCGATTTTGCACAAATTGGAGTCTTCGGCTCAGACAATTTGTCATCGATTTGCAAGGATTTTTTGCCCACACAAGGGCACCTAAAGCTAAAGAAGCGACGGCCTGGGGAGGGTGGGGGTTTAGGTTTTTCGTTGGGAGAATAAGTCGTCATGACGGGACCTGGAGGGCGCGGTAACAAAGCAGACTGGCTGTTCCAACTTGCCTCGGAAGAGGCAGCAGGAGTGAGAATACTGCTGGTGCGATATTTGTTGCCATAACCATCAAGAGATGAGACGGACGGGGCACGCTGATTGGATGGCACTTGAGTTAGCTGAGTAGCAAGGGACGAATCGTTGAAGTACCTTTTGGCATCAAAGATGCTGAGCTCGGTGTCATGGAGACGGCGTGAGAGGCGGCAGGGAGAGTCGAGGTGGGGAGGGACGTAGGGGGAGGAGGCATCTGATGGGGGTAGGGAGAGGAAGGAGGAAGAGGTGGGAGTGATCCTGCTCTTGCTCTGTTTTTCCATTGGATTTCAGGAAGGAATGAGTTGAGAGCAGCAGTAGTACTAGTACAGATGGTACTGAGTCTGAGCTTGGTTATATGCTATTGCAATTGCAGTGCTCATGTCATGTCTGAGATCAGCAAAAAAGGTGCAAGGCAAGGAAGGGAGGGAGAATAGAATAATAATAATAATGGATCATCCATGGGCATGGGCTTCGATATCAGCGTCGGTATCGGCTGAGATCCAAATCGGATTTCAGGGTCCTGAGATCGCGATCCGACGGTTATCAAGGACCCCGAGATTCGGACTCAGCAGATACGGGCCTTGAGAACCGTCAGATCGGGATCTCAGGACCCTGAGATCCGATTTGGATCTCAGCCGATTTCAGCGCTTCGATATCATCCCTTTCATTCTGTAGCCTAGTGACTCTGACACCAACGCTGTTCCTGTTGGTGGCTCATTCTGCTCTGCTCTGCTCTGCATTGCATGTCAATATGTCATCCTCATCTTTTATAATTATTATATAGGTTGAAAGCCAAGCTGCTGCAATCACTACAGTATAGCCAAGCCGTATAGGCAGCGATTTGTAGTTAGTTACTACTACCTCTGTCCCAAAATAGATGGATTTTTTGTAGTTCATTTGAACTACAAAAAATCCATCTAAAATGGGACAGAGGTAGTATCACACAACAATCTTTTTTTTTTTCAATGTCCTGGACCGTTGCCTGCAATTGGATCCCCAATTTTTTTTTTTTTTTTCTTTGAGAAAAACCCGTAGGTGTTTGATTGAAACTTTAAATGGGGGTCTACAATTACAAAGCAGATGACACTAGAGACTTCTCCTAGATTACCTCGAACAGTTGGCTAAGAACAGTAACTAAAAAGAAAACTAACGTTACATTGAAACTAGAAAGAACAACTAAAAGGGCCTAAATTACTGTATGGTACCCCCCAGTACCGGTTCTATTCCTCAGAGATGGAATGCTTCCCATCATTAGCAACCTCCCTCCATCCAGGCAATGCAATCATATATTGGATCCCCATTTCACAACCCAGACAGACGGACAGACAGATACACTAACACTATTTCTCTTATATATATATGGAAATAGATTAACCTGTTTTCTGGTATATATTTATTATATAATAATACAGGTACATGTGACTTTGATTCCACGTATTATGATTTTCATCCAGAGGTAAAATTTGGAAACAACCAAATCACCCTTCTCTGTTCTCAGCTTTGACTGGCACTGTTGCACATGCTAACCATGTCCTCATCAATATAACCAAGAGAACAACTGATTAACTTAACCCCATCCGGTTTAGTTTAACTCCCGCCTGGACCCTACTAGCAATAGATAAGCAAAGAGCCTTGTATTATTATAATAATAATAATATTGCCACTTCAGCTCACTGTTGCTGGATCTGCATTGCGTGAGATGCTCATGCTCTGTTGTGAAATGCAGGGAGACAGACAGATGACATCATTCACCGGATTTTTGGTTGTGCAGTGCAGTGCACTCCAGAAGAGAAACAACATGGCTGCAACTGAAATTAATGATGCTTTTAACTCGGAACAATATACCAAAGATACTGCAATCATACTTCATTGTTTCCTATTGACCAAGTCGATAGCAACCATACCTATTATCTACTATCAGAATGAATGAATGGTAATCCTTTTTCTTTGCCTCCCGGAATTTAGAAGAGTCCTAGAACCAGCATACAATGGTTCTGGACGCTAACACAGTTACCAGAAAGGTCAATAATTTTGCAAATAGCAAAGGAGATGTGCATATCAATCATCTTAATCTTCTATCATATGCAACGCAGAACAGTGAAAGCCATAAATTCTGACAATGTCTTACTAATGTTTCGACCAGCCATCATCATCAAATGATAAAGCAAGATTATTTATTTTTCCAACTCCTCAAGTTGTAACAGTGGGACAGAAATAATCCCATAATTTTTAGTACAAGATTGTCCGTGTCATGATTATTCATGCACATCCTCAACTATCCCAAAATCTGGTCACAATATGAAAACCTCCAAACTAGAAAAAGAAAAAAAAAAAAAAATGTATTCCAATCTTATCACCACCGATTTGACTTTTTAACAGGTACCATTTACACAGCTAGGTTGGAAGTGGCACGCTCCAAGGTCACAATAGATTGGTACCAATCTGTGTACCTGTTACCGCTTGACCCACTGGAAGCTCTTTCTTGCCTTTGCCTTGCCAGGTTTCTTCCTCTCAACCACACGGGAATCTCTTGTCAGATATCCAACTAATTATTTCAAGATTAAAGAAAACTGAGTGAGGACCAGATTTTTGTAAGAACAAACTGTTGCGCAATGGGAGAGGATTTGAGCATATATATATATATAGTACAGATTGGCGGGCGTCATACCTGCTTTGAGATAGGGACGGTATGCCGGTTCGAATTTTTCCAAGGCCCTGCTGATACCGAGTCGAATTGCTCCAACTTGACCTGAAAGCAAACAGATATAAGCAGCGTGAAGAGTGGCAGGTGGAAGCAAAGAAGAGAGCAGATACAAGTGATTAGGTATAACTTGCCTGAAACACCGCCGCCCTTGACAGTACAGTTAACATCCCAGCGACCGAGGGTGTGAGTGACAGTAAAAGGCTGTAACAAGTCAGCTCTATGGTCTAGGATTGGGAAATAGACATCAAACTCCTTATCATTGACGAAGATCTTGCCAGTGCCAGGCTGGATCCAGACGCGCGCGACGCTACACTTCCTCTTGCCAGTAGCATAAGCTCTGCCTTGTTCATCGACTTGCTTGACTCGTGCCTGAGCAAGTTGCTCCTGTTTGCGTCTCTCGATATCGGTGCGAGTGGAGGTGGCATTGAGTTTGGCTATGGCGCGGTCCTCGATTTCTTGGAGCGGGGATAGGCCGGGAACATGGGTGACATCTTTGAGAAGGATGAGGCTGTCAAGCATGCCCTGAGTGATGCCGGAAGCGGCAATGAGGTCCCCAAACGCACGGTTGGGGCCTGAGGGAGGGATTGGGGATTGATTGAATGATGTGAAAATGAGTTGAATGAGAATGACTGAAAGAGAGAAAAGGAGTTGAATGAGTGATACCTTTGAGGGTGTGTCGGAGTTGTTGCTCCTTGCTGTCGAGATCAGCCTCATCCAATGCCGCCACGGCCTCCTCCTTCATCTTAATCCCTTCTTTTTCTTCTTCTTGCCGATCTTCAAACAGCAGGCCCTTGGGTTCGTCGGCTTCCGGCCAGTCCTCATTGAGGTCTGCGAAGAGCGAAGGCGCTGCCTTGGGGTCGTCGGAGCTGTTCCATATGCCGCCGGGGCCACCATTGGAGGAGGCGGAGAAGAGTCTGCAATGCGTGGGTTGGTTGGTGGCAAAAGAGAAGCGCAGCGGCCCCCCGGAGAAGAGGCGCCGGAGCATGCTCATGCTGCTGCTACTGCTGCTGCACATCGAATCAGATCAAACCGAGCCAAGCAAGGCTAGGGTTTTAGTTAACACTTTGACTTGACAGGCAAAGGCAGAGTAACCGTAAGCACTAACCAGGCAGAGGCAGAGAGACGGGCCTCCTTCGGCCCATTGCTATCTATCATATTCATATGAAACCAGGCCCGACCAACAACCCCCCCTAACGCCAGCCCAAACAATAATGCCTACCACTCTTTCAACCGAACCAGAACCAGAACCAGAACAGAACAAATGCAGTTCTTTGACTTACTGTCCTAGTTTGTTATTCATTGTTTCCATTGCAATGTTGCACATCCACAAATGTAAATGTTGTTACTTTCTCTTCCAACTCCGGAACTCCCCACCAATTTGTTTAGTTCCATTCCATTCCACTCCATTTACTATTTACTATTTATAGATTACAAACAAATCTTATCAACCTCCACTGCATATCATCTTCCCTTATAAATTCACCCCTTCGTCCAATTCTTAATCATCAATCATCATAACCTCAACAACACGAATACCAATACCAATAATCTTCACAACAAATTAAGAAACCATGGCAACACCAACCCCTACACTCACCATCCTCCTCATTTCCCTTCTCTCCCTACTTGCCACCACTACTCTAGCTCACAATCGTTTCCCCCCCTTACCCGCATCATGCACTGGTAATCCCACTCTACTCAAATGTGCTCTTGACTTTGAATTAGCCCTCAAGGCTGCTGCTTCCGCTCAATTTCATATCTCACCTGCCACAATCAGTGTCGTGCTCGACTCTGTTAATGCTGCAAGAGCAGCAGGCGTATCCATTATCCATGTTCTCTCCACCGTGGATGCTACTGCCTTCCTTGGTGCGCATCACGGTATCAACTTGGTGAACACCTTGAACTCCACCATCGGCATTGCAGTCGGCGAGCTCATCAAGGCATCTGCGGTAATCTACAGCGTAGCTTAATCAATTTCCATGCATTTGCTTTGTATGATTAATTGTGTTGTCATTAATTAAATGTTACACTTGAATAATTAGGGTCTTGAAGGAGAGACGAAGCTGTCTTTAGCGCGGTTGCAGAGTGTCGGTAAGAGCTTGAAGTTGGCTTCCGAAGTGGGAGCTAAATTGAGTGCGTGCGCAGGTCTGAAGCAAGCAGGGAGTATGATTAGTTCAAATGTGCTGCTCAGCAGTCTGATCAAGCAATTCATCAGCCTTACCAACTTGTCGCTCAAAGTCATTGCAAATGTTCAAGCTGCCGCCAAAATTTCTTTATAAGACGAACCAGCTAGCCCAGCTGCAATTTGAAAAATATGGGGTTGTGTGTTGATTAACTTGACTTTGTATTCTGTTCTCTCTTGATCAATTGATTTCATTTTTACTTAATTCTTTTCTGAAAAAAATGGATTAACGTAAATTACACCACATAAGTGTTTCTTTTATTTTTCTTTTAAGGCTGCGCTGCAAACTGCCACACACACATTTAAAATTAATATAAAGCTGAAAAGTTTACATCAATGTGATTACAGCACAAAAATTTGAAGACAATAACAACAGTATCCACAGTTTAGTTAACATATGAACTATCACAGTAAAAAAGAAAACAATAAGAAATAAGATATTGTT
Source organism: Cyperus esculentus (assembly GCA_030179965.1). Classification (NCBI taxonomy): domain Eukaryota; kingdom Viridiplantae; phylum Streptophyta; class Magnoliopsida; order Poales; family Cyperaceae; genus Cyperus; species Cyperus esculentus. Next base: position 1,620,550 of record JASGLE010000030.1, read on the forward strand.
TTGCATTTAAATATGGAAGTAGAACTCATTACTCATCTATAGAAAAGATTAAAGCAATAGTAAGAACAATAAGCAATCCAACTTATACATCTCAAATTTATTTTGACAAATCCATTAGAATTCTTTATACCATTCATTGTTTCCCCTATAAATCCTGTGGAATACGAAGAGTCAGTGGCAAATTTGGGCAGTTAACTCGTTCAATTTTGCTATGCATCTTCTGGTGAATTACGAGATTTTTCAAGTAAGGACAGTCAGAAATAGTGACCTTCTCGAGTTTAGGAATCTCATTCTCTAGACGTAACTCTTCAAGGAAAGATAAGTTGGACAGCACAAGATTTTCCAGAGAAGGAAACCCTAAAAATGCATCCAGAGTTTTTGCCAGTATGTTGTCGATTTGAAAATTCTTCAGCTGTGGTAGCTGCCCCAAGAGCAGGAGGAAAGAGAAATTGTTGCAGTTGGAGATTCTAATCGTCTCTAGGCTCAAAAAAGATGCATCCCCAATCCAATCAGGAAAGCTTGTACCGGGATAATTTATTAGCCAGAGTTTCCGGAGCCTATTACTGGGCCGGAGATGTTGCATGACGCTTTTACTGAGCTGCCACTGTACACGATCAGAGTGCGCTGAAGCATTCCACCTCAGCATTAGATTTTCAATGTATTGCTTTCCTTCCAAGTTTGCATTCCGGGCAACCTCTGGTTTCTGCACTGGCACTCTTTCAATGTTCAAAACACAAAGTTCTCCCTTTATGTTCATATCTTTCAACTCGACAATATTGCAGTCTTGAGTTTTGGCATTACAACTTACACTGAACCTAGAGAATGTCTGTATCTGTTCCAGTTCTCCAACCCCAGGTGAAATTACCAGGTCGGTAGAATCAGTTATTTCCTCCCAGTCAAGATGCAAATCAAGGTGCCTCAGGTTGATTAACTTGCGGATGCCTTGGGGTAACCCTGCAAGACTCGGGCACCCCTTAAGATTGAGAGTCTGAAGATTGAATAGTTCACAAATTTTTTCAGGCAGGGTTATAATTTCAGTATTTGAAAGTCCCAGGTATCTCAGGTGAATCAATTCAGCAATTGTATCTGGTACACATTTCAATGTACTGTTGCTCAAATCGAGAACTCGTAAATTAGCACACTTACGGAAACATTGTGCTTTAATGGCATTGAGTGGCACTATACGATCTCCCCATTCATCACACACCATCAATGTTCTCAAATTTGGATATAGTTCTGCCAATTCAAGTTTGACAGATTGTTTACCATCTCGGTGTAGCAGAGAAGCATAGCGAACCTGGTCAGCATGACCTGATTTGGGTTGACTAGTTCCATCATGCGATTCAAGGTCTCGGAATTCATAAGCCGACACTAGCCTAGCCAGATCATACATGAGGCTTGGCATCTTGTACATCTGTATCTGGCTTTTATCACAATTCGGGATCTTTTCAATAAATGATCTCCATAACAGCTCATCAAAGTACTTCATGCCAACAGCCTCTGGTCGCCGCCTACCTACTGATTGTATCAACCCTTCTGCCATCCAGTATCTAATAACCTGATCTCTCTCAAACTTATAACCGTTAGGAAATATAGCACAATAAGCAAAGCATTGTTTAAGATGATATGGTAAATGATGATAACTGATTTTTAGTGTTGCCACCAATACCCCATTCTTGTCATCTTTGAGTGCTCGCATCTCGCTCAGCACATTAGACCACTCCTCTTCTGGTGCTCCATTTAGTAGTGTCCCTAAAGTCTTTGCTGCTAATGGAGATCCATAGCAGCTCTTGGCAATCTCCTTACCAAGCGTCGCCAATCTGTCACGATCAACACTGTTTATGACTTGGGGAAGTGCAAGGGATTCGAGCAATTGCCAGCATTCATTGTCACCTAAACCAACTAAGCTGGGTCGAGATAATGCATGCATTATTCGACATGCCTGTTCGTTTTGTGTTGTGATGAGGATTTTAATTCTCTCTTTACCAGTGAGCAGAGGCGCTCGCAGATTCTCCCAGAAATTGAAATTGTCTTCAAATAAATTGTCGATCACAAGCAGAAATTTGTCATTTTTCTGTGACTGGAGAAAGTTCCTGCGGAATGATATGATACATGTTATCACTGCTTACTAGCATGGCAGGAGTTTGTGCCAGATTCCTACGATATACGATTAACTATAGAGCAAATATACCGTGAGCTTAAGCTCACGGAGCCTTCCGTGAGCTTAACCTCCAAAAACCTATCAAATCACCTCCAAATTTCGATTTATATGGCTCAATAAATTCTTTATATCAAAACCTTACGTGATACAAAATTTTTCCATTTTTGAAAATTTTTAAGTATTTGTTTAAGATTTTTTTAATAGTGATACATAAAACTTGATTATTTTATTAATATTGTATAGTCATTTTTAAAAAATCTCAAACAAATACTTAAATATTTTCAAAAATGGAAAAATTTTGTAACTCGTAAGGTTTTGGTATAGAGAATTTATTGAGCCATATAAATCGAAATTTGGAAGTGATTTGATAGGTTTTTGGAGGTTACTCACGGTATATTTGCTCTTAACTATATACCCAGGAAAGCATGTGCAGACTGGTACCATTTATTTAGATTTACGTATCCATTGTTTTGATTTGAAAGCATCTGCTAATTTTTTTTTGGTATTTGCTTAAATAAGTATTAATAATTATGCTGTTGTATTAATTCAAAAAAGAAGAAGTATTATTTCGCGGATCCTAATCCAAAGGCCAAAGTGAAAGAGAAAAAAAGAAGAAAATAGTGCATACCGAAGATTGTTCTGCAGTGGTTCGTAGGCCTGAAGAGTGCATCGTTGGCCGGTGATCTTTTCATAGATCTCTTTGGTTGCGTTCTTCACATCAGTGCCATGATCTGTCAAACACACCCAAGCCTTCAACTTGAAATACTGATTAATCCTGGGGTCATTGTAGACGAGTCGGGCCAGTGTGGTTTTGCCAATCCCCGCTGGCCCATAGATGGGAACAACAGGGAGAGTCCTACTCAGATCTGATGTCAGGAGCTCGACAATCTCATCGTTCTCACGTTGTCGACCGATGACTGTTGATTGGTCGTGCAAGGGGGTGGTCTGAAGATGAGGAGTCCCCGGATAATGTGGCGTCTTTCTTGCCGCGTCTCCAGCTCTAAACCTTAGTCTCTTTCGCTCCTTGTTGATTTCGTCGAGCCTGTTGTTGATTCTAGCGATCTCCTCGGCGAATCGCCTCCGCTGAACTGGGCCCCACTCAGGGCTAATGGAGGGAATGAGTTGATCAAGCTGGTACCACTTCCTCTTGCGGGGCCGGGGAGAGTAGTCCGGATGTGCATGAAGAGCAGTCTGCAGCTGGTAGACCCCGAGGGCAGTCTGGTAGGCATCGAGCAAGCCGTCAGTGTCAAAGGAGACGGACTTGAGCTGAGAGAGCCAGAGCTTGACAGAGTCATCTTCGATGTAGCGACGCTGCTCGGCGTCAATGAGGAGGGAGTTGATGCGGTCGGAGGTGCGCTTGAGGCGGCCGAGCTCTTCTTCAACGCTACGGTAGCGGGTGACCTCGGTCTCCACCAGAGAAAGGGCACGGTCGGCAACAGCCTCAACAACCTTCTCGGCTACGCCGGAGAAAGTGAAAGAGGCAATGTTTGAAAGCCAAGCCATGGGGATGGGGATCGATGGGGAGGTGTGTTCAGCTTCAAGTGGGAAGGAAGCAATTAATAAAAGGAATAAGGAGAAGTTGATTATAATTATAATGAGGGGAGGGGAGGGGAGGGGAGTTGACCGGAGGAAGACTAACTAATCTTCGGGTATTTGCTGGGAATTAGCTAACCATGTAAGTACATCTGATTCTTACATGTAATTCCAAGGAAGATACATACATACATGACATGATACATTCATCCCTTTCTTTCTTTCTTGTAAATTTCATGTAAATGAGCTAGCTAGCGTTTCATCCGTCCCAGGACCAGGAGCAACTTCACCGGCTGGACGGACGGACGAACACAGGAGAAACGACTTGGAAGTGGAAAGGAAGTTAGGACGAAAGTCGTGAGCACTACTGTCTACTGCTCAGCATTCATCAATTCATCCATCCAGATCCAGGGCTGGAAATGGTCCATGGACGATGGCCCACCCAACAAAGCGTAAATATATTCTAGTGCAGACCAGTGATGTTTAAAAGTTAAACACAGAGTACGTTTTACAGACATACAAATTTATTGTTGACTGCCTAATTGTTATTCAAACATTTTTACTCAATTTTCAGGACAATTCTATGTTTGATATTAAAACAATTAAAAACTTGTTGACCAGCTTTGGATTTTAATTTGAACATGGTAAATCGATAAAGCAAAAGCAAGAATAATACCTAGGGTGTGTTTGGATCGTGCAAGGATTAGTAGAGAATAGGAGGAATAGAGAATAGCAAGTGAGATTAGTGATTTTTGAATTAGCTTGAGAATAGTAGAAATGTGGTGCTATTCAGGATTGTGAAAATGTTGTTTGGATTGCATGTCTAGGATAGTAATGGATGAAATGAATATAATAATCATTTATATATGTTTTCTTTGCAACAAAGTTGTCATACTTTATTATGCAATTAAATCATATTTTAACCGATCCAAATTCATTTTAATTGAGCATCAGAGTAAAATATATATATAATATTTGTGGACAAGTTTGAAAAAATTATTAAACGATTTAAAGGAAAATCATAATATGTAAATTCAAAAGAACATAATTTAGTTCAAAGGGCTCAAGTTATTGGTATGAAATATGAACTGATGCTGCATAGGCTAAGATTGGTTTGATTGTTATCTTTTTTCTTTTTTTCTTTTTTTTCCAAACTCAATTGCAATCGATCTCACTCAAAATTGGTTATCATGGTCACAAAATATTACAAATCACAATTAATTACGCTGAATGTATTAGTTTGGTCATGGTTTACAAGAAAGTATATTGCTCAAACTTATACTCGGAGCCATCCCTCCCCTTCATCTCTCACGACAGAAGAGCACCACCCCACCATTCTCTCTGGAGACAACCCTCGAGGTCTCGACGGCCAAGCTTTGACCATGGTGCGACGTAGGCAAAAGTCGATGAAGCAACAACAGAGAGAAGGGTTCAGAAGAGGAAAGAAATAATGGCAAGATGGGTCTCTATCAACTCTCCATGACGTCGAGAGTAGAACGGATGTGTCGGCGGTGATAACCGGCGAGTCTATTGTTGGATATAGGAGAGGAAAGTGTTTCTCTTTTAATTTTCTCTTTTATCGTGCCATGGCAAGAGGGAGGGGAAAAGCAATAAAGTGGGATGGTATTGGTTTTTTTTACTTTTTTTTCAGCTTCACAAATTACTATTCTTGCTGTTCTGACTTTTCTATGGAATAGCAAAATAGAGCTGTTCTGATACTAATCCAAATTATAAAATCACATTTGGATTGCTCAGGATTTAGAATAGCATCTCTATTCTTAAAATAGAGCTATTCTTTGTGATCCAAACATACCCCTAGTGTCTATGGAAAAACTATTTATAGAGCGCCTATATATTATATTTCGGCATGTATTTCCGAATATAAATGTTATATTCTGTATATATCTATAGATGTATGGACGGTTTTTCAATGGACACAAAATGTTTCTCATAAAGCAACACATTTATATCCTGACCTGGCCTAACTCTATAAATACAAAAGGTAATAACTTTAATAATGTGGCTAAGGGCAACGCTCTCCGTGTGAGAGGTCGCAGATTCGAAACCCGGATGGAGAGTTTTTTATAGACATTTAAATTTAAGTGGCTTGACCCTCATCTCAAAAAAATAATGTGTTTTACAATCTCGACAATCAAATAAATTGAAATAAAAATGAGTGTTACGCTTGAATCTGTCAAGCAACCGTTCATTTTGAATCAAGTGGTTCTCATTTTTTTATATCAAATATTGTTCTAAAATTGTGCCTAAAGAATATATTATCACCATCATTCTGAAAAATGAATCGTCTATATTTCATTCGATCAGCAGCAAAATTAGCCAATAAAAATATAATAGAAAATATTCATCCGTAATTCCGTATATCTTTCAATATTTTATATAGTTTGTAACTGCTGCACTTAATATTTTTTATAGACCATAAAACGTATTTTCATTACATTAAATTTGAAACATAACTAATCTGTAAATTGAACAATGTTTCTATATATGTATCATTTCATTTTTATGATTTTTTATAGAGTTTATTCAAATTATTTGAAATCACATTATCATGATAATTGTCAAGATAAATACTGCCAAAATGATCATGCCTCTCCATATATATATTACTTTCTGGTACAAAAATAGTGATATTAAAACATATTACTACTGTGATCTCTTAAAAAATATCCATCCCAATACCTTTTTTCCATACTAGTAAAGAGCGTTGCTTTGAGCTGAAATTGTTATTTCTTATAATAAATTTTTGGGAAAATTTATCATTTGGTCCTTAAATTATCTCTAAAAATCCAAATTGGTCCTTAAACTTTATATTGCACCAATTTAGTCCTTGAACTTTTATAAACAGATTGAATTAGTCTTTCAACTTCTTTAAAAAAACCAAATTAATTCTTTTGTTATATTTCTTGTTGACATGTATGCATTATTTGCCAATGCTGACTTTAAATATGACACGTGGGCTTCCTATTCACCATGGTAGATAGAGGTGGCAAAATCTGACCCGACCCGAAAAACCTGCCCGACCCAGTTTCAGGGAAAATCAAACTGACCCGAACCCGATCCGTGTTTCAGGGGAAAGTCAGACTGACCCGAACCCGACCCAACCCATGTTTCAGGGAAAGTCATACCAACCCGACCCGAACGACTTGAAACCTGAGATAACCCGGGAATAGAGGTGCAAAATCATACCAGACCTGAAAAACCCGCCTGACCCGACCTGACCTGAAAAATGACAACATACGTCAACTTGATACACGACCCGACCCGAAAAAATGTCGGCAGTCGTCAACCTAGCCCACGTGGCACATTTATAGTCCACATGACAAACAATGCATACATGTTAACAAGAAATATAGCAAAATGATTAATTTTGTTTTTTTGAAGAAGTTGGAGGACTAATTCAATCAGTTTATAAAAGTTCAGGGACTAAATTGGTGCAATATAAAGTTTAAGGACCAATTTGGTTTTTTAGAGATAGTTTGAGGACCAAATTATGAATTTTCCCTAAATTTTTAAGATAATATGTAATGGACCATATATTGAAAAAATTGATATGGGCCTTAAATTTTAATGGGCACATGAACGTCAACGGGTATTAACGTAAATCAATGGTTCTGATCTATCCAAGAAAATGATCAACGGCTCAGGTTTCTTATTTGGGGAAGATAGCCCTTTCATATCTTTTTTTCAATATGCTTCTATATATAGTAAGGATAAGGATAAGAGGGCTAAATTATTGTTTCAGTAACTGCTTGGCAACTTATAATTAAATACAATTAATGCTATAATAATAGAACAAAAAATCATAATTGGTTGATAAACCATAATTTTATTAGTTTGCTTGACGACATATTGATATAAAAGGATAGTCGAATAAGTATATTTTTTCCAAATTTCTGAGGAAAATGAGGGAAAGAAGGATTCAAGGTCTGTATACATATATATAGTGCAAAGAAACAGGCAACGAATATGAATTATGTGGAACTCAAGATTAGTCTCTTTTCATTAACTAATAACTGGAAAAGATATTGATGCAGAATTATGTGAATAAGATTTATATGAAGGAAAACAAGCCAAAACATCAATACACTTGAGTTATTGGAAAAATATACAGAAAGACTGTCCAACACAAAAGGGGGAAGAAAAAAAAGAACTGATACAATGCAAATAGTAAACACTTCAATATGATCTTTTTTTTATTATTTTGTAGAACAAAATCAGCCCCTTTTAGGTTTAGTCCTGAGGTTGACGAACAATATTTGTCAAATTCGGACAATTCTCTCTTTCGAATTTATCATACAAGTTCCTGTGTATAAACAGCTCTTGCAGATCATTACATCCATTAACATGGATCTGTTTGAGTTCGGGAATCTCAAACTTGAGAATTAAATTTTTAAGAGAACTCAAATTTAACAAATGTAGATGCTTTAGAGATGGAAACCCTTCAGGCATAGACATTATTTCCCCAGGTACGTTGAAATTTCTCAAGCCGCAATAACTTGTTCAATAGAAGGAGAAAGTCGAAATTGTTGCAATTCGAGATCTGGATCGTTTTTAGGCTCAAAAAAGACTCGTCCCCCATCCAATTAGGAAATTTGGTACCCGGATAGTTCACAATGCGTAGATACCTAAGCCTGTTGTGGGGCTCAAGGGCCCTGATTACGTCTTCACTTTGTTGTTGAAGTTGCTCATCATTGAGAGCTGAACTGTCCCATCTCAGCATTAGTTTCTCAACAAACTGCTTTCCTTTCAAATATGCAGCTGTGGCTTGCCCCATCTCAACCTTCTCTAAGTTCAACAGACAAAGATCTCCTCTAAGATTTAGAGCTCTTAGTTCATTGATGCTGCAATATTGACCTTTATCAGAGGTTACATTGAACCTAGAGAGTGTTTGAAGGTTTTCCAACTCACCAATTCCTTGTGGCAGTACCACCTTGGTTGAATCAGTTATCTCCTCCCAATTATGATGCAAGTCAAGATGGTGCAAGTTGATTAACCTGCACAACCCTTCTGGTAACATCGCAAGCCTCGAACAGCCCTTAAGCTCTAGGGTTTGAAGATTAAAGAGGTCACCAATTTTCTCAGGTAAGGTAGTTATGTTGGTATTTGAAAGACCAAGAAACCTCAGGTGAATCAACCCGCCAACCGAATCCGGTACTTGTTTGAGATCACTATTGCTCATATCTAGAACCCGTAAATCCATGAACTTACGAAAGAAATTCGCTGGCATGGAATTCATCAGCACCACCCCGTCACTGCTTTTGTGATAGAATTTTAGCGTCCTCACATTTGGGTACGGCTCTATGCACTGCAGTCTGACAGTGTCATCATTTGTTTGCAAGAAAGAAGCATAGCGAGCTTGGTCTGGTTTACCATCTTTTGGTTCAGAGATACGTTCACCAGACACAAGGCCACGGAATTCATACTTTGAAACTAGGGTCGCTAGATTGTGTATAAGGCTTGGCATTCTGTATTTCTCTAACTGAGGGGAGAATGGCTTGGCATTCTGATCTTTAACATCAATAGTTACTTTCTCAAAGAATGATCTCCATATCAGCTCGTCAAAGTACTTGTTGCCAACTGCCTCTAGTCGGCGCCTCCCATTTGGCTGAATCAGCCCTTCTGCCAACCAACATCTAACCAACTGATCCCTCTCAAATGCATAACCGTTAGGAAATACAGAGCAGTAAGCAAAGCATTGTTTCAGGTTGTATGGTAAGTGATGATAACCGATCTTTAAGCTTTCACGAACCACGACATTAAAGTCATTGTTGAGGGGCTGCATTTCATCCAGCACATCAGACCACTCTTCACTGTCTCTCCCAAACAATACTGCCCCAAGAGCCTTGGCTGCCATTGGAGATCCAAGGCACTTCCTTGCAATCTCTTTACCAGTTTGTACCAAATCTTTGTCGTCATGATCGGAATTACCAGGAGGCAGTGCGATGGACTTAATCAGCTGCCAGCAGTCTTCTTCATTTAGGCCCTTCAAGCAAGGTTGAGGTAAAACTCCCTGCATGATCTCACAGGCTCTCTTGTTGCATGTCGTGATGAGAACCTTGCTACCTTGTCCACCCTCGAGAAGAGGCACGCGCACTGTCTCCCAGAAAGTGAAGTCATTGGCCCAATAGTTGTCAACCACTAGCAAGAATTTGTTATGTGCACGGGTCTTGAGATAGCTCCTAAAACAAAATGTACTTGTCAGAAAGGAATACTTGAAACCGTTTTTCATGGTCAGGGCTAGCTAAAGTAGATTTAGACCATCATATCATGGGTTTTGAGAGACTTAATTTGGACAATGGGAATTCTTTATCTGAGAAATATACCTTAGTACAAAAAATGATTTGTCATATCTTGCATATTTACATGTACACACCCAATATCACAGTAACATAAACAGGGGATTGACATATTAAAAAAGTGTGCCATTTTTTTTTTTTTCGAGGAATCAAGCCAGTTTGATATATTTAAGTGAATAGTCAGAACAAAAATGTAAAAGGTAAATGGAAGAAGGGAAGTGAGGATATATTATAGTTGCAAGTTTGATGGTATTTAAGATCCATGCATAAAACTAAAAAGTAGGATTCAGATATCATATGCCATACCCAAGACATTTTTGTAGTGCATCTAAGCCACCAAAATCACACCTTTGACCGGTAATCTTTTCGCAGATGTTGTTCATGGCAGCAAACACATCACAGTTATCGGTCAGAGATACCCATGCCGTGAAGTCAAAATGACGATGAATTCTAGCATCTTGTTGTACCAATCGGGCGAGCGTGGTTTTGCCGATCCCCGAAGCACCATGAATAGGAACAACAGGAAGCACTTTCGTTCCCCAATTACCTCCGGAGCTCTGATCAGGGATTAACAAGTTGACAATATGGTCCTTCTCATCTTGTCGACCAATTATGTCGGTGGGGTCGTGAGCGGGGCCAGCTGGTCGAGAAGGTGGGGCCCTCTGATTGGTGGACTCCCGCCTTGGTCCGTCTTCGGCCTTCAGCCTATAAGTTTTTCGGGCTTGCGCAATCTCTTTCAGTCTACTGTCAATCTTTTTGATCTCGGATGCAAACCTGCGTCGCTGAAGTGGACCCCACTGGGGGCCCATAGACAAAAGAGATCTGGTGCCACATCCTCTTACGGCTGGGGGACCGTGCGCTGCTGCTGCTGCTGGAGTTGGAATTATGGTTGTAAACACTGAGAGCAGTCTGATACTCATCAAGGAGGGCGTCGGTGTCGAAGGAGACGGACTTGAGATCTCTGAGCCAGCCCCTGACGGTGTCATCTTGGATGTTGCGGCGCTCCTCGGCATCTGTGAGGAGGGAGTGAATGCAAACTGCAGTGCGTCTGAGGCGCTGAAGGCCATTGTCGACATTGCGGTAGCGCGTGACCTCGCTCTCCAAGTAAGAAAGGCCTTTGTCGACGACCTTCTCAGCAACGCCGGGAACAGATTTCAAGGTTGCAAGCCAATTCATGGCCTTCTTAGCAACGTCAGAAACAGATTCAGATTTGAAGTTTGCAAACCAATTCATGGTCCTTGGCTAGTTGGGCTCTTGGCTCTGCCTCTGCTTGCCTGGGCTGGGTGGGTATATATATGTATACTTGTGTGGGGAGGGCGGAGGGCGTTGACTCCAGGAAAGACTTGAGGGAAATTAATTTTGCCTCTTTTCTTCTTTAATCTTTATTAATATTTCTAATTTAATGGATTACATTTTCTTCTTCTGGGACTGGGACTGGGAGGGAAACTTGCAGGAACGATCGATCCGTGTTCTTGATCGGTTCGCTAATCAAACGCCAAATGAACCCCATCTGAATCTAATCCTACCTTGCCTATCTATCTTCTAATTCCCATTGCATATCTTTTCTTTTCGTACCCTTCCTTGAACCTTCCATGATTCCATCCTACTACTAGTCTGCTACTACTACTAGTAGTAGTCGAGCAATAATTTTGTGAAGCACATCCTAAAATATTATAGTTGGACTTCCGTAGCTTATTAATACTGTTCGTCTTTCTTCTGTCTTAGATTTCCTACCATCTAATTGTAATTTTTTGACTACTCAGAATGTAATTTCCGTATAAATCTTTTTTCGTTTAAATTAAAAGAATTAATACGGACTATTAATTAATTAATTAATTAAATATTTAAATATCTTTTTCCCCTTCTTTACAAAAAAAGTACGGAAAAGGTCGAATGCAACCTCCTCCAGTCCTCACCGGCATTAAATCAGCTCACTGTTCTACTGTCCATGTGTTAGTTCTGCGAGCTGAAGAAAACCAGAACTCTTCTAATTCTCTTGTAAACTCCTTTTCTCCCCCTATAATCATTGAATTGTGGTCTTCCCCATTCATAATTTGTAGCTCCGCCTGCGGAACCCTTAACTTTATGTCGTAGCTGCACTCGACCGGAACCACCTGATCCTTGTCACCGTGAATTATTTTCACTGATATCCCCGCCTTCTTAATTATCTCCAACTTCTCGTCTTGGCTCTTAGCTCCGCCACATATCACATTGTGCATAGTGTGCCAAGCCGAATGATGAGTATGCTTTGTCATTTCAGTGATTAAAAAATGTAGTTCCCTGTAAGAAAAAAAATGCTTATAATTGTTAAATATATACATAAAAGACAGACGTAAGTTTTTCTATCTTGTAGATGACTTTATGTATGTTCCGGGACCAATTTCAAACTCTCTTTTTTTTAAAAAAAAAAAAAAAAGAGACAAGAAGAAGAAAACTAGGAGCACATGAAAGCTAAGCCCAGTACCACCAAACTGCTGTGAATTAGCTACTACCACTCTACCAGTATTTGAAGTCCGAGATCAAATGTTGTTTTCATTTACCAGAGAATTTACTTTTAGAATCTCAGATGCACAAAATGTGCTTAAATGTGGTTCCTTGGTCAGCTAAGTAATAACATATCATAGACAATTGCTCTTAACAAAGGGATAAAGGAGGTTAGCGTTCTATTCAATTACCTCTTCCCAGTAAGTAGCTTCAGAATTCTCTCCCATATCAAGTGATTTCGGCAGAAAACCAAGCATACCGTCCTTCCGACATGCTCATACCATGACATGACTGCCGACCCAAATGCCAGTGGAGGCCAGATCTTCTTTTCTGCTAGCTTTCTCAAGGCATTGTGGCTTGCTTTCTCCACACTTGAGGGGAAATATGACTATAGTGTACAAAAAGATAGAACAACTTTGCTTGTAAATTGGAAAGTATCTAATTTGCATATTCTTCCTTTGAAATTATGGCTCATGCATGTGTGCTTACAACATTTTAAGTACAATTTATAACTATAAGCTATAATCTTTAAGTAGTTGTGTAATTATTGTTTGCTTGTAAAAGATTTGAAACATGGTAAATCTTAGAATTGAAAATTCATGAATTAGACAAGCTGCCTCGGTACCATGAAGAATACAATATTAAACAAACGGGGCTACATTACATATTCCAATGGATATTACTTACAGGGGCAAGAAGAGTGATAGATTTGACTTGATTCGGATATTTGGCTGCCAGGTTCAATGCAATCATGCATCCCATAGAGTGCGCAACAATGTGGAATGATTGGAGTTGATATGGTTCAATAACCGACTTCTCTATCATGCTTATGTGATCTTTCAACCGGTAAAGACAGTCAGCTGGTTTAGGGCTTCTACCGAATCCCAGCAGATCGACAGCAAATAAGTTGAAATCGGGATGGGTTGTGTGAGGAAAAACCGTTTGTGTCCAAAAGGATGAAGAGGAGAGGAATCCATGTATGAATATAACATTCTCGGAGGTTTGGTTGTCATAAGCACTTGGACCTGGCAGGTATACATATTTGGCAAGTCAGTAAGTGATGGATGTTAAATTTGAAAGATAGTAAGGTTTGGTATATGTACTATGTAGTGAGTAATGCCAGACAGATTGTTAATTACAAGAATTAATGTTTGAAGAAAATTTACATATATATAGAGAGTTAATTGATAAAAAAATGATGAGATGATAGACCTGGAATTGGTGGTAAATTTGTAAGGACATGAAGTAGTTTTGCGTCTGATTGGCAGTGCCAAGAAATGCAGGAGTGGCAAGAGCAATCGGACCAGCGAGCTGGTGGATGAGAGCTCAATGGAAGAAGCTTATCATCATCTGCTCTTGTGGAATTGGAATTGGAATTGGAAATGGGATTGGAATTGGGATTGGAAGCGAGAAGGAACAGGAATGAGAATGCGTTCCTGAAAAGATTGCGTCTGGTGTGCAAGGTTTCGGATAAGTCGGCAGCAGCTGGATGCTGATGACTGCAAAAGGAATAGCAATAGCAGGAGTGAGTGATTGGGCTCTCCAGCTGGTGGTGGAGAACTAGAAGGGCATCCAAAAGCCTGTAGGCAAAACACAGGAGAACGTCCAACAAATCCAAGAAGGCGAAGACTAGCAGGCTGAGCGCTGAGAGCACAGCATTGAGAGCTCTTTGCCACAGAATTAGCAGCCGCATCCTTCCTGCTGCTTGAATTAACTGGAACTGGAAGCAATTAAGCAACAGCAGCAATAGCAAAGCAATTAAGACTTAAGATATATGAGAAAAATAAGGGGAGAAGGGGCGTTCCGACGCCCATCGGACCAAACCCTGTCCGATGGGCAGTCCGCACCGTCCGATTGGATTTTCGATCAGATCAATCTGATTAACGGATCAGAGATAACGGATCGGCAATAGACTTTTTAAACCCGTTTACCCTTCTAAACCTTACAATCCGTCTCCCACCCAAACCCAAACCCAAACCCTCGCTCATTCCCTCCGTCTCCGTCCGACGACTCTGACGGTCTCTCATCTCTCTCGTTCTGCTCGCCCCCGCCCCCGCCCCCGCCCCCTCACTCCTGCCCCCACGCTCCGGCCTCGCCCCCCAACCGCACCCTGCTCTTGCTACCTGGCTCTCTCTTTGCTCACCTCAAGCACAGATTGTCTCATCGCCTCGTCGGTGATGGAAGCAGATACATACGCTCATAATCACCCAAGGTAAAATTTTAGAAGTAACAAGCAAAATTGAGCTGTGGAGGCATGGGGGGATTATTTGTGAAAAAACCTATTTCGTACTTTTTTTTTCTGCCCTCTTCTCTAATCTCCTCTACAAAAATGATTTTCTATTTCTAGAATTGGGACCTGTGTTAGAGGTTAGCTAGGTTACTAACAATCTTTAAAAAGCAGTTCTCTGTGATATTTTGGTATGAGTACATACGTTACTTGAATTCATTTCTATTGGAGGAATGTATTGATTGTTATATACTTTGTTGTACTGATGTCATATAATATCTTAGGTGATTCTGGCCTAAATAAAAATTATGTCTTTTAAATTTCCGAATTAATGTTACACCACCAAATTTTGTAGGCACAAGTTTATCTAATACTGCCAAATACATACCTTTTAATTTAATATTGCTTAACACTTTCTTGATTAAACTTTGCATGTTCAGAGAAGTTCTGTTAAAGTTGTTATTATGCTTAATTATGTGGATATAATTTTGGTACAGGACTGATGAAGGTAGAGGATGCTAATTTGGTGAAGGACTGATGAATATAATATAATTTGGGCAGGACTGATGAAGGTAGAGGATGCTAATTTGGTGAAGTGCTGGTTTCCTGAAGATTCGAACCTAATTCCCCCCTAAATGGTATCACTTGTGCAACTGCTATCAACTTGAAGTAAATTGTGAAGTGCTGTTACTCTAGGGTATGATGATACTGGTACAGGAAAATTTAGTTTGATATAGATACTTGTAAGAAGTGGCTGTTATTTAGTACAGGACTATTTTTTTTTTATTACAGGTTTGATTTTATAGAGAGGTAGGTTTATTATCTTGTTTGTAAGAAATGGCTTGCTATTTAGTACTTATGTCAAGCCTTTTGTGATTTTGATATATATCATGAGTAAAACTACTGTGCTCTTAAGCTCACGGAGGCTTTCCGTGAGCTTAACACAAAAAAAGTATCAAATCATGTCCAAATTTTGATTTATATGGCTCAATAAATTATTTACATCAAAATCATGTGGCATGCAAAAATTTTTCATTTTAGAGATTTTTAGGTATTTATTTTGAACTTTCTATATATCATTATGTTATGGTTTATTATCTTTTCTGGAAATGTATTTTTACTTTTATCAGTTTTTTTATATTATGCAAATGACTAACATCTGTACAAATGCCTATAACAATAGGCAACCACCTTCATGTCTGAAAAAGAAAAATGAACGCATTACTTAGCGAAACTGAACTGAAATAACACATATTATATTACAGCGTATACTCTTTCCGGAAGTGGATGAGAACAATTGTGAAAAAAAAATAATAATGATACAATCTTTACCCCAAATCAACAAAATATCACATTGCACCTAAGACTTGACCTCTTAAAAAATATTCCTTAAAAATGAATCTTTCCAAGCAACCCATGCAGTGATTTATTCTCCGTTCAGCAAAAATCCTTGTTGATCCTGAACTTTGAGCATCTGAAAAATTCAAGATATAAATGTTTTATTACCTTGATATTTTAATAAACCATGCCTGATATATCATTTGCAGAAAGCAAAATTGATGACAAAAGAAGTTCATTTAACAAAAGCTTCGCATAACAATGAAAAAAAAAAATATCTGACACATTGTATAAAATTGCTCTCTAGACATATGAAACGAAAAATTACTTGTCTTCAGAAAGTTAATTCAAAGAGTCATAGATTATCTCTTTTGGCAGACATCAGCGAAGCTAAAACCTATCAAAGCTGCTCAATGTATGTGCATCATGTATTCATGTACTGGAAAGGGTAAGATACAGTGACGGTCTTTTCAATAGGAGACCGAAGAGAGATCACAATCAAACCAAATTGTCTGCCCCTAATTTTCAGATATCCATCCAAAAACAAAGAGGGAGAGGGGCGAGCGGGAGAGGAGGGCTCGAGAGCGGGAGAGGGGCGAGCAGGAGAGGAGGTCGAGAGCGGGAGAGGGGCGAGCAGGAGAGGAGGTCGAGAGCGGGAGAGGGGCGAGCAGGAGAGGAGGGCCGAGAGCGAGAGCGGGGCGACTGGCGAGAGAGATGGGGTGACCGGGTGAGCGAGCTGTGAGGGTTTGGGTTTAGGTGAGGGAGACGGATTGAGGGTTTAGAAGAGTAAACGGGTTTAAAATTGTATTCTATTTTCCATCCGTTAATCAGATTGATCTGATCGAAAATCCAATCGGACGGTGCGGACTGCCCATCGGACAGGGTTTGGTCCGATGGGCGTCGGAACGCCCCTTCATAAGTAAGATGGGTAACGTCTGGTCTGGTCTGGTCATACCTACAGATACAGACATACAGTTACAGTCATTCTAATACTTGGCATTAGTGAGTCTGTCTGAACTGTAGTCTCTGTTATCTGTATGGTGGTTTAATTGACCACGTCCATCCCCCCGACCCCTGACCTGCTTTTGATCCCGATCCAACTCGGTGAGCACTGGGCTGGGCAGTGTGTTTGTGGCTTTGTGCAAATTGCAATGCAAAGAATAAAAAGATTGATTGGGATTTGGGGCGAAGAATTGGAAGAGCAGAGCAGCGAGTGAGAGAGAGGTGGGCTGGGCTGGGCTGGGCAGATAATTAATGTTGGGCCGGGTAAATAAAGAAGTAAGGTAACGGGCTGAGTTGAGTTGAGTGCGCTAGTCTCGTCACCTGGTCTGTCTGTCTCCTCCTCTCTCTCTCGAGTCTCGACTCCTCACTCAAAGCGCATCATGGGCATGGCTGGGGCTGGCTTTCTCTCTTTCTTTTTCTCTGTTCCCGCCTAAACCATAAGTAAACCCTAATAACAACAGAATAGAATAGAGAAGAATTGATGCGCAATGGCCAATCATGAGGGTGCCCGGCTGCTGCCTTCCCCCGACGAGCGCGAGGGCGACCAAGAGGGCGACGCCGACTTCGTCTTCCGTCGCATCGGCGAGGCCGTCCCTCTCTCCTCTCCCCTTGAGCCCCAGCCCTCCCCTTCCACCCTCAAGAAGCCTCTCGCCATCTCTAATCGCTTCGCCGCCCTCTTTCTCGCCCACGCCCAAGGTTCCCTCTCTTCTCTTCTCTCTTCTATCCCTCCCTTTCTTTTCCTTGTAGCTAGGCTAATTTATATCTTATATATTCTCTTTCCTTCTCTTGCTTAGGGTTTCTGGTTGTCCCTACCAAGGCCGCCATTGAGGCTGCCAAGCACTTCAAGGACCACCCCACCGCAGGAGGCCCCTCTCTCCGTGACATCTCTCTTGCCCATGTCCCTCTTCCCGCACCCCCCTCTCTCCTCCACCTCTCCCCCGACTCTTCTCTGCTTGCTGTCGCCGTTGCTGCCCACATCCACTTCTTTTCTGTCCCCTCCCTTCTCAACAACAAGGACCACCAATCCCCCTCCTTCTCTGCTGCTCTTCCCCCCTCCACCTCCACTGTCAAAGACTTCACATGGCTGCAAAGTGCCAAATCTTACATAGCTCTCTCTGACTCCGGCTCCCTCTATCACGGCCATCTTCATGGACAGCTCAACCATTTCTTGGATGATGTTGATGCCATTGATTCTTCTCCTGATACCCAATCATTTGCTCTTCTCACCAATAACAATCTCTCCATCTTTTCACCCACCTTAGAGGAGCAACTCCGTCTGCCTCTTTCATTTGAGTCATGCTCTGATCCCCAAAATACCAAGGTCGATTCATTAAGATGGGTGCGCGATGATGCTGTTGTTGTTGGCGCTACTCAGCTGAATGATGATGGAGATGAAGAAGGTTTTTTTGTTCAGGTCATAACTAGTGGAGCTACAAACTTTTTTGAGGTACAAATTTCACTTTCATTTTATATTATGAAATTATGGTTTACATTCTTAGGTGCTTTAGATCTGTTGTTACTGAACAAACTCTAAAAGCTTTGTTTATATTTTTGTGGTTAATTCTTTCAGAGTTCTTGCAAGCCAGTGGCTTTCTCGTTTCCATATTTATTTGAAGGTATTTTGGATAGCATTTTACCCTCTGGTTCTGGGCCTTACCTCCTTACAAGCTATCTGGATCGCTGGTACGTAATACCATGTTCCGTAGTATTTTCTTTTTCCATGAATTTTGCTGATCTTTTGATTTGTTTTTCCATAGTCATGACTTCTGTTTTAAACAGGGATGTTCTTCTTTCTTCTAACAAGAAGAATATTGATCAGCATGTGGTCCTACTTAAATGGTATTCCAATGAAGATGACAGACGTGTGGTTTCTCTAGAATTTCAAAGTGATAAGTACACCCCAAGAATTGATTTACAAGGTGTGCAAATTGAATGCCGCTATTTTATTTTTGACTCACATGACAAATGCAACATGTAAATTTTGTTATGGCCCCCTGATTTTCAGAGAATGGAGATGATAACACAATAGTTGGATTTGGGGTCGAGAAGGTTTCTCTGTTTGAGAAAATAACAATACAAGTTGGAGCAGAAACACAAGAACTTGCACCTCAATACATAATGGTTTGTTTGACATGTGAAGGCAAGCTCATCATGTACCATATTGCCAGGTAATATTATCATGTAATGGATTTGCAAGGTGTTCCTCTTTTCTCCATTTCTGATGGGAAACTGTTTTCTTCCAGGGCATCGGATCCTTCAGAGCTGCCACAGTCCAGCATAGCAGATTTTGATCTTAATGTCACTGAAGAAGATAAAACAGAAACTGTGTCCAAAGTACCTACCATGCAACCGTTGAGTGTACTCCCAGACAAAGGTAAAAATATAATTCCTTGTAATATAGTAAGCATCTAGCATGTGCACTGACTGGAGCATTGTTTTGTCATGAAAATAAACTGTTCATTGTGCTTTTTATTCGTGTGTCCTTTGTAGATTTCTTATAGAAGTAGAAACAAATTATATTGATTTATTTTTTCTGTCTTTTCTGTATTACTACATAGATCAAGAATTAGCTAGCTGTAAATAGAGGGTATGTTTGGATGGATGAAGAATAGTAACTTTTTGGGTTAGTGGCTATTTTATTTGCTATTCTATGTTTGGATGAGAGAATAGTATTTCAAAAGAATGGGGTTAGTAGCTACTCTACTAACCCAACCAAAAGTTGGTTTAGCTATTCTCTCAAACCTTAGGTTAGTGGCTATTCTCACTATCGCTCGAGAAGGTAATGCGCCAGAGGGGGGAGGGAGTCAAGGTCTTTTCCTTAAGCTTCGCATAAGCGACTACATAACTTTGCTTGCGAAATCTTTCATGGCTTTATATTTTCCATCCATTCATCAAACACACCCAGAGTGTACAGATGGTTTTGAATTTTGATATTATCCATTTTATGCTTTGGTCAGGTTGAGACTGTCAAATGTCAACGCCGTCTCATTTGTTAGTTTTGATATTATATGTTTGATTCGTTTTTACTTTTTCAAGGAAAAGTATTTTGCATGGTTGCTTAAGTTGGAGTACATATCTAACTAGGAAATAGAATTTAAGAAAAGATCAGGTACAACAGAAATGCCAGCAAATTATATAACCATAGTTGCCCAAGTTGGAGGATATATCTAATCAGGAAATAAAGATCTAGCAAAAGATCAGGTACACTGAAGTTCCAGCAGGTTGGTACAACCTTGTTTGGACATGACTCATCGACCCATTGGGTGAGCAATAACCAAGTCATACTGGTCTAGCCTTCTATATTCAATACCATTGGTCCCATGAGACCAGTGTATTGACTTACAGTCTTATTTAGAATCTGATTGGAGGGCCTCTTCATCTATGTATACACTGAACATTGCAATGTTATTTTAGACTTATTGAAAAGCTCAAACATTCAGGTGAAGAACCAAAAGCAAGTGGAGATAATCAATCTGAGAGGGTTTCTGCTCGGGTGGGGCCAACGATGCAGCCTCCTGCTTCCTCATCTACAGCTACTACCCTCAGTACTACAGTTGCAGAAAACAAGACATCAAACAAAATTGATTCCCGTTCCAAAGAAGGCTTCAGCAGTTTCAGTGCTCAAAGTCCGGTGTTTTCCACTAGTCCTACCCATAGTGCAACGAGAGCAGAAAGCAAGACAACTGATGAAACCATATTTCCATCAGGAGGGACTTTGAGTTTGGGTGCCCAGAATGTCACGACAACACAGCCTCTGGGTATTTTATCTGCCAGTACGGCTCCAGGAACTACATCTACTGGGAGTATGACAATGAGCCAGAAGACAAATTCCTTTGGTGGAGCTTCTTATCTTGGGACACAAAATCCATTAGCTACACAACCTCCCGCTACATTCTCAACGAGTGCCACTCCAAGCAACACAGCTGCAGAGAGCAAGACACATGGTCAGACGACTTCTCCTATTAATAAAGGAGTCTTTGGAAGTGCATTTGGGTCTATTGGTAGTTTAACCAAAAAGGAGGAATCACCGGCCACATTGCCACAGTCTATGAAACCATTTAGTAGTGTTAGTGGTATAGTTCAGAATGAAGGGTCTTTATCTGGTTCACAGCCCTTTTTCAAGCCTTTTAGTGGAACTGGTCTCAAATTAGGATCAACAGGACTAGGTTCTGATAGAAGTGCTTCGAGTAAATTTGGTGAAAAGTTACCTCCTCCATCTTTTGGGATCCAAAGTAAACCAACCAGAAACATTGAAGCAATCCCCATGAGCAGTGTTTCCTCGACAACAGTTAAGGAAGGGATTTCAAGGACAAGATCTGAGGAAGCTCAGGTGAAGACTATCCCTGGCAGCTCTATGACCACAAGAAAGGGTGAAGCGGAACCTGAGAAGGAATTAGCAAATGACTTCTATAGTGTAAGCTTTGACGTTGTTTCAATTTATGTTTATCTTTATTCATCATACAGCTACAAAATAAAATTATGAAATGTTATGGCTTTTTAAAGCAATACCCCACAAATCCTAAGAACATTTTCTGGTAGACATATTGTAGTCACTGTAATTCCAGAACAGAAACCATAAATTCAGGGATTTGTTGGTTTCATCATCTTATTAAAATATGTTTATTGGCGATCAGGTAAAGCATATGACAAAAGAACTTGATAGCCTCTTATTATCTATCGAAAAAGAAATTGAAACGACTTCTCAACAACTTTCCCATGTGGCTGTGGATAAGCACCTCAAGAGGCTTTCTGAATCATCCCTAATATGCAAGGTACAAGCTTTCTTGCTCATCTAATTTTACTATACATTTTTCAATATATTTTGTCTGATTTTTGCCTTTACATTGAACTTTAGAATAATGTGGAGGAGCAACTGCAAATGATACAAGAACTTCGGGATAAGATGTCACAAGGTATTCTTCCGGCGGTCTTTTTTTATACTTCCTTTTTTGAAAATAACTCCATTTTCTCTCGTACAAGTCAACTAAACCTTTAGGTGTGTTTGGATGAATGTTGGTTAGTGAGAATAGTTACTAACCAAGAATTTAGAATACTATCTAAATAAATTCTTGGTTAGTTTAGTAGATTAGCTACTAACCCTATTGTTTTGAAAAACAGTCTTCAAACATCTACACAGAAAATAGCGATTTGAAGAGTTGCTAACCCATGTAAGCACTATACTTAACCCCCATCCAAACATACTTTTAGAAGTTGTAATACAACAGGTCAATTGGTTTGACTGCAGGTTTTTTTGATACTAAAGCTATTGTGAAATCGTTTGCATTTTACTCCAAAATGCAGATGACTCAAATTATACTTTGCCAAATAAAAAATTTTGATTTATGGTTTCCAATATCATAAGAAAAATACTATGGGATACAAAAAATTTCCATTTTTGGATATTTTTAGTATTTGTTTCAGATTTTTTAAAATTCATGTGAAACAAGCACTATTTAGAGTCATTTGAAAAATCCAAAACAAATAATACAAAAAGCTCCAAAAATGGAAGATTTTTGTATCCGCTAGTATTTTCATACTATGAATTTATTGGGAACCATAAATCGAAACTTCGGACGTTACAAAGTATAATTTGAGTCTTTTTGCATTTGGGAGTGAAATGCATACGTTCTTATATTAGTCTAACACTCTAACTCTATCCTGAAAAGTTGCTCTGCCATATCGCTATAACCTATAACCTTTACCTGGGTACTTGATACTCTCACATATTAAATGCACCGGAGAACGAAAAGAAATATTGAGCACATTTAGATCGGAGTTTTTAAAGAACGTGCCCTCTGGTTTTTTTGTTAAAACCAGCCAATCAAGCTGGTTTGCAGCTTTGCGCCAGTTTACATGCAGAAATGATCCAAATAACACAACACACTGGGGAGGAGTCTGGTTCCGGTTTATTCAGGTTCAACTGGACGGTCCGGTTTGGTTTCTATAACAGTGGTTAATCATCATATTGTCTTTTTACCTTGCCAGTATTGAGTGAACATTTTCCATATAGTCTATATTGCCACATTTGTCAACAGATCATGATTGTGAGGGACAAATAGTTCAGATATAGTTTGTACCTTTGAATTAACTAGAAAAGTTATAGAGGATATTCTAATAGTTCATAGACCAGTTTGTGATACATTGCAGGGGTCTTATTGGTTATCTTTTTAAATTTTTTGTAATCTTTTGTTATACATTACATTTTTAGATTTTGCATTGTAATCATGAAATCAAGCTCTGAACATGTAGAATTTACCTTTCACTTTTATTTGGGTGTTGTATATGAAGTTTGCTTGCAAATTATGAAACTGGTTTCTTCAATCCATTAATCCCTTTCTTTGTTTTGCAGTTTCTTCTCGACAAGTTTACATGGAAGGTATTGTAAATCAGTCTTCTGACAGCAGGTATTGGGATGTTTGGAATTGCCAAAAGTTGGCTCCTGAATTTGAACAGAAAAGGCAGAATATTTTGAAGGCAAATCAGGTTTAATATTTTTATCTTTTTGAGTATGCATTTATTTTGTTTTTGTCGAGATCAAATAACCATGTTCTTGGTGACCGATCGGTGAATATGAAATTAAATCTTAAAATAACTACATTTTAGACTCTTAAATAACTAAACTAATTGATAGAATATGTTGTGTATATCATGTTTTATGTTTACACGAAAAAATTATATCATTTTGATTTTATTTACATGTGCCATCAAGCATTAACAAAAATCAACAGTTCAAGTTATATGATTTTTCTCTCCTCTCTTGATGACTATCGAAATGATGTATATTTTTTATTTTTTGTGTATATGTTATTCAGGTAATATAAAATACATCTAATGGTTTAGATTTGT
Organism: Cyperus esculentus; assembly: GCA_030179965.1. Lineage (NCBI taxonomy): Eukaryota > Viridiplantae > Streptophyta > Magnoliopsida > Poales > Cyperaceae > Cyperus > Cyperus esculentus. Next base: position 1,644,458 of record JASGLE010000030.1, read on the forward strand.
TAAATTATGCATAAATAATGAAATGTTCACTATGGGCACCAATGCCCATGGTGATCGGATCCCTCCTCTTTTTAATTTGTGATTTGCTTATATAAAGTAATGTCGCTTACTTTTGTGTCCAGAATTTGACGTCTCAACTTGTAGAGCTAGAGAGGCACTTCAATGCTCTTGAAATAAACCGGTTTGGTGAAGAGGGACGTGCAGGCTTCGGCAGAAGAAATGTCTACTGCCATCCAGGTAGCTCAAGGTATAAAGTTGTTGGTTGTGGCATAGTATACCAGATACTTCTCTGTTGGGACATGAACTTTCTATTCAATATAGCAGTTTTTTTTCTTTTTTTTTGTTGTTGGGGGGGGGGGGGGGGGGGGGGGGGGGTTATGAGTGTTTCTGACCAAAAACAACAAAGCCTTTAGTCCCAAGCAAGTTGGAGTAGGGTAGAACTGAAAAGAAATGAAACCCAACAAGAGCCACCTGAGAACAAAATAGATAGTAGTAGTATATAAAATAGTAATAGTATGAGTAAAAGAAACCTGATTTCTGAGTCAGGGTTCTGGACTTCTGGTAATTAGGCAAAAATTGGAATCTGCCCAAAACTGGAAAATTGGAACAACAGTTTATTCGTAGTCTAGAATTGGCATAAGGGGCAATAAGAGGAAGAAACCTCATCAAGAGATGAAACCTCTTGGGCATGGGAAGTACTAGTGTAGAACTTTGGGTTGATTGGTTGTTTGTTTTGGAATTTGTTGACCCGCCCATGTGTGGGTTGGTCAGATTAGACCCATCTTTGCCTAATTACCAGTAAATAAAAGATGTCCTACTTATTCGTAGTAGCCATTAGCAACTAGCAGAAAAGAACAATATCATGGGTCATTGTGTCTTGAAATTATGTTGGTTTATGGCCAGTATTTATCTCGTCTCACAGACAGGCTATCCTGGATGCACTAGGCATACCCAGTAATGTTAGACCTCGATCAGGCCAGATATAAGAAGTTATCAAATATTAAAAGGGTAAAAGGAAAAGTTGAAATCCAGAAAACATCTGGAGGTAAACCAGTTGTTGTATTACCTTTCAGGCAAACAGAATCCTTGCACAGTGTTTACAACACATTAAACTCACAGTTAGCTGCAGCGGAACAACTATCAGAGTGCCTTGCCAAGCAGATATCTATGCTTAACTTAAGCTCTCCCTCTCCTTGCCCTAAGAATATTGGATCGGTCAAAAAGCAGCTCTTCGAATCCATTGGCCTTTCTTATGAATCTGAATCCTATGCATCCCCTGATATAGCTCAACGGGTTATTGATCCAAACTCTGTGAAAAGGGTTTCTACGTCAGTCAAAGATGGTCACAGACGCTCTGTTGGCCTTGCAAAAGGGGTTCAATTGGAGACAGCTAGGAGGAGAAAAGAATTGTTGGATAAAGTATGTCTTTCTTTCTTATATCTCTCTTTATTGATTTTTGATATTAAGTCCGGTTAATTTCTTAATAATGATAGGAGGTTATCCATGTAAATAAATGTAGTATGTGGATGGTTAATGAACCTATAGCAATAGAAGCTTAATTGGCTTCTTAGACGAGTTCTTATCGTTACATCCTTGAAACTTATATTGGAGTTAAGATACAGAGGCCCGAAAGATTATTAATATATGCAATGTATTTTTGTGTATAAACTAAACCCGACACTTGCTTGCAAGTGATGCCCGATCTCTCTAATCTAATTTAAGTATCAATTCTTGTTGGTACAGCCTGTTATGACCTCATGCGTGCTTAATTCTATTTTTAACTAAAACCAAATTGAACTGAAACATGCAAAAGCAATATATATGTTAGGCTTCCAACTTTGATCAAATTGTCATCAGTCAGTCTGGTTGAGCTGCATTGATATATCTTAGTTTATATCTTATACCTCAGTATGACTGCAAAATGTTGGAGATTCATTGCCAATATGAGTCTTTAGTTTTAAGTACATTTAAATACTGGTGATGCTGCAAGAAGCCTGAAATTAATATTTTAATTGTTTTCAATTGGATGCAGAATTGGGCATCTGTTGAACCACAGAAAACCACTGTGAAGAGAGTAGACCAGCAGCTACAGCCAGTAAAGCAGAAAAGGTTCAGTATAGGAAGTGATAAGAAGTTTAAAACCAACAATGAAACATTCAGAAAGGATATGGAGTCGGCTAACATCTTTCGAACAAGCAGCTCCTCTAGCCCTGTTCCTTTGCTCCTTGAGCCGTCAACTACCGAGATAAACACCCCAACTCTGACTCGAGGTATGTGGAGCTCCTTCCTCTGTTTGGTCAGATACGAGCAAGATGGGCAAAACATTTCCACTCAATGTTACTTGATTGTTTCCCTTTATTTGTGATTTAGGAATAATAACAATTTTTAGTGAAACTAGTAATGTTTTGGAATAAATTTTATTAGCCAAGTCCCATATTTTGGAATAAAGTTTGTTACTGCTCAGTTGGAATGGTTTTCTCAATTTCATATGTCATGGACACTTATTCCTACTTTTTTTTCTGAACTTCAGCAGGTATTGACAAAGATGCTCCCAAGCTGACAGCTGTACCTCAGCAAAGTGCTGTCTTTAGGTGGGCAACGGAGGTCTCAAGTCCTTTTCGAAATCTGGAGCCAAAAACTCAAGCATCCCAAGAGAAGGCAACTAGAGTTGCTCAGGATCAACCTAAATTCATTGTTCCCTCACAGTCTCTGGCCACCAATACAAAAGATGCCAAGAGAGGAGGTTTTGTTTCTTCTGATACGAGTATACTACATGCCCCTCCTATGACAAAATCTTTGCCTAATGTACCCTCAAATTCATTAAATACAAGCACAAATTTTGAGGCAAAAGGCCAGCCTGCTGGCTTCTCTTTCTCCGGGGTGGTAAGAGAGAGTAGCTCTCCGTCTTTTTCTCTCTTTAGTGCATCTTCTCAGTCCACTGGTAGTGGCGGAAAGTTTTCTTCTGTATCCGAATCAATACCTAGTTTTGCTGCTCCAGTTCTGTCCAATACTGGAAAGGAAGCTGGAAAAGAAGAGCCTCCTAAAGAAAAAAGTCCATTTCAAATCCTGCCAACATTTGCACCACCTAAACCACTTTCTTCAACTAGTACCACCTTTGGGGGATCAAAAGCAGGTACTGCCTCGCCGCCCAAAAAAGTGCAAGAATCAGTTTCAGTGTCGAGTTTGGGCTTTTCACCACCTAAACCTGTACAAGAGTCAGCTGCCATAGCACCCTCACTATTACTGCCAAAACCTGTAAAAGAATCAATATCAGTGCTGACTTCAACATCCTCACCAGAAAAGCAAATAGAAAAATCAGTTTCATCACCTCCAAAACTCACATCAGAATCATTTTCAGCACCAACTGTTGTTGTTTCGCCTCCGAAAGTTGTACCTGATGCTTTGCCGTCATTAGGAGCAGCTTTATTTTCATCACCCTTAACTTCATCAAAAACTATTGCCACTGAGGCACCAGTTGCACAAGCAACATCTCCATCTAGTGGGCCTGCTCTTTTGTCATCCCCTGTTCAAGTGTCTATGCCGGAAACTGCAAGTACTTTGATCACAACTCCTTCAAAAGAAATAACTGCCAGTAGTGCTCCCGATAAGGACGAAGACGAGATGGAAGAAGAGGCACCTGACAACTCCACAGACCTAAATTTGGGAGCCCTTGGTGGGTTTGGACTTGGATCTGGATCCACTCCATCCCCACAAAACCAACCCAAATCAAACCCATTCGGTACCAACTTATTCAGTGCAAATAGCAACCCAACCCCTCTACCCAGTCTTACACCAAGCACCGGCTCCTTATTTAGACCTCCATCTCTCAGCTTTCCATCATCTCAACCAGTGCAGCAACCATCACCACCTGCTAATACAAGCCCGTTTGCAGGCAGTGGATTTAGTGGGTTTGGCCAACCTGCTCAGATTGGGGTGGGACAAAGTGGCTTTGGGAAACCTGCCCAAATTGGCTCAGGTCAGCAAGCGCTTGGGTCTGTTTTGGGCTCTTTTGGGCAGTCTCGTCAGTTTGGTGCCAGTTTTGGTCATGCTGGTTCTTCACCGAGTGGTTCAGGTGGTGGTGGTTTTTCTGTGGCACCAACAAGTGGGGGCTTTGGCGGATTCGCGAGTGCAGCTACTGGAGGTGGATTTGCTAGTGCAGCTACTGGTGGTGGATTCGCCTCAGCTGCTACTGGTGGTGGATTTGCCTCAGCTGCTACTGTTGGTGGATTTGCCTCAGCTGCTACTGGTGGAGGATTTGCAGGTGCTGGGTTTGCATCAGCTGGTCAAGGAGGTGGGTTCGCAGGTGCAGGCTCAGGTGGTGGGTTTGCAGCTCTTGCTTCAAAGAGTGGAGGTGGATTTGCAGCTGCTGCACCTGGAGGTGGCAGCGGTTTCGGTGGGACTGGTCAAAGTGGTGGTTTTGGTGGAGGTATGCCTCAGACAGTTTATCTTGTTTTCTTTACAAACTTTCTTTTTTTTTTCCATACAAACTTCTTTTACCCATTGTGGGTTCTAGATTATTCTCCCAGTGCAAAATTTAATTGATACTGTGTTGAAAACAGTCATTGTCAATGTTAGGCATGACGAGATTGAGAGTGCATCCCAATCCAATTATAGCTCTGGAATTTAATGTTCCTAGTACATGTTCATGTTGCCTCTGCATTGTATTTGTGTTCCCTTGAAATAGAATTTTGGCATTTAAGTTCAGAATGGAGAAAAGACTAAACAGGCTTCTGATATGAATTGTTGCAGGTGGATTTGGTGCCTTTGGTAGCACCACTCAAGGCGGTGGTTTTTCAGCATTTAGTGGAAGTGGTCCTGGGAGACCCCCAGCTGAGCTTTTCTCACAAATGAGAAAATAGTGTAAAAGAACTCATGGACAATCTTATAATTCTATTTTTGCTTGTTCTTTTGCTCGTTCTTTTGCTCTTTTCCACTTGGTCAACCAAAAAAAAATGCTAAATTATTTTTTTTTGGTGTTGTAATGCAGTTTTTTTCATTTACAATACTAGGATCTGCTAGCCCTTGCATAATGTCATATGTTATTTTTTATAAAAATATGATGATTTAGACGGATGCAAAATATGAGGGATTTGTGAGCTAAACGAGGGGATTTCTTTTATAATTATTACAGCGATTGGATGTATATGCCAAAAATAAAACAAAATAACAGCAAGAAAGTGGTGATGATGATGATGATGCAAGGTCACTGAAGGGACAAGCTTTCGCGAATGGGCACACATTATTGTAAAAACTTGGAAGGCTTTTGTAATGGTATCTGGTTCCAGTATAAATTTTGGGATAAGTAGTAACTATGTGTGCGCGGTTCATAAAAGTTTTTGATTAGTATTTATATCTGAGTTCATTAGGGGTACTACGAATTAGTCAGTACTCAGTAGCTGAGATCTGAAGCCTGAAGATGTTAGATGTTGCATCTTTGTCTTCTCCCTGGTTCCTGGAGGCTCCCGAGAGACGGATACATAGAATGGATGGGTCGACATGGATTCTGGTTGCAGGGGGCCACGGTGCTTCCTGTTGCTCTGTGTCAATTTCTTCCTAAAAGATAGTCTGAGCGAGCCTACCTCTTCTTACTTGACGACCACTGTCACGGCTACTTGGTTGTGGCTCTTGTTTCTCTTTTCACTTTTCAGGGTCTTTGAAAATGACTTCTCCAACTTCCCTTTCTGTATTTTGATAGAGACTGGTATTGTTGAATTTGTATCAACTGCTCAGCTGAGCAACACTTTACTACACAATGTGTGATCTATGTGATTTGCTCTAAGTTTCATACCAACTTCAACCTCAAAGAGCTCCATGATAATATGAAAGTAGTCGATCATACAGTATGTGTGGTATGCAGTAGGCGATAAAAGGATGCCAATGTTGCCCCTCGTTGGAGCTCTTGGATTTCTGAGGCCAGAAGAGTGATTTGTTTTAGACTTTAGTTGAAGCTGAACGTGTTAGTATTACTTTCAGAAATTAAAATATTGGATACATCTATTGTTTAATTTTTCATTTATTTATATTATTTTTATTATTAGTCTCTCACGGTCCTGATCGTTCTGAGAGTAATAACTAATAAGGTTTACTATTTAGGCAAGTAAGGTTATTGAGTTTTTTCATTATCGAGTTGATGTATATCATGTATTTACAAGTACTGATTTTTAGTGCAACCAGATTTGAGTACTAAAGCATGAGACAGCAGCAACGACTATTGATCAAAATATCGAATAAAATAAAAGGCGTTCTCTGTTTAAGTGAAGATGTTATATTTACAGATATTGTACGATTGAAACACTCTTTTATTGTTATTATTATTTACGTGTAACAAAGTCTCTTCTTAATCTGATCATCGGATTGGATTGAAAAGTTTTCACATAATTTATTGATGATCAGTTGTTACAAAGCATAACCTTAACATGTTGGTTTCCTTGAGCTACAATGACAAATCTACTGACACACTTCGTCACAAAGCAATCGCCAAAACTGAGGAGCAGACAGAAGAATAAATTACAGCACCCATAAACTCGCTTATTACAAAGTTCTGAAACTGGTCAAAAATTTTCAAATCAAACACGGACGCCAAGTTCTGATATTTTAAAGATCCTCTGCTCCAATTCACGTCTCTGATTTTTCAAATCTGACACCATCGAAGCCACCTGCACCAAAACAGAAAGAGGCAGTTAAAACATGCATTTAGAGAGATTTCATGTTTCCTTTTGTTTGATAGATGCTATGTCATGCAAGAATCCTGCAACATATGTCTACTACAACTAAATTTAGTAATAAACGGTAAAGTTATGATTCAGGTGTGATTCCTTCCAGGTCTTAATAACACTCACAATCAATATAAGAACATCACAAAAAGGTAGCAAAAGACGATTGACCTCAACAACATAAGAAAAATATAAAGAATAGCTAGATAGCATATGAGTTATGCTATATTAAATGGTGTTTTGGAAAAAATAATACACCATGATAGTATTCGGGTCAGATATAATGAAATCAACTCTTAATCTGTATCATGTGAATTAAGTTATCCAAGAGTTCTATTTATTTATTATTTTTTTAATTTTTTGTAAAGCAGAAAAAACGTGAAGTGAGAAGCCAAAACTATGTAAGATTAAAATGTAAGATCAAATTTCTATCTTATTTGGGGACAGAAAAAGAGGCAGTGGTGCTATCCAGACATTCCTATTATTTCTTCATACACTCTTAATTCTTCCGAAGGAGTACATTATCCCACTTTTGTTGTTTATTCACATGATAAGAAATAGGATAAAGTTATCAATAAGATAATGAAGAAAGTTGAATCAACAAAAATTGAGTGCAAGAAGCAGCACCAGCAGATGAGGGTCTTAAAGTAGTTATGCCCTCCGACTTTATACATCACAAAACAAATAACTATTTTTTACTACATGCTAAGAATAACCCATTTAATTTCAAATTTTTTTTTTAAGAAACCCTTACCTCAGCTCGAAGTTCTATGGATTCCCTTCCAGGCAGTGATCGCAACCGATGCATCAAATCTGATTTTTTATTTGTTTACTTTAATGGACAAAATCTCTTAAAACTAAAGAAAAACAATGTAATAGAAAGAAGTTTGAATGAATTTAGGTACCGGCAGCAGAAGATTCTGCTTTGTGTATAGAATTAACAAGACTTTGAATTTGTTTGCCAGAAGACCTGCAAAGTGAAAAAGAATACATGTTTTCACACTCCAGAGGTCAAATTAACAACACTGATTAAGCATAAAATCTCCAATACGAACATCATAACCACCTCATATTAGCAGTTCCACGAAGTATGTCTTCCTCACCAAACTCGGTCTTTTTAATAATTCCACTGTTAGTTTTCTTCAAATCCTCCAATGAATTTTGCAAAAGCTTCATACGTGATTCAGCTTCATTGAGCAGATCCTGTGAAGTAAGAGAACAAAGTTTTGCTAACTGACAGAGATAACACTATCCATATGTTTCTTTTTTTTTATTTTGTAAAAAAGAATTGAGAGAATACCTTTTCAGTTTTAAAACGGCCCAAGGTATTGCGAATTAGGAAACGGCGAGGAGCTAAAGGAAAATAACATAAAGTGAGGTTGAAGATGGTAATAAAAGAAAAGAGAAGAAGGGAAGAAAACTTAATATTGGGAAGGGAGAGTATTAATTAATGAAGTGTACCTCGCATAAGAACTAAGGCGGACGCAGTGGCAACACCAGCAGCCTCAAGTGGGTGATCTTGCAGAAGCTTGATGTTTGCTAGAATGAGGGGGGGCAGGAGATGAGAGGAAAGGAAAAGAAGGAAGCTGCATTGCATATGTTAGATAGATAGAATGAATTACCTTTGAGTGTGGTGGCAAGTTGGTCGACATATGCGTCGCATTGTGAGCTAAGCGATGGGAGCAGCTCCTAGAATGGCGGGAGAAGGAAGAAGAAGAGAGAGATTAGTGGGTAGGAGTTGAGTTGCAGTTGAGAAATGAGGGAGCGGAGCAACACAAGGAAGGAAGCAGAATAGCAGATACATACATAAATAAGAACCTAATAGAATGTTTGTACTTTTACACAGTGAGAGCAAGCAAAGCGAGCAAGCAATCAATCAATCAAACATTTGTGCATGACTATCTATCTGTAATCTGTAATCTGTTCATTAATTAATTAAGGAATGCCCCAGTAATGTTAATCTAGAATTCTAGATCAAATATTGGTTGCAGAGAAGAGAAGAGAGGAGAAGAGAACCTGGATCTTGTAAAGGGGCGACGGTTGCTGCGGCTGCGGCGGCGATCGCGCGGGCGAGTCGGGAGCCATGGATCGATGGAATGAAGAAGGGAATGAATCAACACCTTACCTTACCTTATTAATTCGCGCGGAGGACGAGAAGAAATGCAAATGCAAATGCAAATATGCAAAGCAAAGCCGATGAACGACGGACGAGAGAGAAGACGCGAATAAATGGGCCTCCTTTCCTTCGGCCCGGACCCATCTGGCCCATATATTCTTCCTCCCAACTTCCTATGGGCCGGGCCGCCTCCTCCTTTTTTGGTAGCTAGAGCTGGTGTCGTCTTCGATTAGGCAACATCCGGACTGACTGGCAGCTCCATATGACTTCATATTTTGATTGAGGGATCCAATGACACACTTATATTTTGACACAACTCTTACACTAAATCATATAAATTTATAAAAAATCTTAAAAATGGAAAATCTTTTATAAACATATTCATTTACTTATAGATCGATCGTGTTTCAAGTTTCATTCAATTTGAGTGTCATTTGATACTCCATCAAGAATTATTAAATTTAGACCGTTCTAATTACTATATAAACTTGATGATCGTTGATGGAGTATCAAATGACACTCAAAATTGAATGAAATTTGAAACACAATCGATCTATAAGTAAATGAATATGTTTTATAAAAGATTTTCTATTTTTAAGATTTTTTATAAATTTATATGATTTAGTGTAAGAGTTGTGTCAAATTTTTGGGTGTCATTGGATCCCTCCTCATTTTTATTATGGGATATTTAATGTTGTCTTTGTCAAAAATCTGACTTAGTTCATATTAATTGCAAGCTGCATTACACATATCTTACGTTTAGCCGTCGTTTATATTGTTTTCAAACTTATGATGTAATCATTCTCTCTCTTGATCTCTTTAAACTATCCAAGGATAACTAAACTGACAGAATCATGATCTATGAGAGCAAGCGAAGCGCAAGACCAAAATGCAAAATCCAACTCACCCGATGTAAGTAAAGTAAATTCTTTCTTTTTCAAACATTTATGTCGACGTCCCAATTCAAATTATATTATAATAATAATAATAATATCAATTCAAATTTCAAATTAAGCCAAAATAGCCAATGAACAAGTCAAGTCAGTCCTACCATGTTTTCAATTTAATAATATCTGAGCTGCTGCCCAGGGAAGGGATTTGTTTGGCATTTGCCTTCTCCATGATCTACAACTACAAGACTACAACTACAAGTCTACAAGCATTTCTCTGCCTTTCTTTTATTATTATTAAATAAATAAATTACATATATGTCATCATCATCATCTCCATCAATAGCTAGCTGTTATCCCATTAATTAATTACAAAGTCTTCGAAGACCTCCCCTCTCCAGCTCTCCTCCCCTCCCTAGCTATCTAAGCTAGTTTTCAACATTAAGCAACCATTCCATTCGCATATTCTGCAAATCGGCTTCCGGGATTAATTTGCTTCTCAAATACTCTATTCTCTTTTAGCTGGTATGTTCTCTGTTTTTCTGCAAAGTTCTTTTCTTTTTCTTTCATTTTAGTTTTAGGAGTACATGTACTGTTCTCAGATATATTTCTAATTATGTCTTGTTTTTTTTTTAAATTACAAAACGTAAAATAAGGGTTCTTACTCAAAAACTGTTTCATACCAATTACAAGACATAATTATCGCCCTTTATCAGAATCAGTTCTGAATTTTAGAATCTCTTAGGAAAAGAACCATGGTACTGACCAGTAACACTTGACTGTCATACCAATCAGGCCTTGTACCAATACACATATGGTGTCCACAATTATGTATTACCTATCCCTCTCGATCGGCCTCTCCTTTAGGTTATTCATTTCTGTAAATGGTTCCTCACTTTAGCATAAACTTATATTGCTTTGATTTGCTTAAACGGAAGGACTCCATAACTTGATAATTTGAGGGAAGAAAAGCATGGTAGATGAAGGTACCTCTTACAGCAACATGGCGAGTAGCAGTAGCAGTAGCAGTACCAGTACCAGTATTGCCACCCAATATTGGTGTCACAGCTGTACTAGAGTGATACAACCTCTGTTGGAAGGGGACAGCATCAAGTGCCCCAACTGCCAGACCGGCTTCGTTGAGGAGATGTATGGGCCTGTGCTATCCGATGAGCCTGGTTTGCCCCATGCAACGCGTACCAGTACCAATGTTGCTGCCAATTTTTGGGCCCCAATTGTTCTCAGTATGATCCGCGACTCTTACCGAAGCAACCGTCAGTCATGGGCTCTGCCACCTTCTCTTTTACCACTGTTAAATGGTAATGAAACTGATGGCATGACAATTGTACTGCAAGGTGGAGACGGTGACCGCTTATATGGTGTCTCTATGCGAGACTACATTCTTGGACCAGGTCTAGAGATGCTATTACAACATTTACTAGATGGTGATATGACCAGGCACGGCACTCCTCCAGCACAGAAGGAAGCAGTGGAGGCCATGCCGACGGTTAAAATTAGAGAGACTGTGGGCTGTCCAGTGTGTTTAGAGGATTTTAAAATAGGGGATGAAGCCAGAGAGATGCCCTGTAAGCATTGTTTTCACCACGATTGTATTATACCATGGCTTGAGATGCATAGCTCATGTCCAGTATGCCGGTATGAGATGCCAGTTGATGAGCCAAAAGAGGAAGGAGGCAGTACAGGTATAGCACAGACAGAGGAGAGTGGTACTGGTAACCAGCAAGTGGTGGACGGGAATCGAGATGTAGACAGTCCAAGAAGTAGAAGTAGAGTTTTTGGTTGGAGAACCAGTACTGGTACCACTGGCACTAGGGGAAGGAGGTCCCGATGGGGTTCGCTTCTTCACTGGATTACTCATCGTGGTAATAATAATTCTTCTGGCCATACCAGCAGATAAATTGTAAGATTGCCGGTTTGTTGTCGTTTGGTGTTGGCATGATTTTGTTATACCTTGGTTATTTCACAAATTGTTTATTTGTATACAACTATTACTATTAGCTTGTGTTTGTAAATACTAATAGTGTTCTGATTCTGACTGTGAAACCCTCTCAATGTGAATAGTTTTCCTTTGGTGGTATTTTGTGAGCATATACAGCTCCATCATGACCTATCAGGATTTATTTTTGTTCATGATCATTTAAAAGCTGCTCCCAAGTTTCATTTTATTATACTCTCTTTTCTGTTAGTTAACTCGAGCCTTATCGTTTTGTATGTGGATCCCGTCCTGTTCGTCGCACACAGCTTAAACATAACCAATCAAAATCATGCCAGTACCAGCTCCGAGGTAACATAATAATGCAATGGTTACTCTTCCAAAACTTTGTGCCACTTTTATAAAATTAACGCGAAAATTCAATCTGTATTTACGTCAGACACCTTGAGTTGTGACAATTTATATATGTTCCTCCGTTTTCTTTGTTAGTCATTGTTAAAGGAGGAAAAAAAAAGGAAGTATGACTTGCCTCCATGATTGGTTGCTATTAAAATTAATTTATTTTGGAGCAACTTCAACTTGGATGCAGACACTTGAGAGAAGGTTAGATTGCAGACTGTGTCGGTATATTCTATGAAAAGCCAGAAAAATTAATCCAAATAGTCAACTCAAGTACGCAAGGACATATGGAAATCAACAGCACAGAACAGAACAGGCTTGCTCACATTCAATTTGCAATTAGAGGACTGGTGATTGAATATTTCATTTGAATGCCAACCTATATCAGTTTGTGGAAAGAATCATTTAATGTTACTGGGAAGTGGTAATTTTCAACCGCTTATAGAACTTCACTTAACTATAACCCTTTAATTATGCGGAAATGGACCAGAATCCAGAGTGGAACCGCTTCTGTGCCATGGTCACTCTGGATGGCTTCGCAGCAAATAGCCAAATACTGAGACCCCACACCCACACTTCTGGAATTGAACTATTGAAGAGGTTCCGACTAGCATATATCATCTAGCCTATCATCCGAAAGAATTAAGCTGCTCAGACTCAGTAAAGTTAACAGTATATCAAAATTTCAGTATCATAGTTATATCAAAATTCAAGACCATGTTCACAAGCCTAAAACTCTCATAAGCACCGCACCATATACTAACCTCAGTATAAAACCACAACCCCTTTTGCCAACCACACTAACCAATGCTGATTCAAACAACCCTCCAAAAAAGTACCAAAACTAAAACAACTAACAAGCTAAAATCCTAACCAATCTCCCACTCACTTAACAGTCAATATCTTAATAACAGATGCGGTGCCAACGCGGTGCAAAGCTACAATCGAGTCACCAGCTTTACAGAGCCCCATTTCCTTGGCACTCTTCATGGCAAAAGAGAGCACCTTCTCAGTTGACTCTGAATCAGATGCCTGCGGTGTGGCCGCACTGAGTAGAGGAATTACTCCTCTGACAATCAAGCTATGCCTGGCGGGTGCCTCATCAGAGCATATCCAATCAAAATTCTCAGTCTTTAGCTCAGGCACAACAACTGAGAGAATTGGTATAGACGGCCTGTACTTGGCCACCAGGCTTGCGGTGCTTCCGCCTCTTGTCAGAACCAAAATCAATGCAGCCTTGGAGGAATATGCGGTACGTACAGCTGAGGATGCCAAGCTCTCTATTGGGCTTAAAGGCAGGGCTGTCCCCTTGGTAAGGATTTTAAAAACATTGCTGTAGTCAACAGTAGACTCGGCTTTGACACATATCTTGGCCATGGTTTGAACAGCAAGCTCAGGGTAAGCCCCAGCAGCAGTTTCACCAGAGAGCATGACACAATCTGTACCATCGAGGACAGCATTGGCAACATCGGTTGCCTCAGCCCGGGTGGGGCGAGGGGACTTGATCATGGACTCAAGCATCTGGGTGGCAGTGACAACGGGCTTTCCGGCAACATTGCACTTGAAAATCATGACTTTTTGAGCAAAAAAGATCTTTTCAATTGGGATCTCCATGCCGAGATCACCTCTAGCAACCATGAAAGCATCGGAGTTGGCAAGAATGTCATCAAAGTTGGCCACACCTTCTTGGTTCTCAACCTGTGTGTTTTATTAAAAAATGGATGCATGTAATTAGGGAAACTGTGGAGACTATATAATTAATTAATATTTGGCAGTAACATATATATAGTGAGTAAGAAAACTACCTTAGACATGAGCTTAATATTCTTGGCATGGGCGCCGAGGACGTTTCTGACCTCGATAAGGTCAGAGCCCTTGCGCACAAAGGACAAAGCAATCATGTCGATTTTGTTGGGGACACCCCATTCGAGAATGTCAACCTTATCCTTGTCAGTGAGAGTGGGGAGGTCGACAATGACGCCGGGGAGATTGACATTCTTTCTCTCGCCGAGGAGGGAGGAGTTCTCGCAGCGGCAGCGGACGAGGCCGTTGTCGGGATCGCAGGAGAGGACCTTGAGAGAGATGGTGCCGTCAGCACAGAGAATGACCATGCCGGGGGTGACGTGGTGGGGCAGCTTTTGGTAGCTCATGGAGATGAGGGAGGAGTCGCCATGGATGGAGTAGTCGGTGGTGATGGTGATCTCGTGGCCCTCAGTGAGTTGGATGGGCTTGCCATCCTTGAGGAAGCCGGTGCGGATCTCGGGGCCCTGCATGGCGTTGGCACTTGGCAGTCAGTGATATGATTTGAATGAGGGAAGGGAAGGGAAGGGAAGGGAAGGGAAAGAGAGATGACCTTGGTGTCGAGCATGACGGCGCAGAGGATGCCAGTGGAGTCCATGGCGGCGCGGAGGTTGTCGAGGGTCTCCTGGTGGTAGGCATGGGAGCCGTGGGAGAAGTTGAAGCGGGCGACGTTCATGCCGGCGCGGAGGAGCTTCTGGAGCATGGGGACGGAGCGGGAGGAGGGGCCCAGAGTGCAGACGATCTTGGTCTTGGGGCTGATTCGCCGCCGCTGCTGCTGCTGATCCATCATCATCATCATGAATCCTCCGATAGTACTCCTTCCTATTGCTCTCTGCTCTCTGCTATTTGCTATTTGGTCCCTCCCTTAATAAGAGAGAGAGAAGAGAACTTAATAAGAGGAGAATGAGAATGTTGGGCGTTGGCTAACTTGGCTTGTTGAACAAGTCGGAAATTAGAAAAGCCAGCCAGCCAAAAAGCCTTCCTCCCTCTTTTTTTTTTTTATGAGAAAGCCTTCCTCCCTCCCTCCCTCCCTCCCTCGGGCCTCCCTCCCTAAACCCTATTGAGTATTGACTATTGTTATGCTAATAATAATGCTGATTATGGTAAATGCTATTGATTAATTAATATATAGTTAATTAATTAATTGATAATTAACGAAACACACAAAAAAGGAAAGGAAGGCCAATTGCTGCTTTGCTCTGCTCTGCTCTGGTCTGCGCGTTCCCTCGTTACCCTCGAAAGTCGCAAGTCTTAAGTCGGGACTCGGCCCTCAGCTCAGCACGACAGCACCTGCACGGCTGCACAACCCAATGAATCTCATTTCTTCTTTCATCCTTCCCCAGGTTATTAGGGGCCGGGCGGGACACCCTAGCCCTAGCTAGCCTAGCTACGCCCAGCTGCTCTGCTCTTTACTTCTTCTCTGCACTCCCCCCCCCGGGCTCTTGCTCTTCCCATTTTCAATTTCCATTCTTACTATACAATTCAAACATTCTACTTTCCATAATTTCTTATTTTCTAATTTCTTCATTATTTCCTGCGTTTCTTTATTGTAAGCTTGTAACGCTCACAAAACTGACATAATATATATACCAATTTAATTAAACTAGCAGAGGAACAAAATAAGCATTGTAAAATGGAATTATATCAGGCTGGCTGTTCCCGTGCTCCGCATCCGCATGCAGCGTCAAATGTATTTGCTCTAAATAGTAAATAGATTACTTTGTTTGCTTAATTTTCTGCCCTAATTCGAAATGCTTCGAGAAGAGGCTCATTTGCTCCGTTCCACCGCAAAATCTGAGCACGATATTTCTTTTTTTATACGACAAACTTAAAATCATCTGAAGCGCACATTATAGGTGCATATCTATGAAAGTGCAATTTTTTTTAAGTTTCTAAACCATCATAATTATTATAGATTTTTTTCACCAATTTTTCGAAATGCAACTATATATTTTGTGGAGAGTATCGTATCAAGAATTATGCTTATTTAAAAATCAAACTTACTTTTAATAGCAAAAAATATGTCCATTGGAGACCTTTTATACCAAAATCAAAACAATGAACTATTTTTTTTTTAATAGTATGTTGTAGAAATAAAAAGATAGATTTATGAAATTGAGTAAAGCGTCACGGACTCTTCATCTTAGAAGGAGCAAGGCCGAAACTTGTCGGTCAAGCACGCTATAGTAGGAGCAAAGTGTCGCAGCTTCATCATCTGAGGTGATGGATCGAAGAGAAAAGCCATACCGAATCGCAAAAAGGAAAGTTAAGTCCTTATATTATTTCTAAAAGAGTATAGATATAGATTATTTGTCGAACTTTTTGAGATTATTTTACATATTATTTCATTTGTACATATAAAAAAACCTTCAACTTATAAATTGATATTAAGTTGAATACTTAGCATGTTAAGCTTAACAATCAACTAATTAGTATATTAAGTTGAACAATTAGTTTATTAGACTAAGTCAAACAATTAGTTTGTTTGTGATTATCTATCAACAATCCGAAACAAAGTTCTTCACGTTTGCGTATGCGTTGTTGTGTGTCAAACCCAAACGACAAGTCTCATATATATATATATATTGCACTTTGTCCTCGATCATCTCTATTTCTTCACCAAAAGGAGCCTAGCCGAACGTAGTCTCGTACTTCCATGGCCATGGGCATGCCTCCTTACCATTTTCTGAGGCATCAGAGTGCTTTTAATCAAAAAAAAAAAAAAGAAAAAAGAAAAGGCATCAGAGTGCTATGCAATAACCTTTTACAAAAATAAAATTCCTCTTTCATCCGCTGCTATAACTGTGATGGCAGCGCCCTGCCATAGTGTCATGACGAGGGATGGGTGCAAGTTGGATCTGATCGCCTACCTGGCTACCCCCAGACGAGAACTCGCGTCTTCTTAAATCTTTGCCATCAATCGGGCAGCCGATGTATATCATTACGAAGGACGTTACTTCCATGTTCACACTCAGAAAATTTGATCGGTTACAGATGAATTTCATAATGAGTAATATTTATTTATAATCCAGATAATCCTAGTTAGGTTTTACTCAGATGATTCACTAAATCATATGGGCCGGCTCTAATATAATCGGCCCAAGTTAACTCACACTGAACCGAACATGCCCTTTCTTTCATCACATGAATTCCTTTATCAATTACTAATGCTGCACTACTAAATACTGGTACCGTACTATATATCATTATTCTCATCCTATTCCTATACACACAATATAAAATTATTCATTGCCTGTGCACCATACTGAATCAACACGTACTGCCACTGGTATGGTATCAGAGGCTGAGATGCTCAGTCAAAAGTCTCCCTCTCTCTCTCTCAAGATGATACCAAAGGCAATATGAGAGCAAGAAAGAATATAGGGATATCAAACATGACAATAGAATTTCAAAAGGATGGTCTGGCTCACATATCCTTTAATTCTCCTCTTTTTTCCTTTTTTTCTTATTAATTTTGGATTCTCTTTTCTTCAGTATGCGTGCGTGTCGATTTCAAAAACAAAACAATTAATTAAACTACTGATACAATTACCTGCAGTTTGGATATGGAACATATATATGTACAAACACTCTGATCATTGGACCATTACACTAATTGGAACTGATCTTAAAAAACACTAAATGGCAATTCTTTCGGTTCCAGCGCTAGCTGTTAGATGAAACTTCACACTATAACATCATGACAACTGTTTTAAAGCTTTTACTCTTAGAAACAAATTAACAAGTTGGACAGAAGGAGCATCAAACCGGGAGATCATCTGGTTGGCTACCATCTGGGTGCTGTGGAAGGAGCGGTGCAATCGTATCTTCAGGGGAGCTCACAGCAGTCACGGAGCTAGGGGGGTTTTGGGGGTAACTTGCCCCCCTTGCTTGGCACAAAATGCAAATATATATATATGTGTGACATATGTTTTATACGTGCCAACAGTTTGTGCCCCCTTAGTTTGTTGACTTGTCTTCTAGCTGATTCATAATATGTAAAGCACTCGGTAATTGTGGTCAAGTTTCTTTAGTTTCTTTCTTAACTAATATTTAATTGTAGCCAATAGGCAATACCAATATGGCTTGGTTTCTGTTTTATTTATAACTGTCTATATAAATATTAAAGGCCACATTATTATACTCTGAAATCAACAATTTTACTGGCGCATCTCTTGCGGAATTGAAGGTCTATAAATATTACAACTTTCAAAAATAATTAATAAAATGTATGAGGCAGAACCAATCAATTAATTTGAGGCGCATTAAATATAACAAAGAGAAGTAACATATTTGCCAATTTAAGAGATACATGGATGGAGTTGCGTAGAAAATGGTTGAAACCTTAATTTTAACTTTAATCTGGTGTATTAGTTAATAAAGATCAAATTACTATTGTCTGTGCCTAATGAGCAAATAATGTACTACCAAAACACGGTCAGTCGGAGTAAATTAAAAAAATAAATAAAGGCTTTCCAAATTATAACTAAATCCAGGAGGCACTTCAATTTCCACCCGGGATGCAAAATGTGCAACAATGGCAGTGAAGAGACAGCCTTGCATCTCTTTATTCAATGCCCATTTGCTGTTGGGCTTTGGGCTCTGGTATCGAGCCGGTTGGGACGAGTGATGATTGTACCCCAGGAAGACATGCTCGCCACCTACCTAGCATCTTGGCCTGCGACTCCAGCACAACGCCCAAGTTGGCATACTTACTTCATATCCATGGCGGAGGCCATCTGGAAGGAGAGAAATGCGCGTACATTCACAAATACATCGTTGCCGGATTGTAAACTGTTTTCTGATATTGTGGAGACAAGTGAACTGTGTCTCACTCACTGTTAGTATTTTCTGTTGCTTCTATAGTGATGTAATTTTAATGCAGTATGATATGTTGCATGTACATTGTAAGAGCTTACTATTAATACAATACTTGGCAGCCACTGCCAAGGTTTTCAAAAAAATAAATTATAACTAAATCATTTTCCTAGGCCAACGTAGTTTACTTAATTAAATGAAAGCTCATCTCTTCCAAGTAAAAGAGAACAAATTTCTGAACATAAATTAAGAGAGAAAAACTACATGGGCTAGTTTGACCTCATAAACACTCTATCTAGCTAGCTAGCTAGCTAGTTCCAGCTGAATCCATTCAAGTCAAACAATTTGCAAGTTTTACTTGCATCAATTGCTTCCTTTGCATTGAGGTCCAATTGTGTGTTCACAGTCACACAATCCATTCTTCTCATCTCTTGTTGGTTAAGATGTTGTGTTCTACATTGTTGGTCCCGAAACAGATCTCGACTGTTCGTCTCTGTACACAATGCGTTGATGTTCGTTCTCAGACCAATGGACAGCAAGTTAGAATCCCATTCGTTCTTAATCTGATTTATCTTTTGGTTCTCCTTCTGAGATCCTTCACATGCTGTCAGGCAGCTGTCAGCTGATCCTTGTTGGAGGGTGTTCTGGGAATTCAATTCTTGGTATGCTTGGTACTCGTTTGAGACCTTGGACATGAGCTCAGACAGTTGGAGCTTTGTCGATTCTATACCCGCTTGACCTGGATTTTGTTTTGTCAGGGTTTCTTGCGCCTTCTCTAGTACTGTTTGGAGGTACTTGCCTTGTGCTTCAATTCTTAGTTGAAGATGCCTTTGTACCTATTTTCACAAATACATAATAGAATTACAAAAATTAATTGCTTGTTATTTTGTAACATCAACACGGAGATTTTTACTGATTTAGTAATGAATACTGTCAAAGCTCAGCAAAAAGAGACAACTATGGAACATATTGCCAGCAAACAAATGGTATTGTGCTAAGAGACCCTGTTAAACACGACTTATGAAGAATTGTTCTTACAGGAAACTCAAAGAAAAAAAATAAATAAAAAAAAGATGATTCTCTTGTACATCGGTAAAGAAGTAAATATTGAATGCACAGAATTCAAATCTGAAGATCAAGTAAGATATATCTTTATCAGTACCATGAAATGATCTCCTAATTTTACTTGTATACAAAATCAAATTTTATCTAAAAGTATAAATGTGAATGAATGGCTGATGTGAAATTAAGATTTTCAAAGATATAAAAAATAAAATGTCCAGCACACCTCTAGTTGTTCGTGTAGCCTTCTCTGTACTTCGATTTGCATTTGAAGAGCCTCGCTTATCTGTATAGGCCTAGAGGAACATTCATTCAGAATATATGAACTTCACGAAACAAAAGTAAGTAATTTTAGAAACATTGTTATCATTTCTTAGTTCTTACTTATTGGGATGTGCACTGGCAACTATATGATTTACTGGTACGAGTCCTTCAGGTGGTCTGCTTTCCATTGGCACATGGGAACTTGTAACTATATATCAGATGAAAGAATAAAGAGTTAAATGCTCATGTCAACATTTAAACCTTAATAAATTGTTATTTTGATATCAAGACAACACATTATACCATTTTTCACATTATTAGCATGAGCATGAGCATGAGCATGAGCATGAGCTTGAGCTTGAGCTTGAAGATTCTTGCTTAGCCTGTATTTCTGGTAGCATGCACAAAAATGTTTAGTATGGCATCCAGAACTAATCTGACAATAAATCAACTAGGGACTGCATGCTATTACCTGAAGATGACTTTTTAGATGGTACAGGGTCAAACCAGGAATTCCCATGAGCCTCATAATGGTTTTGGGAGTAGCCTCTGAAAATTTAAAAATGGTTTTGCATTATGCTTGATTATCATACTTATTATTATTGTTTTTTAACTTTAAAACCTTATACTTACTATCAGGTCCACCAAGCTGTGCAACTGCTTCTATGAACCGCTCATGTAACTCAGGTGTCCATTTTAACCTCGGTTTAGCATCTGTTGAGAGAATTAGGCCTGATTCTTTCTCACTAGAATACACTGATCTTGAAGCAATTATACTGCCATGACCTTGATACATCTATTTGAAAGGAAAAAAAGAAGAAGGCAAAATTA
Organism: Cyperus esculentus; assembly: GCA_030179965.1. Lineage (NCBI taxonomy): Eukaryota > Viridiplantae > Streptophyta > Magnoliopsida > Poales > Cyperaceae > Cyperus > Cyperus esculentus. Next base: position 1,665,305 of record JASGLE010000030.1, read on the forward strand.
ATTATTTATAAAATATATGCACAAAAAGGCTCTATATAATGAGCCATAAAATCTCCTTCTCTTCACTTTTCTATTTGTAAAAAAAAAAACCAATTATGTTTGGCTAATAATTAATCATTGTGTAGTTATGTGTTTGCAAGATCAACTCATCTTGTAATACATCCAGAACAATTATTTAATTTAATTAATGATTCAAATATATGAATTATGATCTGAATCATATATGCATGCCTTATAAATTAGGTAACTTCACCGATACAGCAAGAACAATAATGATTCAAAATTAGAAAGATAAAATGGAAGGCCATACATAAAGGGAGGCATAGATAATTAACGTACCATTAGCTTGAATACTGTAGTTGTTTTATGGGTCTGAAATCTCTGACAAGTTGGGGATTTGATTGACCCTTTCTTTCCGTATGTCTATCAAACTTCGTTACTTGTGGAAACTTTTAGGATTGAAATATTGCAGCAACTACAAATGCTATCTTGTGGGTTGAGAAGGTGAAGCAAGGACTCTCCTTATAAAGAAATGCGTGTGGGGAGGGAATATGAAAACTCGAAAAGAGATATTGTCTCTCTTGCTTTAGGTGCTGCGGCGGGACCCTTCTCATGTAACATTGTTTAGTTACTATTAATTTATTTATTTGGCTATATATTTATCTCTTTGTCAAATTAATAATTTGAAACGAAGAAGAACGCACTTTTTAATTCCGATTCCGTATGCACTTGTTTAGTTTAGGTGCTTCAGCTGAAACTAGTGCATATATGCTTTGCCTTTTCTCATATGAGGAACAGAAAGAGATTTATTCCTTGTATATCATTGGTCACTGCAGGTCAGTGAATTGTAAAGCAGGAACCTTATTCTCATGTCAACTTTTTTTTTGCTCTCCAAGTTTTTCTTCCAAGGATAACAGTAAAACTCCTGCTTTGACGTCCACAATATAAAATATTCTTGAGAGATAGATTTGAACTCATAAAAACCTCCTACGCTTTGATATAGTATAACCTGTTATTCGTATGAACATATATGCTACCAGAGAATTTTTCTTTTGTAGAATAAATCTTGAGCCTCTTCGAGAAGTAATCAATGAGCTAGTGGGGTCTATCTAACATAATACATCTATCTTATACGCAATTTATTGGTTTTCGCATCATGATAGGTAAATTAAGTATGACACAGAAGTGATCCTGATGCATGGACAACACATACAATTAGAAGGAAGAAAAGAATTGAAGTTGATAGAGAGTGATGCTGATGGGAAAATGATATACCCAGATGCTGATCAAGAGTTGTAGCAACAGAACTCATAAGATGGATATTGCAAATGGTATGTACTATGTACCATGTATGCTACATTTAGTTTAGTTTAGTTGATATTTGATAAGTGATATATATTATTATAGTTATAGAAGATGAAGAGGGAATATTATGGATTGAAAATGCCGTCTTTTGACTGGAGATGCATCCAGAAGGGGAATTAGATAAAGTGTGGCGTTATTTTGCAAAAGAAAAGGAGCAGGAATCTGTTCTACAAATGAAAGATGCCTTCTTGGGAGATGGGATGGGAATGCATAAAAAGCAAGGTATAAGAATAAGAATAAGGAAGGGGATGGAGGAATAAGCATATCATTCGCTAGCTTTTGTCTCCTGTCTTAAGTTTGGTACTTATTCAACTTTGTCTTTCACAAAAGGAAAGGAGACGAAATAACCATAGCTTAGGCCTGGCATCATCGCATCTCTGTGTCCCGCTGCCAGAAGATTTTTTTTCTTACTTTTATATATTATTAAAAAAAAAAAGAATTCCCAAGTAGCGTACATCGCTGCACCATGAATCGGTTGAATCACAGCCATTGATCGAAATCGTGCAATACACAATTACATGGAACAGTGAAGCAGCAAAGAATATCACAAGTGCCCTTTAGAGTTAATTTGGAATGTTTACATGCAATAATCTCTGGTGCTTCTAATGCTTATTATTTGGAATTCATTCCTTTTCTCTGTCTTGCCATCCATTCAGAAGCGCAACCAAATATCAAACGCCAGGAAAGAAGATAGCTTAGCACCAGTAGGTAGTGATGCAATTACTGTTCTTTTTTTATGAGGTAGATGTTTGGTTGCATAGCAACGCCAAGGTAGCAAGGTTAGGCTAGAAATTACATACATAGATCCTCAATGCAAGCGTGCATGACAAATTATATATATCCCGAGCATCCCATCCCAGTCTGCAAAATATATATGGAGAATGGCAGAATAGTGCGTCCAGGCAGAAAGATAAGAAATTAAGTGGCATTCTAACTGCATGCGTCGTTTCTGGAATAAAATGCAAACTGTATCCTCCGTATGTTTTGTAACACAAGCACAGCTCAGGCAGCCTGCAAGTGCAACAGATACGCCATCAATAAGTAAATAGAGGAAGGTTGGGATGGGAGGTGCTGTGACAGGATAAGTGTTACTGTTATTAAAATAATAATAATAATAAACTTGAAACTTCAAAGGGATGGATTTAAGCAAAAAGGCATATATTCTAAATGGCTCCTCTTATCATATTCATATCATAAGCCTAATTAAATAAAGAAATAATCGCCTTCGCCTTTGAAGGAAATTAAGTTAGTAGGCCGTATCAACCCCTGACCACTTCAAGGTGAAAGGAGACAAAGCGCCAAGTTTCTTATGCCTATCTATCTTAGCACTTGCGCACATCCTCTAAAAGCCACCAGTATAGACAGCGTCCGTATCTGCTGAGATCCAAATCGGATCTCAGGACCTGAGATCCCGATCCGACGGTTCTCAGGACCTGTATCTGCTAAGTCCGGATCTCGAAGTCCCTGAGAACCGTCAGATCGGGATCTCAGGGTCTGAGATCCGATTTGGATCTCAACTGATTTCAGAGCAGTATAGACATAGTATGCAAACTCCTCGTGTATGTCTTACACACTTAGTCAGGTCACAAGTTTCAATAATGTTTGTTTGGTTCAGTTTTTCGGTAGTCTAACTAAGCATATTCTGTTAAGTTTTTATTTAAGTTCAAGGTTTGGAATCCGGTTCAACATTGGTGTCACAGTCAACTCACACTACCATGTTTCCTCATCTTCAAAGTGCAAGTGCACTAAATGACTTCCAATTCACCTCTTACTCTAATCAAATTTAGACGTTATCAAAGATACTCATGGAACCATAAGAAGAAAAAACACAAATTCATAACTGCTCAAAGTTACTACAGTACAATAACAATTAATCAAACTATACTAGAACCTCTCCGCATCCAACAAAATTTCTTTGTCCCGGCCACAAGTACGACCTTTAGTCCTCATCATCAGTAAACTTGACTTTGTTTGCTCTTGGCTGAATTTTACCAACCTGCGCATCCGTACAAAGGAACAATAATCAACAGATTTTAAGATCAGAAAAGAAAGATTCACAAGTTAATGTATCTGACGACAACAATGATGTTCTAGGTTTGAACACATTCATGATATTACCCTGACCAGAGCTCCATGGTTAACATTTGCATCTTTACCAACTTCTACTAGTTGATGTTATCATATTCCACTAATTTCAGTTTTAAAACAATAATGTGCACAGCTGAAGAGACCAATGGGTGATTAGAGTAAATCATAATCACTTGTGCTAATTACCAAGCAATTCCATGTAACAGCAGCTGCCGCATATCCTTAAGTGAAGAAACGATGGTAAGGACCACAAGAATACAGATTGGTGATTTTTGAAGCACCAGGTTAATATAAATAAAAAGAAACAATGGACTTTCATGGACCATTTATGACACTTAATCAACATAACAACAAATTAAGTTACAAGTGGTAAATAATGCTTGACTTACAAGATCAGGGCACTCATAGTCAATTCCGGCTTCTTTTATCCGCTTACGACGCTTCTCGTCTCGTTTCAAAATAGCTTGCACCATTTTTTGGTGCTCTTGCAATGTCCTCTCCTGAAATAAAAAGGAAAGTCATTATTATATTCCCTTTTCTAATCATTAAAGTAAGAACATAAACAAGAACAAGATTGTTTTCCTCAGTTGTCAAAATTGAATTTGGCACAATTCTTCAAATGTGAGGAACTTGAGGTTGAAAAAAAATGGTGTGTATATGCAAGCGAGAGTGATAGTTGAGAAGCAAAAGCTTATCATTGGCATAGGGGAAGATATAGCACAAGTTGTTAGGGAGAAAAGGCATTGTATGTTGGTATAGGAAAAAAGATATAATAATACCTTATTATGGCGCCGCCTTGCAATTTCAGTAAAATTGGGAGGCTTGAAATTCCTGTTGACACCCTTCCATCTAGCAATAATAACGAAGATACTTGGTTAGGAAGATAAAAAGGCGTAAAAATGAAGTGAGAAAAAGAGGAGAGAAGAGAAGATGTACAGCTTGGGATGGACTTTGTGAGGGGGCACAAGGTGAATCTGGAGGTTGTGCTCAAAGAGCAAGTAATTGTTGATCTCACGGGCGACAACCTTGGCAACCTCAGGGTTTGCAAACTCAAGAAAGGCATAGTGCTTGGACTTGCCAGTCTTGCGGTTCCTGGCGAGGCGGAGGCGCTTGACGGTGCCAAATTGCTGGAAGAAGGCGTGCATCTGTTGCTCGTAGAAGCCATGGGGAATGTGACCGATGTAGAGGACGGTGGGTTCGGAGTCGGAGTCGGAGTTGGTGTTGGTGGTGGGGGGCTGCTGAGGGGGAGATCCTTGGAGGGGCTGCACATACATAGATTAGAGATAGGAATTAAAGATAGGAATTAAAGATGGGAATAGAAAGGGAAATATGATAGAAAGAAGAGAAGAGAAGAGAAGAGAAGAGAAGAAGGTAAGTACGAGGAAGTCGTCGACTGGAGTGGGAGTGGGAGTGGGAGTGGTAGCCGTGGGAGGGAGAGAAGTGGAAGAGGGCTGCTGCTTGGTGGAATTGTGAATAATCTTGTGAAGGGTCTTCTTGGCCGCCTTCTTCTGCTTGGCTCCCATCGGATCTGATCTGGAGGATCCTACCTACCTACCTACCGCTGAGACTCAGAGTCAGAGAGAGAGAGACGAGGAGGAGCAACAAAGAGCAGAGCAGAGCAAAGCCAAGCCAAGCCCCCCGCACGCCGAGCAAGGAGGGTTTTAGTTTTAGTTTCGAGGGACGAGGGTTTGAGAATGAATCAGAAAGAAAGAAGAAGGGATTAGGTTTTCTTCCTTCGCTACTAATGATCTTCTCACAATCAAGTCCAGTCCAGTCCAGTCCAATGGGCCAGACAGACAGACTCTGGGCTGCCCAGCTGGGCCTTTTCCATTCATTTCATCCTTCAGATCCGATTCAGCAGCCCACGGATGGGATGGCCAATTGGCACTATGCCATGGGCCATGGGCCATGGCATACTCCAATTCACCCAAATGCCTTCACTTTGTCTTTTTCTTTCACCTGCTTCCCTTTTTTTCTCAACTTCTTAAACCTCATGTAAATTCTTATATATTCGATTCCCTAAAATTAAGCCCTAACTAAGCCTCATCTCATGTAACCTCAATATATTTTCCCACAATTTAATTTACACACTACCCTACTTTTTTAAATCATCAAACAAAATACCTCTCCTCCAAATTTATTAATAAAGTACTCTACTCTTGTGGGATCATATAACACCACTAACTTTTTTACTCTCTTTTGCCTTCCTTCTCATTACTTCCAATTAGTGATTTAAAAACGGTCCGGATAGGTCCGGATCGGTCCAAACCCACTCCGGTCCACGGGTTTTCCCGGTTCGGGAAACCTCGAGAAAATTTTGGGGGGAAGGAGATTGGACCTAGCTTACGACCGTCCCTCCCAGGTTGCTCGGGTTTCCCGGTCTGGGTTGCTTGGGTTGCCCGGTCCCGGAGTTATATATAAAAAAATAAGAAAACAAAACAAAAAAAATGTATAAAAAATATAATACACCTATTTTATACTACAAAAATCGAAAAATATACTTAAAAAACGAAAATAAATTAAAAATTAAATTATTTATTTTAATCAGATATATATATATATATATATATTATATTATACTATTTGTCTTATATATATATATATATATATAGAGCAAATCTAGCGTGCTCTTAGGAGCACGGAGGCTTCCTGTGCTCCTAACTCAAAAATCATACTGAACCATCATTAAATTTTGATTTATCATTCTCATTAAATTCTTTATATCAAAATCACTTAGCATACAAAAATTTTCCATTTTTTTAGTTTCTTAAGTATATGTTTTTGAATTTTTTAGAATTACCTCGAAATAATAATAAAATAATATATAAAACTATGTGATTTTTAAAAAATACAAAACAAATACTTAAAAATCTCAAAAAATGGAAAATTTTTGTATCTTATGATATTTTGTTATAAAGAACTTAATGAGACCCATAAATCAAAATTGTGAGATGGTTTAGTATGATTTTTGAGTTAGGAGCACGGGAGGCCTCCGTGCTCCTAAGAGCACCATAGTTTTACTCTCTCTCTCTCTATATATATGAGGAGGGATCCATTGACAAATGGATAATTTGACAATCTTGACAATCCCACTTTTTAAAAATTTATAAGAAATAATAAAAACTCTTAAAAATAGAAAAAAGTTTACGGAAGTATTGCTTAACTTATAGATTGATTATGTATCTAATTATATTCAATTTAAACAACGTTTGATAGCTCTTTAAAGATCTGTTAAATTATAACCGTTGAAAAGTGTACAAAATTTTGATAAGTCATTAAACGATGTTCAAATTGATTGAAATTTGAAACACTGTCAATCTATAAGTCAAGTAATACATCTATAAATCATTTTTCATTTTTATGATTTTTTATGATTTTTTAAAAAAATTTTAAAAGAGGTATTGTCAAGATTGTTAAGTTATCTATTGTCAATGGATCCCTCCTCTATATATATATATTATATAATTAGACCAGATCTTCCACTTTAGCTGACCTTAAAGCTCTAGAAAAAGAATCAGTAGCAAAGGTGGTAAATCAATTTTTGGAGAAATTGAATACTGGTCAAGTTGAAGGCTACAAACCTTGGAAGGCCCAAGTAGGAGAAGGGGCCTTACTCATCTCTCAGCAAAAGTATTGTCTTGGAACACCGAGGGCTTTGGTGGATCTCAAAAACGATGGCAAAGTAATTCAAGTGGAAGTATAAATTTGCCATCACAAGGAGCCTTTGGTGGAGTACTACTGGGTGTAGATACTTCAATATTCAAAGTTCTGGATTTCTATGTGGGACAATATTCAATCCGTGTTTTTGGAGATGTTGTTTGATCAGTTTCAGTGAGCATCCAACAATGTGTATGGACTAACTGGATAAGGAGCTAGAGCAAGGGGTATGACTGACATTCTCTTTTTCTTTGATATCAGAATGGAGGTTGGAGGTGATGTATCCCTTTCTGATATGGTTTTTGAGTTTCTGATATACTGATGTACCCAAATTGTATATTTAAGATTCTGTAATGGAATCGGTAGACTTGAGTCTACTTTTCTCAAAATAAAAAAAAATACTATTGAAAGTTAGGAGCATAGTATTTTTATATTAAAAATGAAAAAAATAAAATAATATTATTTAAACCGAAAATATAACATAGAAAATTAGAAAAAATTTAATAATTATATTTTTTGTAAAACAAAAATTCTTCTTGAAAAATAAAATTTAAATAATATTATATTAGTTGTTAACATAGGCGGAAAAGTTGGAACCAAGCGGGTTACCTCGGGTTATTACCCCGGTACCCCGGGTAGGGTAGGGTCGGATCCCGCGTTTCGCGGTACCCCGAGACGGGTAGGGTCGGGTCTCGGGTTCGCTTGGGTCGGGTTTTCACAGAAATTTTTTTGAAAGTTGGATACATTTCTTTGCGAGGACCGTCCCTCGCGACCCTCTCGAGTTGCCACGGTCAGACGCTCGGGTCGGATCGGTCAGTCCATTTTCCCCGGTTTCTCGGGTCAGGTTCGGACCTCTCGGATTTTTTTAAAACACTACCTCCAATTATTTCAACATTTACTCACTAAAATTATTTAAAATCTTTCTTTTTAACAAATTATTCGTTAAACAATCATATATTGTAGTTGCAATATTGTGCATCATAGCATTCTGCCAAAGCATAATGGACACCTCTGAAATGCACACCATCCCGTGGCAAAGTGCGGAGGTCGACCTAGTGTTATAAAGAGGAAGGATCAAATGGCCCCACAAATTGGTGTCTTTATTTTAACCACAAATTAATTCTAGAATAACTACATTATAGGCTCTCAAATTGTCAAACTGATTGATGAAATGTTTTGTACATAGGTGGACCTATGTGGAGGCCACCCGGGGCAGTGCCCCCCCCCCAATATTTAAAATTTTGTAAAAAGCACTTATAAATCAATGAAAAATTATCTAATATTTAGAGTTTGCCCCCCTTAAATTAATTAAATACCTGTAAATCAATAAAATTTGTTGATCAATGTATCTTAATTATAAACCAAATTAAATTTGATCGGCCCCTTCTTATTTTTGGCTCAAGGTCTGCCACTGGTTTTGTAGATATTATATTAACAAAAATCAAAGTTTATAATTTTTATTATTTTTTGTATATAAGTTATTGAGATGATTTATATTGACAAATGTTAAATATCTCGTGGTTTTTTAAATATCTCGTGGTTTTTTAGCATTGTCAAGGTTTTTTATCATCCGATCCGTACGCCTCTATTACAAATTTTTTGACCAAGGACCATGTTATGTTTCCAGTGGAGGGATCCATTGACAATGCTTATTTTGATAATCTTGACAATGTTTGATTTTAAAAATTTGTAAGAATTCATAAAAAATCTTAAAAATTGAAAAATTTTTATGGATACATTACTTATAGATTGATGGTGTTTCGAATTTCTACCAATTTGAACATCATTTGATGCCTTATCAAAATTTTGTACATTTTTTAACGGTTGTTATTTAAAGATTTTTAATGAGCTATTAAATATCATTTAAATTATATATAATTGGAAACATAATCAATCTATAAGTTAAGTAATACTTTCATAAACTTTTTTCTATTTTTAAGATTTTTTATGATTTTTTAAAATTTTTTAAAAATTACCATTGTCAAGATATGCATTGTCAATGGATCCCTCCTCATGTTTTCAACTATATATATATATATATATATGGTGTATATATATGGTGGAGTTGTCCATGGCCTTTTAGTGTTCGGTTGCCTAATTGCCGGTATAGTATAATCTAACAAATTCTACTAGACTATACTAGGCCAATTGCAAGGTGCTACTAATTATACGTTATAATTAAGTCCTCACTTTAATTTCAATATATATATATATATATATATATATATATATATATATATATATATATATATCGGTAAAACTAGCTAGTTGGTCCGTCAAATTAAACTCAAAAGTATAGGTAAAATAATGTAAGAGACTAAATAATTAGTTAAGAGATATATAGCTATTATATATATATGTGGTAGGTATTTATATATATTGAAACCTAATTTCTGCAATGATTAATGAATTAATTACTAATTGATATGATGATATCCAATACGCGCGGCAAATGCCGCCTCTAGTGACATGCTCCCGGCTCCACAATAATATTAATATTAATATTAATATTTATTGTATTTGTGTTAACGACTTAACGTACCGGACTATTCCAATATTTGAAGTACGTTTATACTTATGATACATGGAAAACTTTAATTTGGAGTTTAATGCCACCGTCGTCCAATGTATCCAGGGTTAGAAGTTGCTCGATCGTTATATATTAATTATTTAATTAAATAAATAGAAGAACTACGTACATAATTGTTAATATATAAAATTGATGTAACTAATTAATTTACAACAGCTAGTAGTGTACTTCTTTTTCTTTCTTTTTTATACGTACTTTTAGTAATTGGTCAAGTTTTAATTTTAATTATTTAGTGCTTCGCCTAGCAATCACAGAACAATTAATCTTGTGAGGATTTTGCAAATCTCAAGTGACCTCGTATTTATTGCATTTCACGTCGAAATTAATAAAGGTACTAGATACTCACTCACTGATCTGTCGACAAATTAAATACAATTAATTGCATGCATGAGATCTCCAAACAATCTCTTGAATGTCGCGCAAGTAAATTTTAGTTGACAGGATCATCATAATTAATCATATATATACATATGCCATTTGCATTTAAATAAAAGCATTGACTAAAGCATGCCATTTGTTTATACACATGCATATATACGCGCGCATACTCATATATATGTATAATTCTGTCTTCGAAAGAAAATATATATGTACCTGCACAAGAAGCGCCATATGTTGGCGTATATATATATATATATATGTTCCTTCTTAATTTCATGATCATTTGTTTTGAAGAACCTTGGGTTAATTAATTACACACTACGTACGTACGTACGTACGTACCTACAATTAAAATATTGTATGTACCTACATCAATCCTTCCGAACAATTAAAAGATCATCTCTTGAGTATTATTGATGCATTATCAAATCTCATGAATTAAATAAATACATTATTTAATGTTCATTTTTTTTTCTCTTTATATATTTCATGTTGTAATATATATATATATATAGAGCTAGACTATTATACTATCGTTAGCATTTTGATCCGAAATGCTAACGCCTCAAATTTGATGTTATCGTACCTGAAATCACGATTTATGGTGCTCAATATATTATTTATATGAAAATATTGGGGAATACAAAAAAATTTCATTTTTAGAGTTGTTTAAGTATTTGTTTTGCATTTTTTAAAATAGCATGTACAGACATCAATATTTTATTAATATTTATGAGCTCTTTTCTAAAATTCAAAACAAATACTTAGAAAACTCTAAAAATAAAAATTTATTGTATTTCCCAATATTTTCATATAAAGAATTTATTGAGCACCATAAATCGTGATTTCGGACACGATAACAACAAATTTGAGGCTTTAGCATTTCAGTCTGAAATGCCAACGTTAGTATAATAGTCTAGCTCTATATATATATATAGAGGAGGGATCCATTGACAATCCTTAATTTGACAATCTTGACAATGGGAATTTTAAAAAATTTGTAAAAATTCACAAAAACTCTTAAAAATGAAAAATAGTTTATGGATGTATTATTTAACTTATAGATGATAGTGTTTCAAATTTCAATCAATTTGATCATTGTTTGATGCCTTATCAAAATTTTGTGTATTTTTTAACGGTTGTAATTTAACGGATCATTAAAGAGCTATCAAATATCGCTCAAATTAAATATAATCGGAAACATAATCAATCTATAAGTTAAATAATACTTCCGTAGTCATTTTTTTATTTTTAAGATTTTTTATGAATTTTTATAAAATTTTGAAAGATGTGATTGTCAATATTGTCAAAAAACCCATTGTCAATGGATCCCTCCTCATATATATATATATATATATATGAGCAAATATACCGTGAGCTTAACTTTCAAAAACCTATCAAATCATTTCAAATTTTTTATTTATATGGCTCAATAAATTCTCTATATCAAAACCTTACAGGATACAAAATTTTTCCATTTTTGAAAATTTTTAAGTATCCGTTTGAGATTTTCTTAAAATGACTATACAATATTAATAAAATAATCAAGTTCTATGTATCACTTTTAAAAAATCTTAAACAAATACTTAAAAATTTTCAAAAATGGAAAATTTTTGTATCCCGTAAGATTTTGATATAAAGAATTTATTGAGCAATATAAAACAAAATTTGGAGCTGATTTGATAGGTTTTTGGAGGTTAAGCTCACGGTATATTTGCTCTATATATATATATAGAGTCCGGCTACGATGCTTCCATAAGCATTTCGGTCCGAAACGCTTATGGTCCAAATTCGAAAATCCGTCGTCCGAAATTTTGATCCAAATAGCTCATAATAATCTTAACATAATTAACTTGTAGAATCCCAAAATTTTCCATTTTATGAATTTTGTAGCTATTTTTAATGATTTTTTAAAAATTGGCATACAAAATTGATTTATTTTTAATTATTTTAAGAGCCATATTTCAAAAAATCATTTAAAATAGTAATAAAATTCCTAAAATAGTAAAAATTGGCATCCTCCAACTTAACTATGTCAAGATTATTATGAGCTATTTGGATCAAAATTTCGGACGACGGATTTTCAAAATCGGACTGTAAGCATTTCGGTCCGAAATGCTTATGGAAGCACCGTAGCCGGACTATATATATATATATATAGAGTGGGGCTATTGCGCTTCACAAAGCCCAGTGAGGTAGTGCGCTTTGGCTCCGTATCGAAAAACTGTAGCTTAAATGACCAATCCAAGTTGCCACTATAATCTTGATATTGAAACCTAGTTGCATACCAAAATTTTCTATTTTTAGAGTTTTCTAACTATGACCCATTTTATGTACAAAATTTTGTGCATTTTCTATACAATTTTCAAAAATCCAAAAAAATAGTTAGAAAACTCTAAAAATGGAAAATTTCTGTAATCTACAAGATTTCAATATGTAGATTGTGTTGAGCAACTTGGATTGGCAATTTGAGCTACGGTTTTGCGATACGGGGCCGAAGCACACTACCACACTGCGCTTTGTGAAGCACAATAGCCTCACTCTATATATATATATATATATATATATATATATATATATAGTAAATCTAGCGTGCTCCTAAGAACACGGAGGCCTCCCGAGCTCCTAACTCAAAAATCATACTAAACTATTATGAAATTTTGATTTATCATTCTCATTAAATTATTTATATAAAAATCTCTTACGATACAAAAATTTTCCATTTTTTGAGTTTCTTAAGTATATGTTTTGAAATTTTTTAGAATGACCTCAAAATAATAATAAAATAATGTATAAAACTATGTCATTTTGAAAAAAAAAATACAAAACAAATACTTAAAAATCTCAAAAAATGGAAAATTTTTGTATCCTATGATATTTTGATATAAAGAATTTAATGAGACCCATAAATCAAAATTTCGAGATGATTTATTATGATTTTGAGTTAGGAGCATGGGAGACCTCCGTACTCCTAGGAGCACCATAGTTTTACTATATATATATATATGTTGAAAATCAACACGTACTAATATTGACTTGCGCGCGGCCTAACTCCAAGCAGCAGGTTCAAGACCAGTTCAATAAATATTCATAAAGTGAAGGTTGCAATTGAACTCTTAATTAAAAGGTACTTAAATCATTATTGGTTTTCCAGTACAGATTTATTTAACTTGTAGCTAAACCATGCGTTTAGTTGGTGACTTAAGTTGTAGTAAGTTAACGCAGCTATATAGGTGTAGTAAACTAAATCACCAACATTTCACATCTTTTACACATTACATTAACTTTACTTCATTTATTTACTTCACTCCCACCAAACACCACTGATTTAAGGTGATTTGACATTTTACTCCGCTTTAACTTACTACATTTGCCAAACGGGGGGAAAGCACGTACATGTTACGGGTTTTAATTACAAATTGAGAGCGAGGTAGTTAAATATATAGCACATTTTTAAGAAAATTTTTACTTTTTGATTCTGGTTTAATAATTAAAAATGAAAAAGAGCCAATGGAAAATGTTACATATATTTTGGGGATCAAAATCTGGTGAGCAATTATTTTGACAGCATTACACAAGGATTAGAGGGCCTTTAGATCCAACTAAATTATAGCATTTACCTCTAAGCAAATACAAATATTTAAATACATACAGGTCATTTAACTAACAGAAATAATTCTTAGATATGTAAAAAGAATGAAGCAGAGAAAATTATGGATAAAATAATATGAAAGTAGTGCAATTAATATAATTACAATAACTGATGTACGTAATAAGTCATGCTCTCGTGGAAATACTAAATTAAGTTGCAAATCACGATGTATATAAGCATGTAAGTAATGTAATTTTAGGTAGACACAACTCAAGTTGTAAATCCCTTATTATAATTATTACATGAATGATCAAGGTGATTAAATTTATTATGATGCCTAGCTAAAACAGAAATTTATAATATATATATTGCAGCAAATGGTAAAGAGGAATAACATATATATAATTAAGATATATATAGATCATGTGTGATCATAATGTAGAACCGAACGCATGCAGCCATTGGCATCTCAATTAGCATTCTAGCTAGCTAGCTAGCTAGACGTCTTGGCCGGCATACATATATACATATATATATATATATATATATATATATCTAGATCTAGCTAGATATGATCTCATGAGTGCGTACGTGCGCGCGGCTAGCTTCAATTAATTAATATGATCATGTTGATCTTGGAACCTGTTAAATCCAAAAGCCAAAACGTACGAAACAACATTAATTAATTAATTAAACTATATATTAATTAAGAAAAGGGCATGCATGAAATTTGATATATATCTTCAATTATATGGATTATAATTAAATTAAGGGCCGGCAGCAAGTAAATTTTTGATTATATAATTAAATCATATAATATATATTTAGCTTGTTAAATTAATTTACCGCAAAATAAGTTTCTCCCATTTGCAAGCCTTGCAGGAGAATTCCGTACTCGTTAACTGGAAGCACATCTCCTGAGGAACTTAGGAGCAGCACGTCTTGACCGAATGCTGTTCTCAGGTTGATGGCACCCCTTGGTACCTCCATCGCTACGCCATTTATGAACACACTAATAGTCGTTCCTGATCCTGATCCTGCATGCATTAATTTATTAATTAATTAATGTATGTGCATGTCAGTGATACTGATACATATATATAATTTCATGCATGCATGATCCAAGGACTTTAAAATTATATATGCATGCATGATAATTGGATTGCAAATTAGTTTCAACCCCAAAATTAATTAATTAGTGCGATCAATTATGAGATAATCTCTAATTTAACATACATAGCTAGCGCTAGCTTAATTGGTATACGTACGTAACACAACCGAACCTGATCATAATTAATCTATGGACGCCGTAGATGATTTGGTTAATTTTGTTTTTCTAATTAATGGACGCTAGTTATCACTCAAATAATATATATTTACTGGCCAGACTAATGAAATTAGAGCTAGCAGATCGATGTTGTTTGGTACTTGTGTTCTTCAGAAATTAAATTTACGTTGACACGTCTAGGGATCGTAAAACATATGTATATGTATATATTATATATATATATATATATATATATATATATATATTTTGAGCTAGCAATTAAGTATTAGTTTTTCTTCTCCGGCCCCTTAATTTAATGGTACTAGAAATTGGAAAAAGAAATTTAAAATGACAACAGAAATTCTCCGGCCCCTTAATTATATTATATATATATATATGTACTTACTTGTACCCATGCTCCCTCTCCCCTTGGAATTCTGGCTAGCTAGCTAATTAATAATAATGTCACCAGTGATAACAAAAGTTACGCTATCTAGCTTATAATCAATTCATTCATTAATTCATTAAGAAGAAACATATATATGGGAATTGCTTAATTAATAAAATTCAAACAGAACCTTCAAACTAGCAAGACTACTTGGAGTTAGTTAATTGTTTAATTGTGTGATTACATGCACATACAATTAAAATAAAATTAATTAATTAAGAGTTAATTTGATCGATCAAATTACAGAAAATAATGATTGTATATATATAGTCATGATATGAATTCAGCTAGTAACTAACTAACTAACTAAGGATCATTGCATGTCTACGATCGATAATTAATTAATTAGTTATATCTAGCTAGCTCCAATTAATAAAAAGGAATTAAAATTGTATGTATCGCTCAATAGTCAATATATATATTATGAATGCACTAATTAATGAATTACCTGCAGATTGGTATTGCCACTCAGACGAATTAGCACCAGAGGCGCTTCCATACTGGCTTTCGCTGAATCCCATTTGTCGTGAAATCGCAAATAGATCTTCACCACCAGCGCCTCCGCCCATCTCCTCTCCGGCAAAACCTGGTGAAGAAGAAGAAGAAGAAGAAGAGGAAGAAGAGGTTGCCCCGCTGGAATAGCAGCCGCCCGAATAAGAATAATTCATGTAGGAGCCGGAATAGGGGCTGCTGTATGAATTAGAATTGCACCCATAGAGACTATAGCTTGCACCACCTCCTCCAGTACTACTGCCGCCGCCAGTAGCGCCAGTACTACCGAACTGGAAGTTGGCAGCGGAAGAGCCCCTAGATTCGGTGTTGGCTAGGCCGGCTTGCATCTGGCGCTGACGCCTACGGGATCGTGAGCGTCGATTTTGGAACCAGTAGAAGACGTTAGCATCGCCTACAGTGCCGAACTTCTCGAGTAGCTTGCGGATGCGCACGGTCTCTTCTTTGGGGGGGTTAACCATGCCGCTATTGAAGATGGACTCAAGTATGAGAATTTGTTCGGGCTTGGGCGTCCATCTTGACCGTATTGGCTCCGGGTCCTGCACGGTTTCTTGGTTTTGGTCCAGATTTTGAGGATCATCCATGTATAGATCGATCGACCAATGGAATGAATGAATGAATTATATATATATTATATATATAGATGTATGATCTAGCTAGATAGATAGATGGCTATCTAGCGAGGTCGCCTGGCCTGGCCCTCTTGAATTTCGCTTGCTGTGGCTAGGACGTTTAATTTGGGGGTTGGGTAAGCAAAGCAATGCCAAGCCAAGCCAAGCAAAGCAAGCTGCTGAGGGAGTCTCAACTCTCAAGTACTATATATATATGTATGTCTATACAACCGAAGTTGGATAATTAAATACATATATGGAATTGTATAGAAAGGGCATTCAGGTAGAGCTAGGGTTATGTTGGATCAAGAGCAAGCTCAGATCAGCTCAGTGCTTCCCCAGAAGTGCTAATTAAGTGAGATACTTATAGCCCTCCCTCGCATATATGTCTTTTTCTGCCTTCTTTAATTAATTATTTATTTGTTTATTAGCAAAAATATACTTTGCCCTGTCATTGCCCGGCCCCCAACCATCTAATCCGCTGCCCCTTTTTTCTTTGCTTTTATGCCTGAATTCTTCTGGGTTACATAGGCCCGTTTATGATAAGCGTGTACTGAGTTACTGATAGCGGGTTTGTGAGTGTTACAAGTTGGTAGAGCCCTTCTAGTAGATAGCCTGTTGATGGATTTCAAAAAAAAAAAAAAAGGTTAGCATGTTTATTAAATGTTGTGGAGAATTGTCATACTAGATTAACTTCATTAAATGTTTTGTTCATTCTCAGTATGTTTATAGATCATTCACCAATCACTACTTATTTTTTGTTGTACCCGCATTGATATTACAACTAAACCAAAACCCGCATTAAATGTCTTGTTCATAAATGACCCCTATTTAATGATTCATATTTTTTGACGGGCTGCCCAATTTTACAAACTGTTCACCCTCTACCCATAGGAAGGTCTATTTATTGCTACAAAAGCTTAAAAAAGATGAATGCCAACGCATCATGGGGTTGGGGAGGACAATGTTTGCGACATTATATCACTATCCTTGTTTATATATGTCAAAAAGTGTACTACTGTATAGTAGTAATGCTGGTCTAGTTTTGTCTGAACACGAGACTAGCTAGCTATATAGCCAGGATCATATATGTCCCTCTTAATTAATTAATTCATTATAATTAATAAATATATTAAGGTCACTCTCCGACTATATATTATATTAATATAATTTTACTATGTTGGATGTGAACTATAACAAAATTAATTCATAATTATAACTCTTTCTACGATGTCGGATGTGAACTATAACAAAACTGTTCATGAAAGGCATGGCCACTTAGCCCTGCTTAATGATGATCGCTGCTTAATTAATAATTGTTAGATGTGAACCGAACCGGAAACTGCCTACTCTTTTTGAGTTTTGACACCTAATTGCATCCTATATATATATGAATTATCTTATATATACTCATAAGCTTAAATGACTAAGCTTTCTTCAATTAATATTTCCAGCTTTATTTGTGCTCTAAACATATATTCATGCTTCCGTACGTCTATATTAACATAACGTCTACTAGCTAGCGAATTACACAAATATAATAACTACGTGCATATATATATTGCGTATATATATATATATAGCATGACTATTGTGAAATTTCGCTCTGAAATGCAAACGGTCCAAATTATATAGAGGTGGCAAATTTTGATCCGACCCGATAAACCCGCCCGACTTGAATCCCGACCCAACCCGAGTTTCAGGGGAAGTCAAACTGACCCGAACCCGACCCGACCCGACCTGAACCCGACCCGAGCCGTGTTTCAGAGGAAGTCAGGCTGACCCGAACCCGACCCGGGAATATAGGTGCAAAATCTGACCAAACCCGAAAAACCTGCCCGACCCGACCCGAAAAAAATGCCGGCAGACGTCAACCCAATACCCGACCCGACCCGAAAAAATGCCGGCAGCTGTCAACCCGATACCCGACCCGAACCCGACCCGACCTGACATTTTCCATTTGGTCAAACTGACCCGACCCGACCCGATCTGAAAAAATGCCGGCAGCTGTCAACCCGATACCCGACCCGAACCCGACCCGACCCGACATTTTCCATTTAGTCAAACTGACCCGACCCGACCCGACCCGAACCCGACCCGACCCGACATTTTCCATTTAGTCAAACTGACCCGACCCGACCCGACCCGAACCCGACCCGACCCGACTTTCTGCCACCTCTAAAATTATACAAGCCGCAAACATTGAAACCTTGTAAATATTAATTACCGATTTTTTTTTCCTTTTTAGAAATTTATAACTATTTTTTTTTTGTATTTTTAAAAGAATGACTCTTTTTATTTACAAATTTTAGTGCATTTTCTATATATACAACTTAAAAAAATGCAAAGCGGCATGCAGGTGGAGCTAGATAGAATTCCGGGCGATCGAAAAAGGTGGTATCGGTATGGTATAATTTATGTATGAATAGGGTAGATGTAATTCCACCCCGGCCAAGCTAGCTAGCTAGTTATACTTGAATATATATATTGGCAGCAGGCCGAATTAATGGATATCAGATGTTGTGTATAAAAAATTAAAAATTATAATGAAGGAAGGAAGGTAGGACTGGACGCAGAGCTAGCAGAGGGAATGAGGGATGGAGGCATATATGGAGTGGAATTGCGATCGAGAGGGAGGGAGAGGGACAACAGTACAATGTCAAACAAGTGGAGGGGGTGGAAATTAAGCACATCAGCACATACATTCAGGCTAATATTTCAATTTCATTCAGCAATGCACATGCACTAATGGTCTAATGGAGACAGACCAACTGCGACATGTGGGGCCCCCCGTGTTTGGCAAGGTTAGTTGACTATCCGATGACTACCTTTTTCTTTGCTTTGCTTTGCTTTACTATACTTTTCTTTTGCTAATAATTATATATATATATATATATATAAAATATAATTACGTTGCTTTGCAAGGTTGGGCAATTTTTTGCTTTGCATTCAAATCTCATTCTCCAAAGCTCAAATGGCCAATCTAATTTGTTAAACACAATCTACATATTGAAAACATATAAAATACCAAATTTTATAATTTTTCGAATTTTTTAGTTATTTTTTTGGATTTTTGAAAGATTGACACTTTTTGGCATCATTATTTTATTATTATTTTTGGTTCATCTTTCTAAAAATCAGAAAAAATAGTTAAAAAATTCTAAAAATAGTAAATTTTGGTATCCCATCATATTTCAATATTTTAGAATGTTTTGGTTCAATTAGATTTGTTGTTTGAGTTTTCGTTTGTGAGATTTTGAAAATGCAAAGCAAAAAAAGCCTCAACTTTACAAAGCACCGTAACATGTCCCTATATATATATTAAGGTATCTTCATGAATTCCATCTTCATCTTCATCTTCATCTTCATCTTCATCTATATTAATTAATTGGGATATGATATGATCCGAACATGCAGATGATATATATCAATCATGGAGGGGGAAGGCCCACGTTTACGTTTGGTTGAACACTTTAGGCCTAGGCCTAGCTCAACTAATTAATAATATTAATTAATAAATTGTTAATTAATACATAGCATTAGCACCCGGCCGGCCGGGGAGGAGCTAGGGGAGCTACGCCAGTGCCAGTGTCGACACACAAACACAACTTAATTAATTAATTGCTCTTCATGTGAGTTCAAGTGAATGTGAATGTGAATGTGAAAGTGAAAGTGAAACGTACATGTAGAAGAGAGAGAAGCGCCAAAATTAGTTTGGCTAGCTAGCTTAATTTGCTTTGCTTTGCATGATCACCTGATCACTCACCTCACCTCACCTCCTCCTCAGCCACTCATGAGCTACCAGCTGCATCTATTCCCAACTGGGCTCCACCTGCCTCCTCTCCACCCTTAATCTTCTATATATATGCCAACACCAACATCAACACATGCATGCTATTATATTATATATATATTCACCCAAAACCATACATCCAATGTGCATTTGCATCCCCAAGTCTTCTCTCCAAAAAAAAAAAAAAAAATCCACCAATGCCCCATCCATATATATATATATATATATATATATTTATATATATTCCAATTCTAGATGGGGAAAGTAATTTCATATGATTTTAAACTTAAACTTTCTGAAGATTCTTCGTAAACTTAAACTCACCATATATTTTTTTTAATGTACATGTGAGCTATATATAGTTCATGAATATGTTACTTATATATATGTACTCTGCTTATTTAAGGTAGAAGTACGTACGGTTGTTACAGACAATGTCCAAAAATTAAACTTTATTGTTTTTTGTCAAATGTTCAATATGCATGTTTCTAAATAGAACCAAGCTAGCTACGTACATACTTAAGATATTTTTATTTGATGGTGGAATTGGAAAACATATATATATATATATTTAATTGAAACTATATATATATTATTCAATGAGGATTATAAACTAGACCCTAACATAACATCCAAATTGTATATAAAAAAGCTGAGCATCGGACTCTTTTCTATATATTTCTTTAAAGAATTAAATTTAGCACATGAACATGCATGGCTCACCTAGTAGCTACAGCTTGAGGAGTAACACATCAACTATGCATATGGTACATCTTTTAGAAACCATGCATATATATATATGTTCAGCATTTTAATTTGTTTATGAAATCACCAAACAGTCAAACACACTTAATTTTGATGAAACATACTAGTACTTAATTAATTTGTCTAATTTTTCATCTATTGTTTATCTAATAATTTTAATGATCATAAATGAAATGATGAGTCGGTGGCCACGTACGTACGTACGTTGTAGGATTGATTAATTAATATGGAGCCTGCACGGTGGAGGCAAATTGGAAGTTGATATCATTTCATTGCTCAGACTAAACAAAACAAAACAAAACAAAAGGATGGATGGCAAAGTTTGCCGGGAACCGCTGAGGGCATGCAGAACTATATATATATATAAAAACTACTATATATATATTAATTTGGTTATATATATAAGAACTCCAGCTAAATATCTAATAATTAAATTATTCAGTGATGACGTAGTATGCATGGATATATATGAGGACCACGCGTGGACAAACCCTGGCACGCTATATATAGAGGCACAACATTTGAGCTAGCCAGCTAAGGATGCTGACGTGACGCCTTCTTCATATTTTGTTGTTATTCTACTCTACTCGATCGTAGTTTAATTATAGAGTACTGCTACATGCATATCACGGTAAAACCGTACTATGCGGTCCGTATCTCTATTTTTGGCATCCAAATAGTCGATCTAAACCGCTCAATGTGATCTCTATATCAAAATATACTAGGAAACCAAATTTTACAATTTTTAGAATTTTTTTTGCTATTTTTAGTGATGGGGAGAAAATGGCTAGATCCAAGAATTCTGATTCATACAAAAAACCGATTTTCTCCCCATCATAAAAAATAGCAAAAAAAATTCTAAAAATCATAAAATTTGGTTTCCTAACATATTTTGATATAGAGATCACATTGAGCGGTTCGAATCGACTATTTGGACACCAAAAACGGAGATATGGACCGCATAGCACGGTAAAACCGTGATATGCATATTATTGCACTACAACAAAAAAGGTATACACCAACATCGCTTGCTGTTGCCCAAAGACCAAATAGATGTAGCTAAATTTTTTAGCCACACTAAATTTCCAGTTGGTATATGCAGTGTAGCTAGGTGCTTTAGCCACTGATATTTTTTATGTGGGTAAAGATTGAAAAACGATGTAGCAAAATAGCTACATGTCACTTTTTGAGTTCAGCCACATCAACTAGTGTAGCAATCCAAATTACACATATTAAAAGAATCAACTGGTATAGCGTGTTTTGTGTTGCTTGCTACATTAATATTTCAATTCAGCCAGAGCTTTTCCTGTAGCTGAAATCTGATTATTGTCAATATGCATTTATTAAAATTCATATTATATATTTTGCAATTATATCCAAATAAAAATCCACAATTTAAATTAAAGAACCATAGATATATCAATCAAATGTTAACAAAATAATCACAGCTCACACAAATCTTGATAATCAAACATCAAAAGTTACAATTTAGCCCCATTAACCTTATCCATTCTAACCCAACTTTAAACATGATCGGAGCCTCCCCTGCCACATGTTCTACTAAACAAGCATGATATGGTTCGACAATTTGACATCAACATCATCCAACATTTCTTCTCTGCCCATTACATGTCTCAAGGTTCAACTCCAATTGACTGCAAAATGAAGTCTATCTGCAACTAGTACCAGCACCAAGCAAATTATACAACTCAATTTTATTAAAGCTATAATATGACATTTATCCAATAAAAATGTTAAAAAATAACTCGTACCTTATGTAATATGTATAGCAGATTGCAAGCTTTGAGAAAACTACATAAATAAATAAAGAAAAGAAAAACATATAAGGAACCATCATTATAACCCCACAAGATAAAGAACATAGATTGCAAGAAACAGACTTGGTATTATATTGTATAGCACATTTAATGAACAATTTCTTGCAATCATAGTTGTATTTACAGTTTATTGGTATCATCAAGGCCCAGAATTAGAATATTAATAATTATGCAAAAACTATAATCATATGAACATAGAGCTTTCTTCCAATTTAGTCAATTAACCGGGATGCACAAAATTAATTGCATTTGTTTTAAACCAGAAAATTAGAATGTAGGGCATCACTAAAAGAAACTGGCACTATTGGCACATTACCTTGTACCTGAAAAACAGTAGAGAAGAATACCAAATTTGCCACAAGAACATTGCAAGACTAATTCTACCTTATGTTTTTACATGAACCCTCCAAATGGAAATGCCCAAATACAATACTTCACTAGTAAGCTAAGCTATAATATTAGAGAATTTGGCCTTCAAGAAAATTCACTGATAGATAAGTGTAACCTCGAAATAAAGACATTTCTTATCATATTAACAATTCTTATGTACTCCCACTCAAATGACAATTGGGTTAATATGAAATATTTCTCAGTCTCATATCTTTCATCACGCATCCATTAAGCAATTCAACCAATAAACATTTCAAATATATTAATTAAGAAATAGCATAGATATCTAGTGAGGATCAAAGGTACTTCTCTGAAATTTTGAGGTCTGATCCATAAGTGCTCCATCCTAACAAAGGAAGAGAGGCAATGGCAACCCATTACTTCTCTACGAAAATGCAAACATTTTCAGGCAAACAGAACATGTTGGTACCAGTTGATGACACAAGGCTGCCCTTCAATATTATAACGACAAACAGAACATGTGGACTGGTAACTAAGTACCAAACCATAAAGCAATGAACTCCTTATAAAATGTATGACTGTGTGCTAGCAAAAGACAACCGCTGTTGATGGCTCCTATTTATGCTAGACGAACTGTACAATCTCTTAAATTCTCTAGATCCTTCAACAGTTGAACTAGCGAAGGTAATGTCGGGAGTTCCAAACAGTTTTACTTACTTGAAATTTGTAAGTACCACCAAATATGACTTCAATTAAAATAAAAATTGAAGTTATTTAAGTCATCTGTACAGAGTTTCCTAACATTGAGAGAATATTTATAATCAGCCAAGCCCCAAATCAACAGCGGTTGTAATTAAGAGGTTTTGATGAAATCAATCATACTGACTACATATTTCAGTAATACTGAGAGTGTTGAAAGCATAAGTGTATACCTTTGTGGATTGCCTTTTAACATCTGACATCTTAACATGTTGATTTTCTTAAATCAATTGGCAATTTCTTCACTGAATAGATAGGTCCTGCTTTATCCAATGGAGAGTTTTAATTTCCAGAAGTTTGGTGAAGCAGTGAATAAGGAGAAAGAGTTCTAACTTAATCAGTATAAACTTGTATGTTCAATCGTACTGGTATATGCTAATCAGATTAAAGTTTGTTTACGCCAGTCAAATAACAGTCAAAAATGAATAAATAGGCTAGCATAAAAACAACCACTTTGACTTACTTTTCTCGTGCGTCATGGGTCATTCCAGAATTTTTCTAAGATTGAATCTTCGCTATTTCATAGCAATCACTGTCCAAGTCTTCGAGCCAGAATGTGGCATTAATACTTAAAATGTTCATGAATCAATGTAACAGCATTCCCTTGACCTGGCCATGAATCAAAGCAAAACGATATTTCCTTTAAATGCCCTATCTCATAGACAATAAAACAGACCTTGTGCCATCTTCAATGCATTTTCAAATGAAAGATATCATCTCACCAAATTGCCACCATATTTTCATAAAGTCAAACGCTACCACCCAATCTGACATAACAAATATTATTGTAGTAATCAGTAAAAAAAAAGCAGTTGGCACTAACCTTTAAAACAAACTGAACCACTGCAATTATAGAGTTTGGCTAGCTCAATTTTTACTGCAATTCACATGACACACTGGACCTTAGTACCAAAAGTTTAAAAATAAACTACAAGAGGATAAGCTGACTATTTTCAGAGGGTAATCATATCATATAGCTTGTTAAAGAGGAAACTTTTGTCAAAATAAGCAACATTTGCTATTTTGAACAATAAAAAGAAAAACCCCAAAGTCGGAATCTGGGGTTTGGTACTGCCTCAACAACAAGAAACACAGGTTAGCAATAGAGGAAAAGCACTACCAAAACAAGCTTAAGGCAGCAAAGAGATGCAAGGAGCAAGAGGTCTCGCCACCGTCGTATCTCCAGTGCCGCCATCAGTCTCAACACGCCGTCAAGGGACCCCCGCTGTCTTCCTTAATTTCTTTTCTTTCAATTTCTGTTGAGTGGTGGGAAAATAGGGAAGGGGAAGTCCAACTCTTGAACGGGGTCACGATGGTAGTGCCGATGCGGCGGCGAGGAAGAATTGGAAGCAAGAACAAGCTCGCATAGGAGCAATTTCAGTTTAAAGGGAAAAGAGAGCGGAGCCCGGGGTTGAGTCAGACAAAGAGCAGAGTATGGCCGTAGGCGGCGAGAGCAGGGTTAGGTTTAGTACTAGGGCGGAGGTGGTGCTGCGCTGAGAGAGGAAGTGAAAATATGGGGAAAACTTCCGAGGCGGCGGGGTTTGAGGGCGGCTAAGGGTTTGGGGAGCTGATTGGGTTTATGTTTCTGATTTTCACTTGACAGGAAAGATTCACGGCAATTGACAAAAATATTGGGAGTAAAAATATTTCTGATTGGATACATTCACTTGAGAACGAAATTAAGTTGCAATGCATTAGATTTTATCATCAATAGTAAATGATGAGATCGTAAGGTAATATATGGGCCTCTTGTACGTTGTATACAATCATATAGTAGAGGATCAGTAACTTATTGTTGTTATAAGATCTACCATTATTTTTTTGAAGGAACGGTATGAATTAAAATTAGAAAAGTTAACGGTAAAATTTTCATAAAATAGTTCAATTTTTCATCTACGCGTATCATATAGCTAGATTATTGTCGATATGTAATTTGATCATATGTTTAATTTATAAGTAACACGGATATTAGTTTTGAATTCTTGGCCATATATTTTTCAAAAATAAACTCCGTGTGATCAATGGTCAAATTAACTTTAAATTTCATCATATTTCATTTTTAAGCAATCTATATAGTATTCTTGAAATTGAACGGTTTGGATTGATCACATGTTGTTTTGGATGTGCGAGAAAGCATTTTAACAAGCAATCATGATACTAATGCATAGAATATGAACTTGAATTATTCACTAATGTGCTTCTCATCACATAAAATATATCAAATTACCAATCCAAACCATTGGAATTGAAAAAACATTGCTTAGATTGCTTCATAGTAAAATATTATCACGTTTTGAGTTTATTTAATTGTCCATCACAGGAATTTATTTTTGTAACAATGAAGGGTCATAATTTAAAATGTCTTGATGAATACTAAAATAACTGTGAAATGTAACAAAAATTTTTTTTTTTTATACAACATGGATCCTTGATCTTTTTATATTTTTATATTATTTTTGCCATTTTTAATGATTTTTTTAATTTTTTTCAGAAGTTGCAATATTCTGACATTACAACATCGTTTTTGATATAAACAACACTAGAGACAGTATGATTGTGAATATAGCGTAGTGGTGATCGAGTGAGGGTGAGGCACAATCGTCTATGTCAGAACCACTTTGGTTCGATTCTCGGACGCCACTTATTTTTCTCCCATTTCTTTTATATAATGTTATTATATCGGAAAAAAATAATTATAATTGAATATAGATATAAGAGTTATGTTATTATACTAATGTTAGTATTTCGGACGCCTCAAAATTTTATGTCATCGACCACTTCTACATGAAAGTGAATATGCGAAATCATGATTTATGATGCTCAATAAATTCTTTATATGAAAATATTGGGACTACAAAAATTTTCATTTTTATAATTTTATAAGTATTTGTTTTGAATTTTTGAAAAGACATCATAAATGTTAATAAAAATATTGATGTTTGTACATGCTATTTGCAATAATGCAAAACAAATACTTAGAAAACTCTAAAAATGAAAATGTTTTTTATTCCCCAATATTTTCATATAAAAAATTATTGAGCATCATAAATTGTGATTTCGGACACGATAACATAAAATTTTGAGGCGTCCGAAATGCTAACGTTAGTATAATAACCTAACTCTTATATCTATATTCAAATATAATTATTTTTTATAATTAAAAGTTGAAATTATATACTTATTCTCAACGATTGTGAAATTTGGGTGTTGTCAATTTCACATTTCATATTCACATATTTAAAGGTACACAAATAATAAAAGTACATATTATGCTTAAAAAACATAGAATTCGGTGAAATTTTGCCGGGAGACGAATTATTTTCCCGCGAGATGAATTTTTTCCCGGAGACGAAACTTTTGGTGGGGGGGGGGGGGGGGAATAAAGTGGCGCCCCGCGCCAAGGTGATGACAAATTTTGAGCCCCTGCTACATCAATTTGATGTAGCATGTTATGTGGCCAGCCACGCTTTTGGTAGGAAAAAAATAAAATTTAATAAATATGGTTAAAAAGTGTAGTATACACCCAACACTAGTCTTAGTGTAGCATAACAATGTAGCAAATATAGGGAAACAGCAACACTAATCAAACCATGTGGCCAGGTTTGTGTTGCTGTATGCCAATTTTGTAGTAGTGTTGTAGCCTAACTCTTTAATTATATATATATATGAGTAAAACTACGGTGTTCTTAAGCTCACAGAGGCCTCCCGTGAGCTTAACCCCAAAAACATACCAAATCATATCCAAATTTTGATTTATATGGCTCAATAAATTCTTTAAATCGAAATCTTATAGCATGCAATTTTTTTTTCATTTTTGGAGATTTTTAAATATTTATTTTGGATTTTTTAATAGCAACTATATATATACAATATTAATAAAATAATCAATGTTTCACATGTAACTTTTAAAAAAAAAATCTAAAATAAATACTTAAAAATCTCTAAAAATGAAAAATTTTTGCATGACACATGATTTTGATATAAATTTAGTCATATAAATCAAAATTTGGATATGATTTGATATGTTTTTGACAAAATGTTCTAAATAGCGCACTATAGCGTTTTCCGGACCCAAAACGTGATGCTATGGACCAACACTGTGCAAGTTGCGCTATTTCCGCTATAGCGCATAGCGTGATAGCGCTAAAATAGCGCGCTATGCTACATAACATATTTTTTCAGAAGATGAGGATAATGAGCCGCCAGTTAAGTCTGATACTGAGCCAACAGATAATGAAGTGTCTGAAGAATCTATAGAATAATATATAGTTTGACTTGAAATTAGAGTAAAACCTGATATATATGATATTTTGTATAGGGTTGATAATAGGATTAGTGCGTTTTGTGTAGGAAATGACTTAGGATTAATGACTCTTTTGTGTAGGAATCCAGGAAATGACATTTTTTGTGCAGGAAATGACACAATTTACGACAGTTTAGATCATTTTGTATGGAAAACAATCCTATATCAGATATTTTGAATAGCAACTCGGACTTTGTACTAGTTTAATGCAAAAATATTAGTTTGTTAATTATTTTGTTTTGATTATTTGCTCTATAGAATTCTTATAGAATTCTTTGTAATGTTGAAATTTAATACAAAAATATAATACAATTCATAAAATTAATGGACACACTACGTATGATAGCTCCCGCTGTAGCAGCGATAGCTTTTCTGAAGACCCGCCGCGATGACGCTATAATCGCAATTTAGAACCTTGCTTTTTGGTGTTAAGCTCAGGGAGGCCCCGTGAATATAGATATCAGGGGAATCAGCCCTTAATTACTGATCATTATCTTGATAATATATATCAGCTGAAAATTCATATGTTTAATTTGGCCTTTTGGGGGATCGGTGCATGTGTATATTTGCCATAGCATTAGCATAGCACTTAGCACAGATGGAGCCAAATGCATGCAGTACGTATTGCAGTGGCCGGGGTATATATATATATATATCTTTTTTGGTTGTTAGCAGGGGTACTAGCTAATAGGGTTGGTGCATATTGTGCCATTTCATTAGATTAAATTTAGAGTAATACCTAGCATTCATAGAAAAACCGTACATATATAGCGTCTATAAGTTACATTCGGAATGTATTTGTTACATTTTAGGATATATTTATTATATTTCGTACACATCTATAAATTTATAAACGGTTTTCAATGGATACAAGATGTTTCTCTTAAATTTAATTGACATCCACCAACAGAGCGCTTTGCGGCACCGCTACCTTCATTGGTTGAATTGCCGTGCTGCAACCAGAGCCCAGAGGCAGCTAGCAACATACATTAATTGAGGAGGGATCCAATAACACACAAAATTTTGACATAAATGTTATACTAAATCATATAAATTTTTAAAAAATCTTAAAATAGAAATCTTTTACAAACATGTTTATTTTCTTATAGATCGATTGTGTTTCAAATTTCACTCAATTTGAGTGTCATTTGATACTCCATCAATCACAATCAAGTTTATATAGTAATTAGAACGGTCTTAATTTAATGATTATTGATGAAGTATCAAATAACACTAAAATTGAATATAATTTGAAACACAATCAATCTATAAGTAAATGAATATGTGTATAAAAGATTTCTCCCCGAAAAGCAATGGGGAGTGGTGAAATGAAAAATTCACTTTTTTCAAAAAAAAATTGTTTATAAAAGATTTTCTATTTTTAAGATTCTTATAAATTTATATGATTTAGTGTAACATTTGTGTCAAAAAAAATTTTGTGTCATTTGATCCCTCATATTAATTATAGGGTCCGTTAATTATATGAGTGAAGATAGGGTGAGCTTGCCCCATAAGCGCACATCCAAAAACATATAAAATCACATTTAAATTTTAATTTATATGCCTCAATAAATTCTTTATATCAAAATCATATGGTATTCAAAAAAAAATTTCATTTTTGAAAATTTTTTAAGTAATAGTTTGAGTTTTTTAAAATAATACATAAAACATTAATTATTTTATTAATATTGTATAGTTACTTTGAAAATTTTTCATATTTTATGCATATACAAAAATTATACCAGTTTGATTTTATTTTCATGTGCATCAAGCATTAACAAAAAATCAACGGTTCAAATTTATGATTTTTTCTCCTCTCTTGATAATCACTTTCGAAATAATGTTAAACTTTATCATTTTTTATGTATTTGTTATTGAGATATTATAGAATATATCTAATGGTTCAGATTTTTCCATTTATGCATAAATAAAAAAATGATCACCATGGGCATTAATTGATGCCCATGGTTATTGGATCCCTCCTCATATAAGAGGGGTATATAAGTAAATAGTTGTGTTACAAAGAGATCTAGCTAGCTAGCTATATATATAGTTAATTTTACTACTGCCGCAGAGAACCCAATTTAATTATATATAATAAGTTAATAAGGCATTAATTAATTAATACTTGGCGGCCGAGTTGCACCGATGTCTCCTCCAATTGGTTCCCAGAAGTCTCACTTTTACATGACAAAATTATTAGGGAAGAGTTACCTGTCTGTCTTTTTTGTTTGTCTAGCTCTTACAAGTTACAATTCACTCTCACCTCATTGGATGAAATTAAAGTACATATGTTTTAACGAATTCACATCGCCTAAAATACTTCACAGATGGGAGTACTGCCCAGAGACAGAATCCTCCTATAAATCTAGTCGGCACGGAAATTGAGGCTGCCCGTATTTTTCTCTTAGATGTAGTAACTGACCATTCCAGAAGATATGCACTCTGTTTTAACGAGGACTTACTATTACTGCTGCCGTTGCTTGTTGAGGATCAGACCGCATTAGATTAATTACTTGATATTTCTTGGGAACTTATTGCTACTGTACTTCCTAGCTCCCTTCCTCAACAACAAAACAAATTCTCTTACAATCCTCGATCTGTAGCCTGTAGTAGGGAACTGCCTTCATTAATTTTAAATATACGATCTGCATATATTGTACAATTAAGTTAGAGAAAACAATTAAAATTGGGAAATAATGTACGAATAGAAATATATATAGAAACATATTTTTAAATTTATAGATTAACTGTGCTTCAATTTTTTTATTATGAGAGCTAGGTTCAAATTGTTGGGTCTTGTCCCAATTTATGAGCGGGTCCATATATGTTAGTATGTTAGAGGTCAGGATGAGGCAATATATCCCGGCTAGCTGCAAGTGCTGTGGCCCGATATATATGGGGTTGTTCTCAAGGGCGGAGGTGGGGGGACACAGGGGTGCTAAGCACTCCCCATGATTTTGTATCTTCATGTTATTTTTCTGTGTAATTTGGTCAGTAATTGCTGTTTGGCCCCCCTATGATTGATGGATATATAGTTTTGTACTACTAAGCACCCCCCATAAGAAAACTCTGGCTCCGCCCCTGGTTGTTCGGCAAGGTGGTTGGCTTAAATATTTAAGCCTCACTAAGTCACACTCATTCGGAAAAAGAAAAATGGCTTAAGAAAGCTTAAGTCTTAAGCCATGGGTATTGCTTCCTTACGAATCCGGACAAGGCTTAAGTCCCGGTCAAAAGGAGGTTTAAGGAGAAACTTTTAATCCGTGCTAAGGAGCTTGCGTTCGGAATAATTAAGAAACTAAGGAAGCTAAAGAAAATCTAAGGAGACCTAAAGAGGGGCTGCCGAACGGCCCCTATGGGTCTTGAGCTCTCTTTAAGGGAAGGTAGCTCAGCCTCTCGTGACTCTCATGTGATCCGTCGATTGTACGTACGGTGAGGACAATATGATGTTCGGGTTTGCGGTTATATATCTTCTACGAGTTGTAGAAAACACATGCATGTTCGTAGATCATTAATTTGTGGGATGCAAATTAAGATGGTTAATTAACTCGATCGAGTCCTTGGTGATTCTCCATGCATTGGAGTGGAGATGGGTAATCCCTTAATTAATTGCACGTGTTGTGCAAGGATGACAACTATATATAGCAACTCGATCGGTTAATTTCCTTGTTAAACTAAAACTCAGATTAATTTGTATATCTTTTAATTTCATTATGCATATGTCATTGTGTATATATTATAAGTTGTGCATACAATGTGTTTGATAAAATGATTAAAAAGATTTATTTGGTTTTCGAGTTCCCTTCATATATAATTTTGTATATTTACGCCTACAAATAAAATATGAAATGGGATGGCTACAGTGCTACATGCATGTACGTGTGTCAATGCTGACTTTGATGAGTTGACAATTTGAGTCAATCTCTGTTCACTTTTAAGATTCAAACTAATCGAGAAAATTATCGTTTCAAATCTCTTTTGTGTGCTCCTTAACATTTATAAACACCAATCTAATTAAAAACTTTATTGAATGACTAAAAAGGTAGTAGCAAAATTAGCTACCCCTCCTTGTTTTGGGCTGAAATTATTATTTCTTATAATAAATTTTTAAGATAATATGTAATTGGCCTTAATTTGATATAATTTATATGGGCCTTAATTTTAATGGGCTGAGAACGTCAACGGGCATTAACGTACATCAACGATTCTGATCTATCGAAGAAAATGATCAACGGCTTAGAGGTGAGGATAGCCATTTCATGTCATTTTTTCCAATATGCTTTTATTATTAGCAAGGATATATAGTACCATAGCCTATTTCAATAAGTATAATGCAGCATTTCCGTGAGTTTAAGCTCATGCATATGGAGCTGTTTCGTAATTTTTTTCAAATATTGATTTATATGTCTTAATAAATTTTTTAAAAATCTTAATAATTTCTTTCAATTTAATTCTTTATATCAAAATCTGAATGGATACAAGAATTTTCTATTTTTGAATTTTTTTTAAAGTATTAATTTGTTTCAGATTTTTTTAAATTGATTATACAGTATTAACAAAATAATTAATATTTTTATATCAGTTTTAAAATTTTTCAAAAAAAAAATATAATTAGATCCAGAGGCTATGATATTTGTTACTACTTAGTAGAAAGAAAAAGAAAGATTTGCAAAGTATTACGTGTCAGGCTGCTAAAGAGCTACCGACTTCTGTCCCTAAGAGAACCGGCAAGGTCGTGGAATTAATAATTAAAGAAGATAAAAAAAAAAATTGAAATTAATTATGATATTCTCAATCTCAGGTTGAAGTTGAACGTCAATTAATTTGGTTTGTTCAAGAATGAAAACCTAGATGTTTGTGCTTCAAGTGAAATTAAGTTGTTCATGGTTTGGGGAAAGTCTAGATCTCTGCTCCCAGTCCCACCGAATATTATATATAGATCGAGCTAATTATTAACTACATTAATTAAAATTAACTTAGATGTGGTAAAAACGAAACACAATTTGCCATAATTAAGCTGCATGCCTATTAAATTAAATTAAATAGCCTCAAATCAGATCGAGCTAGGCGCATTAATTAGTTCACGATTTGATTTAATTACTGCAGGGCGTGCCATTTCCATTTACAATCCCTGTCTTCAGAATTTTGATAATGTTTTTTCTTTTTCTTTCAAAAGCTAGCTTTGATTTAAAAGTTTTTTTTTTTTAATAACGGATTATTATTTTTGCCATTAATTATTGGTTAAATGCATGCTTCCTAATTTTATTAGCTGAGTTTAATTGTGTGACTTGTGTCACTATATATTTAATAATTTGACGAGGTAAACCCAAAGATTAATGGGGAGTGCTATTTTGAGGGTAGAAATTGCTATTTTGAGGGAGGAGAGATTTTTTTCCCTTCTTTTGCCGGTTTTGCCCTCGTTAATGCGTTCTTCTCGTCTGCACTTTGCTCTCTGGTCTCTACAAAAGAATATCCCAATACATTTACTTCAGTGGCCCCACAGGTTACTAATATGCTTCAGCTCTGGATTGTTTGTGGCTTACAACTCTAGCCATATATACAGTATATAGGATAATAAGAATGAATTTCTTCTCTTCTATCCAAAAATAAAAAATAAAAAAAAATAGAAAAGGTCCGTAAATATAGGTTGGATTAGAATATTTCTCTTGTACAGTTAATCTTTCGTTTTAGTGAAATTAAATATTTTCAACATGACTAAATAATAAAGGATATAATTACATTCAAAAAATATAGGTTGGATTAGAATATTTCTCTTGTACAGTTGAATATAAAATTGTGTTTGACGGCAATTGCTTTAGTATTTACTGCCAAACGTACTTTTAAGATTCAATGAATTATTATATATGGCCTTTTTAATAATTGAAAATATTATAATCCCATTATAATGAAACGCATTTTGTATATATTTATGTGTAAATAATTAGCTTTATATTTGAGGGATAAGCCACTTATAATCTCATAGCAATAGCAATTAATTAAAACAATCTGCGTAAATTCATTGAGAATTTCATTTTGCTTTGGAATGTGTATTAGCAAGATAACTTCTTTCAAAGCTAACAAAAAGAAGATAATTAATGAGGACAAAAGTGGCATTAAGAGGAAAAAACTGCTCTCCTCCCTCAAAATAGCAATTCCTTCCCTCAAAATAGCACTCCCCAAAATTAATGTTCAAGGAGAACTCTTCATCAGTTTCGAGCAGAAATACTAGAAAACTTGTGTGTGAGGTAGGTACGTCTACTAAATTTTAGATATCCTTACTAATAATAAAAGGAGGAGTTGATTTGGAGATTGAAATTGCTATATGTTCAGGGGCATTTTCAGCCGTCGGATGCATCAATCTAAATTAATCAGAGTCGTTGATCATCTATTTTGATGATTCAATCTCCAACCAAAAACCAAACCAAATAAATGCATTGTCTTTTCCCAAAAAAAAGAAAAAATGAAAACGCGCGTCAAGGTTGAATTTTTTTTTTTTTTTTGAGGAAATGTCAAGGTTGAATTAAATTGGTTTTTAGTTTTTAGTCACCTAGGACAATGTGACCTGTGTTGTTGGTTTTAATTAAAATCAGAAGTTCATAATTAGGAAACTATATTACTTGATAATCATGAGTCAAGAATAATTATTCACTTAGACGTTTGATTATGGATTAACATTATTAGGTGCCCCATTATACATATAACATATATCAAAATTATATAAGTTCTCAAAATAGCACAAATCTTATTTTAGATTTTGTTACTAAATTAATTAATTCAGAAAAATAAGATAAAATAAAATAAATTAAAGGTGTCATATGTTACAATATCATTTTAATGTTGTATATATTTTTTTTGTTTCTTCTCAGTAAACATTGTTTATAAATTTTAACTTATTAAAAAAACTAATAAACAAAATTACTTCAAATCATAACTAAAATAAAATTTCATTATGAGTAATTTTATTTAGTTATAACAATGTTGAAAATATTCATATCAAAAAATTTATATTAAATAAGATCCGTTGCAACGCACGGGCAAGATACTAGTAATAATATATATAGCAACAAATTAAGCTTATATATATGGATTATTTATTGTAGGATTTATGAAATTTAAAATAAATGCCTATCATTTATTTCAGTTAATATGTTTTAATTAATTAAGAACTAAAATTAATTAAGAGAAAGCAACTTAATTATGAGCTAGCTTCATGTGCAGTTGTTGTGTCTATATATGATGCATCCACGTACCTTGGAAAACAATAGCTAGAATTAATGTCCCAAATTAAAGAATGAGGCTTAATTATATTGGTTGGGTGAACTGAACTGAAGGCACCTCCATTTGCTCTTTAATTTGCCTTTTCTTTATTTAATTTCTTGGTGGGAACCTCACATGACATAATTAACAATATATAGTCAATAGTGGGTATTTAACAAAAGTAAGGCAACTATTTCTATTTTATTTTCATCCCTTGTTACTTTTCAAGCTTCTACGAAAGATTGGATTAGAAGCATTGAACCTCAATATATAATTCGCCCATGTAAAGATCGATCTTTTGAGTCACCTAGCTATAGCTATAGCTAGCTAGAGGTAAGTGTAAGTGTTATCTTTACCAAACATTAATTAATTAAGAATTAATGGTCTGTCTTTATATATATATATATATATATATAATATAATCTAGCTTGCTTTACCTTTAGCAAAGGTAATGCAAACTTTTTCATCAATATTGTAAATATATAAATATATATGTCTGTATGCATGTATTATTATGCAGTGATGGTAAATGCTGACACATCATATATATAGGGGATAATTAAGGTTAAGGTCAGTCCATATTCCATGACAAGAGACATTAATTAATTAATGCATAACGGATTTAAGTACAGTACTGCTTTTGGCTGCATGTCGGACGCTGATTAATCCAATATGATGATCAACTTGATGCAGTACGTACGTATTAGTGTTTTAGAAACACCGAAAACGGTACGTACGTACGTACATGCATGCCTCATGGACGTATAAGGTATATATCGTCAATCGAATCGACTAAACATTAATTATACCACCCATTAATTGCACTTTTACGGACATTTTTGCCTTTTATGAATCTATGATATATCATCGATGAAGTTAATACAAAAGTAGTTGTGTGTATCGTGTAAGCAATTTGAAACTTGATCATATATGCATTCATTCAAGAAGTTTAGTACAAGCATTTATGTGCATAGTACAAAAAAAAAAAAAAAAAAAAAAACATTAAACAAGTATTTAATTATGTGCATAGTACGTACGTATAATCAATTTTAAACTTAATATATACATTCAATTAGAAGTTTAGTATAAAGTATAAACACTTGTTGCGATGATTTTTGGATTAGTTTGAAGAGTATCTACCATCAAGATAAATATATATATAGTAGGTGTTAGTTCAGGAAGCTGGAGAACTGGCATGGGAGGGGAGAGAGTTATATATGCAAGGTCATTACTCGATCAAACAATGTAACATTAACACTTTTCGCTCCAATCTTAATTTCCTCTTTTTTTCTATTTTTATTTTTCATTTATCATTTCTCTCTTATGTTATGTCTGTCTTATTCTGCTACCTATAGACTCTTTTTCATTTAGATAGATAGATATATAGATAGATAGATAGTAGTGGCGGTACGTAGTGGGTTCCTTGCCCCAGCCGGCCCGTGTTACCCGTGTATATATGGTTCCCTTATTTTCATTTGCTATATATATATATATATATAATAGTAAATTGGTAATGAACTGGATACAATGATCGAGGCTTTTATAATTTGTGAATGGAGAAGATCTATTTATAGATTAAGATGTCATCCAGACATTTCACTGTAGGTACTGGGGCGCCGCTGTACGTACGTGCCAAGTGTCAAGTGCGGAATTTGTGACAAAAATGAATACGAAAATTAACTCAAAGCAATGAAAAAATGTTATGCTTGTGCTTGTGCAGCTGCACAATGAGGGCGCTGAAAAGGACGACCAAAAAGTAAGGAAGGTTGGTTGGTGGTTCGGTCGGCATTTTCCCACAATTCAATTAAGTATTAATTCCTTTTTCATATATATATATATATATATATATATTCCTGAGACTAGCTAACTAATATAGTACTGAAGTTGTTTACTTTTTAATTTTTATAGTTAATTTTGTGGTGTTTGGCAAATGTCATTTCTGGATGCATATATGCTGCATGCGGCGCCGGCTAGCTCTTCAAATGCAATTGGGGTCTCATCATATATATATTTTTCTAATTAATTAAGTTTTGAGATAGCACAGATATTGACCTTTTCTTTAATTAATTAATTCTGATGTAGCACCGAATTAATATTGGCAGCTAATTAAAGAAAATTAATAATGAAGAAGAAATAAAAGCATGAGAGGTGGCTTGTCTGTCTGTCCTGGTTGCTGACATAACACTATAACAGAAGAGAAGAGAAGAGAAGAGAAGCAGGCAGCTTGGAATTAGGTTGGGTGAAGGCCAGACCAGGTTACAGATACAGGGGTCCGCACAGGCCCAATTAAGTTCCCTGCTGAGGCTGCACGTACTGCTACTCTTGCTCTTGCCTCTTGGTCTTGACTCTTGGGGCTGTCTATATATGTCTCCAAATTAAGTCCAATCCAACCAACTAATCTAATCTAATCTAATGTAATGCTGAGGTCTTGTTTTGGAGGCCAGGCAGGCCGCCTGCTGAGACAGCTGAGTGCTGAGGTGAACTCTCTTTCTTTATGAGTTCTGAGTTCTGACCCACAACCACAAGAGCACATGGGATGCATCTAAATTCATTCCAAACATAAAACATGGTCTGTCTGTCTAATTTTGTCACACCTAGCTTAGCTTTGGTGCTCAAGTGCTCAACCATGCCAATCCCCTCTTAAGCTTAAGCTTGTACCGTCAAATTCAATACATGCATGTTAACATATATTAATTGCACCCTTTGTTTGGATTTGGAACAGCAAGAGCCCAGAACCAAAAACCAAGAGGCAATTAATCACCGTACGAATACGATCTTTGTTGATCCATTTTTCTGGCTGGCAACTGCCAAGGCCCAAAAGTCAAGGCCCAAGAAGAAACCACCTTTACATGAGATGAGCCTAGGCAGCTATGATTTATAAATAAATAATAGTGGTCTTCGGCGTGAAAGCCTATTATCTTATCTTATGTTATTGTTTTTTCCAAAGTAAATCTTATGTTATTGTTGGTGCCATCGCTATTCGCTAAGCAATATAACGCAGGGAAATTGCTGTGACTAAACATAAACAACTAAGAAGAATATAATATCCAGAACTCTATATTTTATTCTGACAATATCACTATATCTCATTGCAAACTTTATGTTTATAAAAGGATATATACAACAGAAAATATTTTGACACTAATTCAAATCTCAAGTAATCCATGCCATGCCTCTCTCTTGGACAACATGAGATATCCCCATGAATTTAATTTAATTTTGTATATTATACCCAAAAAATGAAGGTGATGAATACGAATCTCATATAAACTAGAGAACTACCCCTTTGGATAGCTATCATTACCAACTACCAAGCCTATAAACCGGTGAGAAACCGACCTACAGCTCAAAGAATAAACCTTGAATTGATATACACAACCAAAAAAACCAAAATTTCCTGTGACAAAAAGGAAACGGAAAGAAAGAAAGAAAGTATGAACTATGAACACTCCTAAACTATGGTTGCAATTGTTGCTGCTGCTGCATCATTTGAACTTCTTGTCGAGTGGTACCAGATGAATTGTCTGTATGAGGTGTGCTTGTTCTACCTGTGAGGTTGTTAAATTTCTCTGCTTCCCTTGCGATTTGGATATCACTTGGCATGGCAAACTCCAAGAAAGCTTTTCCCACAAAATGAGGTATCATGCCAACTATTATTATCCCAAGCAAGCAAAACCAAAATCTCCATGTCCCCATCATATGATATATTGCCCTGAACACATTAAACTAAACTAATTACTAATCTACTTTTTGAAGTTTATGTCAGTTCAAATTTGGTCCATAAATACAAATCAAGAGTATGCCAATATAAAAGAACTTTCAGAGCTCAAAATAGTAATATATGAACTATATATAATATCAAACAGCTGGGGTTTGAAGGAATTTAAAGAAACAACAAAGACATAAGTCAAGAGAAAGAAAAGGCGTACCAGTAACCAGGAAGCATCCATATTGAATCGATAATAATGACACAAATCCAAGTGGCAGCAATACTGCCCCAAATTGCAGCATGGGTGACCCAATTCCACCGTACCACATCCACAGCTAAATTTACATTTACCAAAATAACTACACCAAGGAGCCACAAATCACCTAGGCCAGACCAATCGACATCACTATGCCGGTATGCAAAATATGGCAAGAAAAATATGACGATACTTTGCCACAAAGAATCAAGCATGAACCCGATGAAGAGCTTAATGTTGTATTTTTCTTCCCTTTGGCCCGAACCATAGAGTGGAGGGTGGTTCATCAGAGTACTACGGCTCAAATCCTTGTCAAGTATGGCTACAACAATAGTTGGTACAGCAGTGTATATGACCGAGTATAGAACAGCACTCCATTCATTTATGGCATTTGTCAGTGTGAAGGCCGTGTATAAGACATACCTGAGAATTGGAAGAGAAGAAGATTCTTATTCCAAAATAAATAAATAAATAAAATATGATGTAATTATTAAGTTCAAAATTGGGAATGCCAAGAACTGGTGAAGTCTGGTAAAAGAAAAACCTTCCAGGTGCTAATTGCAAGGGACGAACAGAGAAAATTCAAGAATATTGAAAAAACTGTTGTTCACCTGGTATTATCAACATATCATCCAGTTATAACATTCTCAGTTCAATAAAACTGCAGAAACTATTCTCATAAAGAAAAAGATAATTACCAAAATAAGACAAATACGTAAACAGCATTTCGGTAAAAGTTGTAGAGGATCATATAGGCCATTCTCTGGTAATTCCAGTGTCCATGCACTAACAGAAGGGGTACCAGAAATCTAAACTGTGCCATGGCAAAATCAGAAGCCATGACAGCCTGCCGTCCCTCCTGCCCACTTATCCCTATTCCAACATCCGCCATTTGTATCATTGACACGTCATTTGCTCCTGCATATAAATAAAAGTGACTCTTCATTGCATAAAGAAAAACTTTTTATTTCCCTGCGATAGAGGGTATATTTGATTTCTTAACCAAAAGAGACTTGCATTATTGTCAGTCAGAAATTGACAATGAAACAAGGGATTTGGGAAGCATGGTACTTACCATCTCCAATAGCAAGTGTCATATCATCTGTACGGTTCTTGATAAGAGCAACGATACCGGCCTTCTGGAGTGGAGCCACACGGCAGCACAAAACAACATCACACCTTGTAGCCACTTGGAATAACTGCACACAAAGTATCATCAATTTGTATCTTCTATCATTTTGCATTTGGTGGCTCCAAAGAGAAAAAAGAAAAGAAGAAAGCTTTAGTACCTGTCCTTCTAATTCAGTCTGATCAAGAACATAGACAAGGCTATTTCCATCAATTATCAGAGCCTGCTGTTTGTTCGAATTGGTCATCTTCTCTGACAAGGCAACAGCATCAGCCAAACTTTTTCTACATGAGTCCCTGGTATTGGCATTAATCACAATCTGATTCATCTCTCTAGTGAGCAGTTTACAAGAAAATCCGATGGAGATGGCAGTCTCCTGTTTGTCCCCAGTCAAAACCCACACCTTAATTGCAGCTTGCCTCAACTTCTCTATTGCCTCAGGCACCCCCTGTTGCAGTTTGTCTTCTATACCAGTGGCACCGAGAAGTTGCAACTCGGTTTCCATCTTGGATGCAAGTGCGCGCAACTGTGTCCCGCGGCCAAGGAGTGCTGTGCTGGCTCTCTCATATGCACTCTGCCATTCCTCAAACTCAGCATTGGTCAGATTGCGCATGCCGATGACTAAGGTTCTGAGTCCAATATTAGAGTAGCTATGGAGGTGAGTCTCAGTGAGACGAGTGACATCGGGATTTAGGGTGGCATCGAGGATGCTGAACATTGAACTATCAGCACCCTTGACAAAGAGCTTAACGGATTTGTCTGGGCACTCTATAATAACAGACATCCGCTTGCGGTCACTGTCAAATTCATGTAGACCCAACACATTGTAACTGCAGCAGCAGATAGAGAAAATATGTCAGTTTAATATAACTAAAAGAAAAAATAAAACTAATAAATGAATTAAACTAAGCAATAATTATCATTGAAATACAGAAACTTGCGATTACAAATTGTTGGGAATTTTTAAATTATGTATGCAGTTAATTGTTCCTAAACTATGAGGGTTATCATAATGTATTAGTATATTAGCAGTTCAATAATATATATAAGTTCCACCAATCCACCTTGTCTAGCTATATAGCTAAAGCTAGCTACTCTACTCTAATCTGCCGGTAGAGGTGGTAGAGGGAAAATAAAAGTGAGGGAGTTCGATTGTGGTTGTGGCATGCAGCAGATTACGCATGGCCCATGGCCCATGGAAATGATGGCCCATAATTGTGCATGTGCTAATCCCGGCTTGGCCGCTTCCTCCGTCTCCGTCTCCGTCTCCGTCTAGTTAGTCTATACTCTATATATATCTTACCTATTTTCCTTTCGCTCACATGATCAATCTATAAACTAATTAATAATAATTCTGTAAACTTTTTCTATCTTTAAAAAATCTTACCCTTTTTTATAGAATTTATTAAAACTCTTATCATTAAGTTGTCAAAATATGTATTATCAATATGAGGAATCCAATAACCAAATAAAAAATAATGTCATTGATGATCACATAATTGCTTATATATGTTTACAAAGTTAAATTGTTAGATATATTCTAAACCTCAATAATATATACATAAAAATGATGAAAATTTAACATCACAGTCTCTATGTATAGACTTTCTTTTTTTTTTTCTTTTCTTTTTTTTTTTTTTTTGAAAGTAAATACGGATACAGATACGGACTCTACGGTTGATAGCAAGACAAGATAGACGACCGCAGCCTGCGTGTTGACTTTTGGAAAGGATTTAATAGGAATCCTGATGTTCATCTCAAAAAAAAAAAAAAAAGAATCCTGATGTTATGCTTATGCAAACTGTGTGGTACTTCAATGAACATGACACAACCCATGTCTGAACTCTGAACTCCCAACCAATGAAATGGATGGAACTCAGTCATTTAAATTTCGGAAAAGATCTTGTAATATTATATGGGAGCTGCTATGGTAACACCATCGGTGATATCGTTGGTGATACTATAAACTTTGTCTTGGTCAAACGAACTAATTGTGCAACGTAACGTACTAATTGTGCAAGTAACGCACTAACTGTGCAATGTAACGGACTAACTGTGCAACGTAACGCACTAAATGTGCAACGTAACGTACTAATTGTGCAACTTACCGTACTAATTGTGCAACGTAATGTACTAATTGTGCAACTTACCGTACTAATTGTGCAACTTACAGTACTAATTGTGCAACTTAACGTACTAATTGTACAACTTTATGTACTAATTGTTCAACTTAACATCTTAATTGTTCAACTTAACATCTTAATTGTTCAACTTAACGTACTAATTATTCAACTTAACGTCTTAATTGTTCAACTTAACGTCTTAATTGTTCAACTTAACGTACTAATTATTAAACTTAACGTACTAATTGTGCACCATAACATGCTAATTGTTCAACTCAACATCAACTTAATTATAGATAGCATGTTGATGTTAAGTTTAACAATTAGTATGCTAAGTTAAATAATTAGTATGTTAAGTAAAACAATTAGTATGTTACATTGAATAATTAGCATACTAAGTTGAACAATTAACTTGTTTGACCAAGTCAAACTATACGTATCACCGATGGTATCTCCGTAGCATTTTCCATATTATGTATAATCACATGAAATAATTTTCTGAAACATGGTAGTTGTAGTTGTAGTTGTAGTTGATGTGCAGCGTAGATACAAAAGGTGGAGTGGTTGCATGACACGCAACTTCAAGAATATTTAGATCAGACAATATATATATATATATATATATTGAACAATGATCGATCAAGTTTATTAATAATTACGTGATCCCAACTAAACCTCAACTTAATTATAAATCTTAGATTGTCCCATTTGCAATTGATAAATCCTGGTATAGTTCAAAATTCCAGATCCAATCCAATGTTATCCTAAGTTGCTTAAAACTCGGAAGAAAGCTTGAAAGATGGACTACAATTTTGACGTTTGAGAAGTATTTTGTGAGTCTCTGTGACTGACT
Organism: Cyperus esculentus; assembly: GCA_030179965.1. Classification (NCBI taxonomy): domain Eukaryota; kingdom Viridiplantae; phylum Streptophyta; class Magnoliopsida; order Poales; family Cyperaceae; genus Cyperus; species Cyperus esculentus. The sequence continues at coordinate 1,708,950 of JASGLE010000030.1, forward strand.
TTGAATGGTTTTTTATAGCATTTAATTTGACCTTACTTAGTACTAATGTTTAGAGAATTTTCTAGTTGATTATAAAGCTATATAAGAAGTCAAAACTCCATCATGTAAAGATAGTAGATTGTTATTATGAATTTGAATATTTGAGTTAGAGTTATCTTCTTTTTTATACTGTGTGAGTTGAGTATGTCTTCTCTATAGTTGTATTGATTGATATTGCTTTGTGCTCGCGATATGACCTGTTCCGGCTCCTGATCCGCACCATAAATACCTTTTTAGGTTTATTTTTTACCAGAGTATTTGAATCTACAAGATGGTTTGTTGAGACAGTACATTTGGGGTTTTCAAAATTTCATATAATAATAATAATAATAATAAATAAAGCAAAGGAGAAGGATTTAGTTATCGCATCGGTATTAAATATTAATTAATTTTTAGGAAATAAAATTTGGAGCGCTGCAGAAAAACTATAATATATATGTGGCCACTGTGCATGGGCCCCGCATGATCGGTGTTGCCACGTGGAACTAATAATAACATGACATATATATGTTAATCATTTGTGGTTCTGATTTGGTAAAGGAAGGGGTAGGGGATACTATAATATAATATTAATCAATTAATTAACTTGTTGCAGGCCGGTCATACGCTATTACACATATGACATTAGCAATATAATTGCAATTTGACCACCTGCTTTTGGGATCCTAATATCCTATCCTAGCTAATATATCAATTCTAAGTGGGGAGCCCTTTTAATTTGTGCCCCCAAACTGCTTGCTGATAAATGTATTTCCCAAATGCTAAGGAACTAATCAAGTACCAAATTAAGCTATTAATTAGCTCAGGCATAATTAAGATAGATACTATAGAAGAGGTCATCTAAAAAGACAAATCAACTAACTAAAATTCTGTAGAACTAAATAAAGATAATTGATCAAGTACCTCTGCTGTTGCCCAAAAACATCAATGATGATATGGCCGGAGGTGCGTTCGATTAGCATCACTCCGTATGCTGCAGCCGCATACACCAGTGCCTGTTCGTCCGGCGACTCTCCCTGATACTCTATCACACGCGCCCCTGTTTCATCCCTCTCCACCTCAATCGGCACTATCGTGTTGCAAGTCGCAAGAGCCAAGAAGAAGTCCCGCGCACCATCTGCTTCCTTTCCCGTCCCATCCCGCAGCAGTTCGTGCAACCTCGGATCGGTTTTCACTATGTTTTTTGGTCTGAAGATAGCACCATCTCCATCAGCTGTCCAAATACAGAAGAAAACATATATAGATAGATTTTTACAACTTATGGATTAATGATTATTATGTTTGAAATTAAACTGATACTTTGGTTATGCTGATCTGGTATAGACAAGACAGTTGGGTGCATTGTGGTCAAACCGCTTTTAATACGGCAGCTACTGCTAGCAGGGCAAATGAAATTGTCTTCCATTTCCCACATTCCATTCCAGTCTTCAGAATATTTGAAAGAGATGTCTTCGAAATAGACAGCTTCACTACTATTACTATACATACAGACTACTCTATGTTCCTAATCCCTTTCATCAAAGGTAATTAAGCATTTTATATATTTTGGCAGTAGTAAAGTTGGACAACGTAAAATATTAAGAAATAATACACCCAAAACCACAACTAACATCACATAAATATTCAACAAAACAATATTTTATTTTGTTTGCCTTCGACATGTCATTTAAAATTAACATATCTTACCAAGGTCAATTGTTTGGCGCTTCAATCGGATGATGTTCATATAAAATCATACTGGTCATCAGTAAGCAGCAAGGTTAACAGCAGATCAAGCCAGACAAACTAAAGAGGATTTGATTTAAGATTACCAGAACAATTATCTCACCTTTTACGTAAGGCACATGATTCTCCTCGCCAGTACCATCGCTAACTCCACTGAAATCCAAACCGTAGACGCTTGCACATCGAAATTCCATTTTATTTTCCGTTAATGTACCCGTCTTATCCGAGAAAACATATCTAATCTGTCCCAAATCCTCATTGATATTCAGAGCTCTACACTGAAACCTCGATTTGGTGGCCGCATGATACATTTCCTTATCCTGAATCATAAAGAACGCTTGTCCCAGCCGTACCAGTTCCATTGAGATGTATAGAGAAATTGGTATCATGATCTGAAAAAGTATAACCGCGCTCATGAACGTAAACACGATCATCCATCCCTTCCCGTACCAGTTGTATGTGCCATCGTCCTTGTCCTGAAAGTCATCCTTGCGGTAAAAGGGGGCAATGCCGAGCTCATCTTGGTGAATAAAGAGCCATATTCCAGCCAGAACCATCACAATTGTGCACATTAAACCCAGCACTATCGAAAGAAAGATCGTCTCCCTGTTCATGTGCGACTCCAGCTGGCTTCTTTTAGATGGTGCACCTGAATTGTTCAACATGACCTTTGTGTCACTTCCTGTATACACCGCTATGCCAACAATCCAATTGGTGTTCTTAAGCTCACATCCACGCAATATTATATTCGATGGGCCTAAGGAGACCTTTTTTCCGTTAATCTCTGCATTTGCAAGGAAGCCGTAAATGTTTCTGTTCGGTTGTTCGCACTTGATCAGACCGGACATCTGCTCAGGCGGCGTGAACAAGGTCTCTTGCTTTGCGTACCTTGTCTTGAGATTGGACTCGCCATCGAGATTGATTGTCTGGATGTATGCAACGCCAGTGTGATCGCTGGTTGCTAACAAGACCATGTCACATGGCAGTGTCTCATTATTTGTTACTCTGATTATGTCCCCGACCTTAAATTGACATGTAACAAAACAGAGCATCTCATTAGTCAGCACTCTATTTTTCCATTCATTATTATGTGCTCGTAGTTGGATTATTTTTGTGCAAATTATTCAGGAAAATGAATTAAGGTGCCTATATATATAATCACTGGTTCGATCGGTTTGAACATCTTGAAGCGAGTTAATACCAAATAAAAAAGAAAATGTGACATGCATATGTAGTACTAATTAAAGGTTGGAAGGAAAAGATCCTTCAAGTTTGAACTTAATTTGAACACATGTGCACCATGTGAATGCCAAATGAAAAGAAATAAAAAAAAAGAATAAGTCAAAGATGTTGAGCTTTAAATTAACTTATTAATACAGCCAGAGCCAGCGTTAGTTAATTGACCAACCATTTAAGCTAATGCAAATGTGGGTCCGGAATTAGTGCAAATTAATTGCAGTTAAGTTAGAAATTGGGGAATATGAATAATTATCATATGATATAGATTTGCTATGAGAGGACTAGGCTAGCTAACCTGGATGTCCTTCCACATCTTGTGTTGAAACTCGCCATCACTGATGCTGAGCACGGCGGAGGTTCGTTTATTCTCCGTATTATCTGACCGGTGGCGCCTGAAATCCTCATATGCGTCTTTCACGGCCGTCACAAACAACACAAACACGAGAGGTAAAATGCCAAGCACCGGCGTGAACACCCCCAGCTGCGGAACAAAGTTGAGGGCTCCCAGGATGAGGAAATAAATGTAAGCCACTCGGTGGAACTGCTCGAACAGATTTCTGGGCAAGAAAGTAATGAGAGTGTACTTGGAGGTGCTGATTGAATTATTCAGAAAGTGTACGGAGGAGCCATGGGTGCGGGCAGGGTCATTTATGTAGATAAACCTGGCCTCGTCGTCGCTAAGGTCTCGATGGGAGCCGAGGCGGTCGGAGTTGCGGCGGGTGGATAAGCGGCCTAAATTAGGGGGTTGTGTGGAAGTTGGAGGGAAGAGCTGGTTGTGGTCAAAGTCGATGGGTCTGGAGCTCTGGCGCAAGATTTCGGCGAAAGTGATGGTATCGTGGGAGTGGGAGTGGGTGCGGCAGGAAGAAGATGATGAAGATTTGAGGATGGGAGCAGGGAGGGGGGAGGGAAGTTTGGTACCGGAAGTGCTGGGCTGATGATCTTGATCGGGGTGGGGAGGAGGGAGCAGAGGCTGGGGCGACCTCATCGATCATGTACACTGCAGTTAGTATGATGAGTAGGAACTAGGATTAGGAACGGTGGGGTTGAGACTTGAGACCGGAGATGATGATGCTTTAGCTTAATTAGCTTAGGCAAGGCAGGAGGATTGGATTGGATTGGTAGCTCCTGCTGCTGATTGTAGTTGGAGTTGGTTGGTTTAGGAATGAATTATTCGATAGAATAAGAGGGGAGACCTGGGAGAGGGAGAGGGAGGATTAATTTCCAATTTCCAAAGACAAAGAGGCAGCTGGCTGCTGTTTCCTTTGCTTTCCTGAGAGAGAGCTAGAGAGAAGAAGAGAAGAAGAGAAGAAGATGGAGAAGAGAAGGTCACTCGGTCATTCCATTTGAATTGAAAGGAAAGAATTGAAAGGGTTGGTTGTTGTACTTGTTGGACTAATCAAAACAGGCAGCCCTGCCACGCCCCAGCTGCCCTGCTGGAGAAGAGAAAAGTCGCAAGAGAGAGAAATGATACGCGGCATAATCATATCATTAACAATTTTAACATTTTAACATACATACATGATGATGATTCATTCATTCATTCATACACTCATACACAATTACACATACACCCACCAAATTATTTAATACACATATATAGCCACATAAACATAAGGGAACACATAGAAGAAAATGGATTTCTAGAAGCAGGCCAATTGCCAATGCAGCAAGTCAACAACTGCAAGGAATCTATTGCCCCCCGCCCCACGATCATTTGTGGCGCAGTCCGCCTCTTCTCTATCAAACGCCGCCTCATCCCTCCTCCAACTAATTACTACTTCATTTTACAATTTATTATTTACCACTTCATTACTTTTCTCATCTGTACGTAGATACTTAAACTTTTTGAGTCTTTATAATCTGGTGGAAACGTTGCAAGATCATTTCATTATTGATGGCAGCATATGATCAATTAATCTTTATGTTTTGGAAACCTGGTCTCCCATTTCTTTGTTTCAATCGCTAGTGGCCAACACGTAGCACCAATCACTACTCCCCGTTGAATCCAAAATCAGATGTGAACGCGGTAGAGCCCAAACCACCTAGAGCTAGCGAAAACTAAACAAAAAAAATGAATTTGGGCTGGGAAATTTACGATGACCCAAAGTCCCAAAATCATATATGATGACACACTGGCATAGACAAGTTAATAGATAAGAGGGGGTTAAAAAAAAGTTTTTGGATCAAGGGTGTGCACGGGCCCCCCTAGCACAACCGCTTGGTTATGCCTCTGATCGGAATTAATTGTTGCATACTTTTCATTGTTTATGTACATGTATGATCTTCACTGTAGTTCGTCGATTAAACTTTCTCACATAGTTATGATATGAATGTAGCTGAGAGAGAGAGATTAATGTTATTGATCAAAATACATGGCAACGTACAGCTAAATCCACTGTAGTTGTGTTGCCTGTAGTTGAGCCATTCACGACATGAATGACCACACAGTTGTTGTTACAACTTGCAAGAGATTGAAGACTTTTTTTAATGGATATACAAATAAAATAATATCTAAATATCTAAATATAAATGCATTATTATAATTTTCAACGAGGGGAGGGGAAGAAGGAGAATGGGAGTGTGAGATCATCACTTTGGTCATCATCAAGATCAAGGAACCTTCCATTAAATAAATAAATATCGGAATTCGGAAGCTAGCCCAATCAATGCGCATCATCTAATTTCTGGATTTAGAGTTTTAGACACACGGCCACGGCCCATCGATGATATATATAACAGTCAATTCAAATATTCAATTCCACAGTTTGAAATTAGAAATTAGTCTTCAATCATTCGTCTTTCCGGAATCCAGACGCTCCTCTCCTCTCCTCTTCTGGACGTCTCCAACTCCATGTATACTTGCGAATTAGTTTACTCTCTCTTTCCGTTTCAAAGACTCCTCCCCCGTTCTTCTAGAACTAGAAAAGAAAATTCACACAACAGAACAGTTAGTTACATAACATAATTAACGAGATTCAATTAGTCAACACTTCTGGGCTGGCATGGGCATGACAGGTACGTATGAATATGATGACCATCTCATGTCATCTCCCTATAAAAGTCTTTAATTTTGAGCAACATCCACCAAATCAAATGATCTTGCCGGAACCTTCATTTATTAAGAATAATTATTTATTTATTTATTGTTGCTATTGTTATTGCCGTCGTGGTCTATGTTGTTTGAGAATTCAGAATTAATTGTCAACAGCGCGCCATATTACCTTATCTGTAACTTGCATGTGTACTTTTGACTCGATGAGAATGATTTTTTCACCCGCCATACGTCATATATACTCCGTAGAAGTTAGAAGAGAGGAGTATTATGAAAAAAAGATAATAATAAAAAAAAAGTATAGAACTAAATTCTAAAGTGAGCTTCAGGAGATCGGAATTAAGATCGATCGATGCCATCATCTCTCACTTTGTATGGATCTTAATTTCTAGTATTCAGGCCAGGAAGGCTGATATTCAGAAGGGTCACAGTGTCTCTCACTCTCACACAAAACGGTTTCACCAATAACTTATTTTAGCTGTTATCGTCCCCTCTAAGACGAAATTTCTAATTTTCAATTAGGATTAATTTCCTTTTATTTTTTTCTAATAATTAATTAGGTTTCTTGCAGTAGCTCCTTAATTTTGACGCATGCAACAGCTCTTTTTATCAATCATCTCCTTCGCCTATGGGCAGGGGCGGATCTAAGGGGGGTGCCAGGGGCGCCCGGGCCCTCCTTAGCCTGGTAGAAATTATTGAATCCCAGTTTTTTATGTTTAACTCAAGTTCATATTTGATGTTATTTTAGTCAATTTGATGCTGAAATTCATTTGTTTGACATCAAAACATGAACAATGATTAATTAAATAAATATTTTGTTACTTAAGTATGTAATTAACTCTTAATGTGATATATATTTTGTTGAATATATATAAAAATTGTATATTATAATAATTATTTTTATTCTTTGAATCATGAAAAGTGACCCCTTTAAATCCCTTTTGGATCAATTTTTAGAAAATTGGAACTATGAATCGTCCCGGTCCCCCTTTCATACTAGTCATGGATCCGCCACTGCCTATGGGTGGCTTTCATTTTTCTTTTTTGAAAACAGCCTATATATGGTATGGGTGCCTTTCCACAACAACAAAAATTATATATATGTATATATATATATATATATCTGGTACTCTGAAATTATCTAGTCCAAACCAACAATTCGAGAGAAAGCTCGTTTGATTACATTTAGAAATAACAAATCAACTTGCTAACATAATTGTACTTCGCAAATCTATCTATATGCCCTCAAAAAGATAACCAAATATCAGCCATGCCTTCGTGTTATTGGCAATTTTGTTTTTGTCTTTCAAATAGGTCTCATGGCTCATGCCTCAGTCTCCAACTCTAGTTTAATTTTAATTTTTATGACAAGAAAGGTGTTAGTGGGGGATGACGTAACCAAAATACTTTTAGAATATATACCTCTTTGACGAAGAAAGGTAGAGCTCTCTCATTGATTTGAGTTTTGAAGTCGTCCGGTCTTATCATCAGACCGTTAGTATAAGTTTTAGCTGCCTCCATTTTTTTCAAATGGAGAGGTATTTGGAGACATTGGTTTTATGTTGTTTATCATTGATTGTTCGTCAAGAGTGTGATTTGTTCTGATGAGCATTGTCCTTAAGTGAATTTCTTTTTATATAGATAGACTCAAAAATTTTAATCAATTCTTACTTTGTTTGCCACCAACTTTTTTTTGTACCCATGTGTTTTTTATTTTCAAAATCAGTTAGAAATATTGTTCCCAACGTATCTGTTAATTGGAGTGAGAACTACGACTAGATCATAGTATTTTTTTTGAATAAAATATTTATTGGAGTATATTATGAATAAGCTTAAAATTATTAAAAAAAAATCAGAAGTTTCTTTAAAAAAAACATATCCTATAAACCGTAGGTTTTCCCCGAGGTGGCAATCGAAAAAAAGGTCGGGTCGGGTTCAGGTTAGTTTGACTAGGCAAAATTCGAGTTACGGGTCGGGTCGGGTTTTCGGGTCAGCAAGACCATATTTTGATCGAGTCACGGGTCGAGTAGGGTCAGGGCGGGTCGGGTTTTTGGGTCAGCAAGACCATCTTTTGATCAGGTCACGGGTCAGTTCGGGTCCGGCCGAGTCGGGTCTCGGGTCAACAGGTGCCGCTTTTTGTTGCGTCAAGGGTTAAGTCGGGTCGGGTCAAGTCGGATTTCGATTCCGGTCAGCTTTCGGGTCATCTGATCTAGTCTTGACATCTCGAGTCATCTTTGGTTCTAACTACTACTGTTTGTCCAAGGCCTAGAGCATACAAATTTTACAATTCAAAACCATTTGATATGAGTTAATACATGCCATTTTCAATTCCAACTTAATCAAATTTGAATGCTCTTAAGATCAGATCGGGTCGAGTCGGATCGCATCGGGTCGGACTGTTTGGGTTGTGTTATATGGGGTTGAACCTACTGTTTCAGGTCGGGTCGGGTTTCGGGTCATCCAATTTTGAATTGTCTAGGGCTCGGGTAATTCGGGTTTAGGTCGGGTCCAGATCGGGTTTCAGGTCTGTAATCTAGAATAATATCGAGTATCATGTTGTCTCAGGTCGGGTCGGGTCGGGTTTCGGGTTGCTTAACTGTCGTTCAAGTCGGATCTCGGGTCATCTCGGGTTTCGGGTTGCCTAACTGCCGTTCAAGTCAAGTATCAGGTCAAGCGGGGTCAGGTCGTGTTTCGGGTTGCCTAACTGCCGTTCAAGTCGGGTATCGGGTCAAGCCGGGTCGGGTCGAGTTCGGGTAAGTTTGACTATCTGAAAAATCGGGTCGGATTCGGATCAGGTCGGGTCGGGTTGGGCAGGTCGGAACAGGTTTTGCCACCTCTAGGTATTCCTCACAAAATAAAATAACTAGATTTAGTATTTGCTTAACCTATTTGTTTTTTATCTGTTTCTCCAATGGCCTTTGTCTGTATTGCGCAACTAGTTTGCACATTTTTAGTAACATCTTGTCCATGATATGCTTCTAACTATTTGTCTCCACTCTCTAATATCATTTGTTTTATCAATTATTTTTACTTTCTATATTGTCTTTTCGTTTTAACTATATTACGACTAATTTCATTCCTCCAAAAATTGGTTCAATTTTATGTTTACACTAAAATTGTACAATATATGTCATCTAAACAATATGTAACTCAACTGTTTTGAGCTAATAACTAAATTGTGAAACACCTACAAAGTACGCGCTACCCGTTGAAAAGTACGTAACTTACTTTATTATAAGGGAAAATTGTCTATTTGCCACTCCAAAATCTAGGACTTATCAAAATGCCACTCTAAATTTTTTGTTAGCATAAATGCCACTACAAAACTCACTTGGTTGCTTATTTGCCATTATACTCAATATTGTATTCAAAATAAATTATTTTTTCAACAGAGACAGAAATACCCTCAAGCATTTTGGGAGTACCTGATAGATTAATCTATCCGTCCCATTCCCTTCCTGACTCGAGCCACCACACCAGTCCAGCTTCAAATACATGGATTATTGTATATTCTTTTGTCAACAAAGAATAACACTAGTTAGCCCCCATCTGTTATCACTCAATTTCAGCAACAAGCAGCATCGATAGTGAGCACACACTCCTGCAATAAGCAGCATCCATCAAGAGAGTGTGACCCCAGCTTGGTTGGGCGGCACTTTACCAAAATCAAAGACAGCAAAAGTGGATGGTGATTCATGGAGAGATGGTTGCCCGACTGGGCTCGGCTTGGGATGTGTGCTCAACTGCAGGAGCTCGGATCACCGGGACTGGTGTTGCACGGAGTGTGAGAGGGCTCAGCTGATGCACGGTGATGGACGGAGATGGTTCTTAGAGGGCGACTCATCTTGGCGTTGCTCCGATCAGGTCGCACATGAAGTACTGGTATAGCGATTGGGTTCTATCGGAAATGAAAAGGAGAAGACATGGACCAGAAGAGAGTAGACTGTACAAAGGAGATGAAGGTTAAAAAAGGCAATACTAAACTACAAATCATATAGTATTAGTATTTGTTTTTTATTAAATCGGATATGTATTAAAAATATGGTATAATGGCAAATAAGCAACCAAGTGAGTTTTGTAGTGGCATTTATGCTAACAAAAACTTTAGAGTGGCATTTTGACAAGTCCTAGATTTTGGAGGGGCAAATAGACAATTTTCCCTTATTATAAATAATGAACCGGATATTAGTCCCCATCTCCTAATCTCTATGAAGATACTGGATCGAGATTATTTTATTGCATGAGGCCCCATATTGCGTAACAAAGAGACTATACAAGATTTTTTTTCAAAAAATTGAAAACATTATTTAAAGAAGAGGAGGGATCCATTGACAATGCATATTTTGACAATCTTGACAATAGTTATCTTTAAAAATTTGTAAAAAATCATAAAAAATCTTAAAAATGAAAAAAGTTTTATGGATGCATTATTTACCTTATAGATTGATAGTGTATCAAATTTCAATCAATTTGAACATCATTTGATGCCTTATCGAATGGTTGTAATTAAAAGATCTTTAAAGAGCTATCAAATATCGCTTAAATTGAATATAATCGGAAACATAATCAATCTATAAGTTAAGCATAACTTCCGTAAACTATTTTTCATTTTTAAGATTTTTTATAATTTTTTACAAATTTTAAAGATGACCATTGTCAAGATTGTCAAAATATGCATTGTCAATGGATCCCTCCTCACTAATCTTACAAATAGAAAAAAAGTTTATAGATATATTATTTAGCTTATATATTGGTAGTATCTGAAACTTATATAAATTTAGATATCGTTTGATATCAAGATTTTATACACTTTTCAACAATTACAAATGGAAACTCTTAAATTAAATTTAATTACAAATATAGTAAATCTATAAAAATTTAAAATACGTCTTATAAACTTTTTTTCATTTTTAAGATTTTCTTAATAATTTTTTTTTTCAAAATTTTTTGAAACATTTCATTGTTTAGAATGTCAAGATAACTATTACCAATTGATCGTAGTGATTCAGGGCTAGATAGTGATAATAACCACACAATTGAAATTCTTTGAAATGGATTAAACAAAAAGCTTAAATTTGGAAGAACAAAAACAAAGGGTTATACAGAAAGAAATGTAAGAGCGTAGGAAGGAAGGAACAAAACGGGCCGGAGAGGCTAGGGGGCGGGGCGGCCTTGTAAACCGTAGGAACTTGGGACTAGGGAGGAAAAGAAAGGAAGGAAGAAGACTAGAAGAGAAAAGGAGAAAGGGGAAAGGGAAGACCCTAGCTAGGATGTCGCATGATGAGGATGCTGCTGCGTCGGGGGGTAGGAGGTCGAGCTCCTCGAGCTCTCGGTCGACGCCGCTGTGGAAGTTCGTTCGGAAGGTGGAGAAGATAGGGGGCAACGGGGGCAACTGGGAGTTCGAGTGCTCCTTCTGCGGGGCGCGGTTCAAGGGCTCCTACTCGCGCGTCAAGGCGCACCTCCTGCGCATCCCCAACCAGGGCATCAAGATCTGCGACAAGGCCCCCACCAACGACAGATCCAGGCTCAGGAGGATGCACAGGGACTCTATCATTCTCTCTCCTTCCCCTTTACCTTCTCTTGAGCAGCAGTCCCCTTCCCTTGAGCACCAGAAACAGAAGAAAAAAAGGAGGGCCTCCCTTCCTATTGCTACTCCTCTTGCTGCCGCTGCTCCTCCTCCTCCTATTGCTGCCAACCATACAGACCCTGACCCTGACCCTGACCAAAACAACAAAGACTCCCTCGACTCCCTCATCGCCCGCTCCTTCTTCTCCCACGGCCTCTCCTTCAACCTCGCCCGCAACCCCTTCTTCCGTGACGCCTTCTCCTTCGCCGCCGCCCACCACCTCCCCTCCTACACCCCTCCCACCTACCACGACCTCCTCACCACCCTCCTTGACCGCGAGAAGGCCGCTCTCCATGCCCTCTTCGACCCCGTCCGCTTCAAGTGGGCCGAGAAGGGCCTCACCCTCGTCTCCCATGGCTGGGCCCTTCTCCACTCCCGCCCCCTCATCAACTTCTTTGCAGTCTCCGACTCCGTCCCCATTTTCCTCAGGGCCGTCAATTGCGACCCTCTCCTCACCGACTCCCATCAGGCTGCCTCCATCCTCCGCAGTGTTATTCTCGAAGTCGGTGAGGCCAATGTCGTTCAACTCATTACTGACAACATGCCCCTCTGTCAATCCGCCGCCGCCCTCATACAACAGGAGTTCCCTAATATCTATTGGTCTCCCTGTGTTGTGCATGCTCTTGATCTCGCTCTCAACGACATTTCTGCAACCGATAACACCCAATTGAGTCACCTCTCTGCAGTCATTCGTGATGTTTTCTTAATACGCGATTTTCTCTTGACTCAGCCCATGCGCGATAACCTGTTCAACAAGCTACCAAGTTTCAAATTGCTTACAATTGCAGAGAGTCGATTTGCCTCTTATGTTGTATTGCTTAGGCGATTTAAAGATATTAAGGCCTCACTTTTGGCAATGCTCATGGATGACGATGCATGGTCCTCTTATATACAAGGTGATGCTGACAAAGTCAAATATGTCAAAGAGAAAATTGGCAGCGATGAGTGGTGGGATTTTGTTGATTTCATCATCTCTTTCACCGAGCCCATATATGACATGATGAGGATGTGCGACACAGTTGACTCAACTTTGCATTTGGTTTGTCATTATTGGGATGATATGATGGTAAAGGTGAGAGCAAGCATGTTTCGCCATGAGAAGGTCTGCGTCTATGATATCCCGACACTGTACAACACAGTTCATAGCATAATAGATTCGCGGTGGGCAAAAAGCTATGCACCACTCCACTGTCTTGCGCATTCTTTAAATCCTAGGTACTACTCAATAGATTCATTCTTAAATTTTCAGTAAAATAAGTCTAGTAATCTATATTGAACTTGTAAAAAAAATTGTAGGTACTATAGCAAAGAGTGGTTAGAAGGAGGGGAAGGCCGAGTTGCACCCCACAGGGATGCAACAATCTCTAAAGAAAGGGACAACTGTCTAAAAAGGTACTTTCCTGATCCTGAGGCTCGTTACAGCGTCATTTCTCAATTCGGAGATTTTGCGGGGTGTGCCGGTGATTTTGCCTCATTTGACTCGCAAAGTGCTAGAGGTCGAATGGATGCTAGGAAGTGGTGGGTTGTATATGGAGTTGGTGCGCCGCAACTCCAAAGCTTGGCACTAAAATTACTAGGTCAACCCACTTCATCCTCTTGTTGTGAGAAGAATTGGGGCACCTTTTCATTTATTCAGTCTCTTGACAAGAATCCAATGGATCCAAAACGAGCCCTTGATCTTGTTTTTGTGCACAATAATCTTCGCCTCTTGTCGAGGAGATCTCCACAATACAACCAAGGAGAGACAAAGATGTGGGATATTGCTGGAGATGCTTTTGACCTTAGTGAAAAGGGACTAATGGAGATGGCAAATCTCTCGCTTGATGAGCCTGAAATGGAGCGTGCATTCTTTATGGATGGATTGGGAGATGCGGATCGTGTTCTTATGTTGGCATAATAATTGAAATTTCTTCTCTTTTCCCTTAGGGTAGTTAGCTGTATTGTGAGTTAGCGGCATATGGTGATGATTTAGGTGTATTCTTCTGTCCATTAAATTATAGCATGCCAATGTTTTGCTAAAGTATGTATATAGAGTTGATGGGAAGTTGTTTTTTTAATTAGGTTCAGTTCATGTTGCTTAGTGATACCTGATTAAGACTAACTAAATTTTGCAATTGCTAATGAAAGTCGATGGGATGATATTGGATCGATGTCTTTCAGCGTATCACACTGGTCCCTTGTATGGTTATGCAGTACATTGTAGATGTGCCATATAATGAGGTAGCAAAAGATGCATTTTTAAATCCTTACTCCACTCCTAATGAAAGGAGATTGGCAAAAATGATATCAAAGGTCTATCCGTCATGAAATGCAATCTCAGTTGTTAGGTATCAATTTCTTCTAATCACAACCATTACCTTATTGTTTGTTCTCTGCTCAGACCAGTTTAGACCAGTTCTCTGTTCTATCTCAATTATTCAAAACTAACTTGGACGGTTGGAAACACTCTATCAATGATATTTTTTGACAGTAAGTTCAAGCTAAGCTCCTGTTTCCTCTTCTCAAATTTGTTGCATTTCACTCAAGTCTCTCAATTTATTTCTCAGTTCTCACCCAAGCAGTAGATTGTTCCTGCCTTTGGAAAATGAGAGCACACAAGGAAACAGATGGTAAGCAGTCAGGCAGAACAAACCAAAGCTGAGAGTTGCTCTGCCCGCTTTCTCCTTCCTTTTCATCTTTGTTATATTCGTTTATGTAAATCTTATATCTTCTATTTTGAAAATGATTTCACACATTGGAGTAAATAATTGGTTGTTTTAGGTATAATGTTGTGGGTTCGGTTCTTTGGCAAGTGCTACTTATTAGGCTTTTGTAGAACATAATATTGGGGATAACTGATAAGTGATAAGCTGGTAGATCCATCATAACTGTACAAGTTTCTTTAAGCATTAATTGTATACGTAGATTTGAGGAGAATGACAAGGTTGATAAGAATTTCTACACATGGTTACACGAAACAACTCTGCAAATTGCTTCCGTGTCATGGCTTGGTATAGTTCTTATAATAGCCTGACTATAGATTTTTTATCAACGTAAAATTCAAGGAGACTTGACTGAGCAAAGCTTGTTTTCTCAGGTTTTCTTTTCTCCTCTCTTATAGAAGCTGAACACCTTTAACTTTGAACATATTAACTTTTAGTTGCTATGTTATTATGGTCGTCTGTAGCATATTGGATCTTGAACTTTATTTTTATTTGATGGTAAGATGCCATTTTATGGTAAGTCGTTTAATATATTAAATATAGACTTCATTTATATCTGAAATTCTTTATAAAACCAGCTCTGTTTATATAGATGCAATTATTAAGTTCTCCTTCAAAGTCAGAGCCCTTTTTATTGTTTGTATTTTGGAATTGTTGTTTGGTCAGAGTTTTGACGATGTTAATTATTTTTCTTGTTCTGGCAGTAAGGGGGACCTAAAGAGATTGATATAAAGAAGTAAGAAGTTATGTAACAATCAATTTATTATTTCCATATGATTTGCACTGCAGTAGTATGATGTTGATCATAAAAGTGGCGGGACTTCGGCTCTATAGAGGCAACACTATCCTTACAAAGTCAGAATTTAGTTTATTAGTTTTCTTAAATTTTTGAAGAAGTGGGAAGAAAGCCATCAATTTCATTGATACTGAAATCTTTCTTGGCACCAAATCACTGGTATCATTTTGTAAAAGAAACTTTCTTTGATGGGGCTTTAATTAGATCATGTCAATTTTGTAGTGGGTAAACTTGGTATAGCCTATTACAGAACTTGGTTTGAACTTTTATAAGCAGTTGGGTAATTTAAGAGGTATAACTGAGAACTGGTATTGGCTTTTGTTTGCCAGAATAACAATTTTTTTTTTAATTTGGATAATTATTTTTATTTAAGTGCCTGTTCTTCTGTAAATGACTTGATGAGTAAGGTATACCATAATTGTAGATAGTTTTGTTTTGTTTTTCCTTATATAGTTCTCATATAATCAGATTATATTAAATTTTCTTGTGATTTATAAATATTTGATCATTGAACATCTCAAGTTCTTTTGCTCCAAAAATCATCTCCTTGAAACACTGTTTCTTCTCTACCACTGGCTGATCTGATTTATTTCTGAATCTGGTAATGGGTTTGTACCAGTGACTTCGTCGGGTCTTCAAAAAAGTACAGCAATGCCAATCTGAGGATGTTGTTGATTTATGTCAAACTTTATTTGTATTAGGTTTGAGTTGTATGCAATGTGTTAAGAAAATTTCCAATTGTTTCTATCTATCTTTTAATAAATTGAATGTGCATCTCATATAGTGGTATATAGCTTTATAGTAGTCCTTTCCAATTAAACTTGGGTTTTAAGTGAGGATGTCCCCTTTTCGTGTATCCTTCACTAAGAAGATTTTGATTCATCAGTATGGATTATGACCTGACAAATGAAGAATCAAATTTTACATAGGGTCTGATCAGCTGGAACAGAATGGCGGAATTGGACCCCTATTCCAACTGAACACAATTGGAAGAGTCCGCAAAAGAGGAGATGGAAGAGACCACTTTTCCAACCTTTTCAATTCCAGGGGATGATTGGAATCAGATTTTCGGACTGGAATTGACAGAAAGTCTTCCCTTTTTATACCTTCGATGCTAATGTGACAAGAGTGGCTTCATTTTTTAATTCTTTTGCATCTCTTCACTTGCAAAGTTCCAAATGAAACAAAGAAAATTTTATCTTTCAAATGAGATCAATCTTGTTATATATAGCCCTCAATCTCTCTCATGTGTATTTTGTCTTTTATGTTTTTTTTTTTCCTCTTATTTTTTGTGAAATTTTTGCATGTGTAGTAACTTCTGTGATAATTCTTGTCTCTGGTGTTTGTGAGTTCTTCCCCTTCTACTAAATTGAAGAAACCAGAGAGATGAATTTGAAGCAGCCGTATTTGATCAAGGTATTCACTCCTTTCCTTTTTGGAACTTGTGTATTAAATTCTAGACAACATTTTTTTTTTTCAATTTGAAGTGAAGTTTCTATGGTCGTATTTGGCATTGAAGTGCTGTAAAGGTGTCTGACTTGGGCAAAAAGAAAAATTGTCATTGAGCTTGCCAGAAAGAATGTGTATATCAGAGAACTTCATTAGTGTGCTAAACTTTTGTGTATATCAGAGAAGATGTGGAGTATCTAGTGGATCTTAGCTGCAGTATTCATGTGAGACAAAAAAAAAAAAAGGTACTTTCTAACTCAAGATCAAATCCAGGAATGAAATTTATCTTCATTTTCATGTGAGAAAATAAGAAGGTACTTTCTAATTCAAGATCAAATCCAGGAATGAAATCATCTTCATCTGAGAAAAAAAAGAAGGTACTTTATCTTTAATTTAGCTAATGTAACTTGCTTAGTTTATAGCAAATCATGCTTGTATTGCTTATCGTACCGCAAACAATTAGAAAAACATAGAAGATGATACAATCGTGATGTGCTGTGCAGTTTGAGGCTGTACCAAATATGTACCAGTCAAAAAAATTGTACTGACATCTTCATTTTGCATATTATTATGAAAATAAACAAAGCTATGATAATATAAACAAAGCGTAGATATCACACAGTGGCATGGACCTAATAATTTAAGAAAGGTGAGGAGCCGAATTGGCAACTAAATTAATTTCTCTTTTCCTCCGTTCGGGAATGTTCACTACTTGTGCAAAGAATCTTTCATTTTTCTTCAATTATCTATGCATCTTTTTGTTTGAATTGAAATTGCTTGCAAGTTAGAACTAGGGGTGTACAACGGGCGGGTTAACGTTTTTTTATCAAAATTTGAACCAAACCTGGTTATACCGAGTTATAAAATATTGTTACTCAACCCACCCGTAACCCAACCCAACCCGACTACTTTTTTTATGTACGGGTTTTTGCGGGTTATACGGGATACGCAGGTTAAATGGGTTATAGTTTTGGTTAAATTATTAATCATATAATTTTTATTTTTTTGTATAATATTGAAGATGTTAATGGTGATTTATAACTTGATGATAATATATTTTGGATACCTTAAGTAAAATAAAGATGATATAACGTTAAACATAAATTAGGAATTATATATAAAGTACTCATTATATATTTATTCGCTAAATTTCATATTATAAACATAGAACAAGTATATAAAGTTGCAAAAAAATAGTTAGACATAATAAGCATTAACCCAAAAAAATCATAAAAATTTTATATTGATCTTAAATAAGAACTTAATTCTTAAATTATTGTCTCATTATTTATCTTTTTAATAAATTATATACGCAAGTTTGTATGAAATTATAATTTATGACTAGTTGCGGGCGGGTCCAGGTTAGACGGGTTTCTAAATGCTCAATCCGTAACTCAACCCGGCATAACGGGTTAGTCAAAATTCCAACCCGATCCAACCCGGTAATATCTCTAACCCGGTAAAAAACGGGTTGGGTCGGACGGGTTGGCCGGGTTGACGGGTTTTTTGTACAGCCCTAGTTAGAACTATTGATTCTGAATCAATTTTTGTATGTTGTAAGTGTAAATATTGTTCATAATTCTTTATTATATCTGGTCCATAAGCTACTCCAGTACCCGGGGTATGTTGCTATAAAATGTGGTATGATGCTGCAGTAGAAGTACAATTAAAATTTCATTTATATATAATTCTGGTTATATGAATAAGTGATAAGTTTATCTTACAAATTGTTTTTTGTTATGCGTAACAGGCAAAGAAAAGGAGCTGAGAACCAAACATGTAATAGAGTTGTCTGGTATGAGTTGAAAGATAGTTTCTTAGGAACTACATGTATATAAAATGAATTATTGCAAGACAGGCACTATTGAGATATCCCTAAAATGAAATATGAAGGCTTCTTATTTATTTTATTTATTTAATATTTATCAATTTTGTAGAGCCCAAATAGGTGTATTCATTTGCTAAAACCTGCATTTCTTTTTACCTTAAAACTGCAATAGTGCAACATTATCAATTAATCCCACTGCAACTTGTGACATTTGACTAGTAAGATAATAAATGATTCAATGCTCGCGACAAAAGATAGCTACAATGAATTTGTACGTTGACTCTCACTCGCAATTTTCTTTTCTAATTTTTTTGAATTCCTCAGTTGCAAGTTTGCAACTAGATAAAACTTTTGGTTGGTGGTTTAAATTCTTGATCAAGGGGTGAAGGATTAAATTCTTGATCTTCTCTGAGGAGAATGTGTTTGGTGGATTAGAATGACAACTTGATGACGTTGAGGAGGCTGTTGAATATAAAAAATATTAAAAAAATGAATTGCTCCTCAAGAGCATGGGTAGAACCGTCTATCAAATGCCCAAAAATGACGTTGAGGAGCCTGTTGAGAAAGTCTCATCCTTGAGAAAGGGGGGGAGGAGGATTAAGAATTTGATCTGGAGGAGGGTTTTGATCTTGCTTGAGGAGGCTCTATTTGGGAAGATCAAGGAGGATCAAGCCTTGAGGAGGCTTGAGGACCCTTCTGCCGAACATGCCCTTTGTTATCCAAGCGAAGTAGAGAACCCACTGAACTGCTAAAAAAACGCTAAACAAAAATTGGTGCGCGCGAAAGACATTGGATAGGATAACAATCTTCAAACTGTTAAAAAAAATATGCCTGACCCTGAAGAAAGCAGAAATCAATCAGAAAACACAATAGATAGGAAGAGGATACAATACATCGATCTAAATTTAAGCAAGAGGTATAATATTAGTCTACTGGCTGGCCTAACGCTTTTAGTAACAAAATAAAACCAAAGCTTCAGCTCTCTAGTGTAAGCTGTACAAAACAAACCATATCTTCCTTCTCACACTATTTCTTCAACTGATCCCCACGGTCATCCCTTGGGTTCTTCGATGAGGACCCAACTCTTCTGAACATCCGGCCTGCACCAAAGAAATCTTTCCCTATCTTCCCTCTTAATGACAGCTGCTTCCTGAGGCGACTTCTGAACGACCTCCCCCTAGAAATTAGACCACTGCTGGTACTGGACCCAGCATTACCAGTTGTAGTACCACTATGGCTGCGACGGATCGATCGCAGCGCCAACTGAAGTGGCTCAGAGAATGAAACTGATCCAGACCCGTCAGGGTTGCCAGGACGAGTGCATAACGGGCAAGGAGGGTCATGGGTCTGACCTTTTGGTGTAGCCTCTTCCAAACAATCAGCATGATACACATGGCGGCATGGAAGGACACCAGTTATAGGCATATCCCCATTTCTGATAATGCGGGTTGAACTCCAGGGTGATTTCTGCCACAGCATCCGTTCACACAAGCCGCATTTCTGGTACCTCAAGGAGCTGCTCACCCCATTTGGGTAGGAGTACCGTTCTGAATCCAGACCTGCATGATCAGTGGCAATATCAACCGACTCGCCATCATAACCAAAGTCATAGCTGCTTGCATTGCTCCAGCGAAAGCCATCGCGCCTGAAGCTGTAGTTTGGGTCGGGTGAGGCTTCCATCTTTTGAAGCTCCGTTAAAGCCTTGTTGAATTTGATATCTGGGCTATTTAGATTATCAGGCCAGGCAGGGGAAGCATGGCTATCATCACTTGGAGTGGTGCGACCCGCATTGCTTGGTTCTGGTATGATAGAGGATGCAGATCCATGCTCAGAGACTGGGTTTCGGAAGACTAGCGGGTAGACAGGTTTAGACATGAAGGAGCGACGACCTAGATAGCTACGCTGAGGGAAGAACATTGGTTGTTGATGCTTGCTGCTTGATGCAGATGCTGGTGCAGATGGGACCCATTGACTTGACTCGGATAAAGGCGAGGCTGATCCAATACTGTTTGATCCTGTGAAATGTCTCTGCAGTAAAAAACCTGATGGTTAGAGGACTACTGCATCCAGTACGAGTAAACTTACTTGCCTTCCACATATTATATGGGTGAAATATGTATCAAGAAAAATCGTAAAATTTTTCAAAAGATTTGTGTGAATAAAGAAAAAAAAAGTACCTCAGTGGATCGGGGACATGATGAGGTCTCTGGCCTTGCACCTAGCAAAGGGAGAGTGGCGAAAAGGAGGAGGAGACGAGAAGAGGAGAAACAAATTATACAGCGGTCATGTGATTCTCTCAATTATTATTTATGTTACAAAATGTGCAAAATAAAAAAAATAAAACTGTTGACAACACATTAGACATGATCATAGTCATAGCTTGATTAGTTCAAACTACAAATACAATGATAAAATAAAGATGTTTTCTGAAGCAAATTAATTTACTTAGTCTTTTATATTTGATGTACAGAACACTTCTCACAGCATTAAATATCAAAGACTCCTAAAATGCTATCACGTTTACAGCAAACCAAAAAGGAAAAGGGGAAACAAAGAGGAGGATGGAAATCATTTGGTTTATCCAGAAATGTAAGAGACTAATGTTTATTACAAATGAAAAATTATGGTGCCACTTAAAGATAGTACCAATATGCAGAATGGCTCAAAGATGAGTAAATGGTTTTATTTTTCTTACAAAAGAAAGAGAATACTATTTTTATCTTATTCTTGCTCTGCTATGAATAATCTATATAGCAATGAAATACTTAGAGACTCTCAAGAAATTAGACTCATTCTCTTTACTTCTATTTTTGAATGACAAAAACGATGAAGATGATGATAATTCAGATTTGAAAGAAAGAATTATAAATAAACCAAAAACCCAACCATCAGTTAGCATGCATATATGCCCGCAATTCTTAAATGTGAAGGCAGCCAAGATTTTCAAAGCCAACCAGGTTGAAGAATCTCTTTTACAGATTACCTAAGAGGTCATAATTTGAAGTGGTTGGAAACATTAATCTCTCATGCAGTGTGCTATAGAGGAAAGCTCTAATGGCAGCAACTTGCATAAGTTTATTTGTGAAAGCCACGATAGTCGGTGTGAAAAGTGTATTTGGAGACGGGACAGCCCCAAAAAGAAGAAAACTAATACAAGAAGAAATTTGGGAGCAAAGAGATAGGAGGAAATGTTAGGAATGATTACCTCCTGCAGGTGTAGAGAACTCGCCTAGGTCGAAGGTGTGCAGAGAGGGGGTCCAGTGAGGGGGGGGCAGGGGCAGGCTGTCAGCTGGGCTTCCCATATAAGAGAGGGCTCCATCAGAGACAGAATGGTGGTGGTTCCTATCACTTCCGAATTGGGCGCTGCGGCTTCCCAAGGAGGAGGAGGCATAGAAAAGGGGATGATCGGTGATGGGGTCGTGAGGGCAATCATTAATATTATTATACCTGATAGGAAGAGAAGCAGAGGGAGGGGGAGAGAAGGAGGAGTTGAGGCGCCAGCGAGGAGGAGGAGGCGGCGGCAGAGCGGGGGGGTCCATGGAGGCAGTGGACTTGGGACCATGTGGCCCGGCGGCCACGCAACAGAGGGCACCCGTCTTGGCTTGGCTTGGGTTGGCTTAATCAATTAGGATAGGATATGATATATCAGATTCAGAGGAGAAAGAGGTGGAATGGAGTCCTAGACAGCTAGACTAGAACTCTAGAAGAGAAAGAGGAGGTGGAGCGAGCGAGAGAGAGAGAGAGAGCATAGCGGCCGTACCGTACCGTACCTTATGGAATTCCGGAAGGAAGGAAGGAGCTCCTCCGGGGATGGGTGGCTGCCTGGGTGGGTGGGTGGTTGGGGTTTAGATTCTTTTTCAGACTTCCCTTGGACTGACTTTTTAGGCAGGCGACTTCTGATGAATGAATGAATGAGTGAGTAAATCTGTGAATGAATTATTGCTGTGCTGATGTCTGAAACTCTGAATCAGTGAATGCTGATGCCCACCCAGTCTCCCTCCCTCCCTCTGGGCCTCTTGGCCTCTGGGCCTCTTCTCTTCACTCTTCACTCTTCCACCAGGCAGCAACAGCAGCAGCAACCCAAGTAACCCTCTCAGGCATCAACCCAACCCAACCCAATCTTACCATTACCATATTCATACCATCATATTTCATACTAGGATCGATCCATGCCACATATACATGTATAATATATTGCTTAATTTCCTATATTTAAACAAGTCTATTTCTCAAATATTACTACTTACCGTATATATAATGACACAATTCCACGCATTTAGATCACAATTTAACTAAGTCTCGGATTAACAAGACTGAAAAATAAAAATTAATTATTTATTATAAAGAATATAAATCCAATTTCTTTTACTATATATTCTCTTAATTAATGGAACTATATACAATTTAATCAATACTTACTTATAAAGTAAATAATATAAACAAAAAACATAAAAACCAATATGATTTTTATCAAATTATCAAATTCAGCTACAATTATGTGTTAGTCCGTCAAATTTAAAATAGATAGATGTTAGTATTAAAAAATTAATAGCTCAAGAAGGCTTTTAAGTTTCAATAATCTTGACTCTTAAGTATCATTATTTTTTTTTTCAAACGTCAGGGTCATACAATTAAAAAAAAAAAAACGATTTTCACATTTAAAAATCTTTATAGAAAATATTAAAAATAATTAAGAGAAATAAATAAGAAGAAGCCGTCAATTGTTTTGTGGCCGTAGGAATGACCGTACCATACACTCAATCCGTTATCATTTTCTTTTTTACATTTTTTGTACAGTGTATGCGACTCAATTGGTGCAATAATACTTTCATTTGGCTTTAGTTTTGATTTCGAATTCAACTTCTTTTTTTGTTTACAAAAAAATAAACTTAATTTGTTATTTAATTAAAAAGTTTATTCGATTTTAATACATAAAAATTTATTGATTTTCGTATGTTTCTACTTTCATTACTTAAAAAAAAAACAAAAGAAAAACTAATTGCATACTACATGTTGCACACCAATTTTGCACTCCATGGATTTCTATATAAAGATTATTCAATTTCCGCAAAAAGGCCTGACTATGAACCAAGCAACATGCGTTAAAACACCAGTGTTGAAAAGTAACTATTGTAACTAGAGCTGTAACTCGGGCTTCGGCCCGAAAAGTAGTATCAAATAAATAATTAAAAATTTTATAAAATTTTACAGATTTATATTAAACAAAAATTATAAAAAAAAATTGTAACCTTTTTATGTAAGTAAATAATAATAATACAATAATTTATAAATAATAACATATATAAATGTTGGATCACTTTAAGGAGTAAAATTTGTTTTAGACATGTCACATTTATCTTATTTAATAAGGAGATGAAAAAAATACAAGTCATTGGATCAAAGTAGATGGAGAGTTTCAAACAAAATCAATGGTTAATAATATTGATGATGTAACATAGTTGATGTGCTTGAAAATCTACCCCTCTTTATAGAGTATAGATAGATTGTTTGAATTGAATTAATTAATTTGTGAATATGATTATTATAGCAGGTGAAGACCCGTAAATCAAAAGAATATATTAATAATGAAAACTAACTGTATATTAGAGCAAAGTAGTAATTAAACAGATGTTAAATATATTTTGTTTCAAGTCTGGAATAATTAACGAAATTAATTAATATAATAAGGAGACTAGCGGATGCGGAGCCAAGGTTGAGAAGAGAACCCTTCAGAAGCTGAAGCTGAAGCTGAAGCTGCTGCTAATTCTGTTTATCTTCGTAATCATCTTCTCCTGATTTTGATGAAGCACCTGCACCTGAGTCTGAGTGGCTGCTTGGTTTATGTTTCATTGTTTCTTGTTAGCAAGAACTTTAATTTTCCTTCTACCTTGACAACCCATGACATTCATTCGCTGCCTGCATTTTCTTTGCAAGTTCAACTATAAATTTAGTTGCCTAGACCACTTGAAAAATATATACATAATGATAATATACAAACTACTTGTTGGTTTCCTTGTCTAATAACAGTATTCTTAGCTGCATGTGGACATTCTTAAATTATTAAAGTTCTTCAGTCAATCTAATGCAATTATTATATTATATAATAAAGTGTTTACAGTAACTACAAATTATGATTACGCATAAAATGATAATTGTTTATAGGACTAATGAAAGTCATTTAGAAGTATTTACACTAACTACATATTATGATTGCACAAGATATGATAATTGTTTATACAAGAAATGAAAATTATTTAAATGAGGTCATTTTATAGTACTTACACTAACCATTTAAATGAAGCTCATCTCGTGCATGAAACATCGAACCGGGTCACAAAGACAAACAATATGTATCCGGCTCATAATTTTACAGCAAGGCATGCGGTACAGAGGATCAAATAAAAGCCGAAAAATCGAGAGCAGGGGCGGAACGAGAGGGGACAGAGGGGGACTGAGCACCCCCCAATATTTTAGAAATTGTGTACTGAGAGCATTAAGTTGATTATATTTTATGAAAAATAGTTGATTTGGCACCCCCCAAAATTCGGTTCTTATGTCTATGCCTTAACGATTAAAATTAATAATTGTAAATGTAAAATACATAGAAAGAAGTAATCCAATTTAGAAGGCTGAAGGCCCATTGGCCATCAATTAATAATATATTATTTTTTTGAAAGCCGCAATTGTCTCCATTCTAAAATTTTATTGGTTTTTTTTTAGTCGATTAATTCACTTTTTGTTTTTGGTTTTGCCCCATTCTTTTCTACTCTTCTGTGACCTCTCTCAAATATCAAAATTAAGAGATTATATAATTTTGAACCTATTTAATTAGTCTTTTTTTTTCAAGATGTTTACTGTTATATATTTATTTAAAAAATTGTTACTTTTAATTTAAATTATAATTAAGTAGAGTTGGATTACAGTGTTATACATAATAAAGTGACGTTGGTGTTATACACTCGTATCTCAACATTCAACAACCACTACTTCGATGGCCGATCCAATTCGACCGATGCATTCTACATATCGAAATCTTGTTGGATACAAAAATTTTCTATTTTTAGAGATTTTTAACAATTTTTAAAGATTTCTGCAAAAAACAATCTGAATTTAATTCCGAATGGATTATTATTTTTTGGCCATGTTTCAAAAATAGTTGAAAATAGTTAGCGGTCTCAATAAATAAAATATATATATATCCTATGAGATTTCAATAGATAAAATACACAGGTTGAATCGGATTGGCTATTTATTGTTGTTGAGATATAAGCGCATAACACCAACATCATTTTATTATGCATAACACCGAAACCCAACTCTTTTTATGTATGTGTTTGTTTTTTTGTCCCTTGGCGTCTCGGCACCCCCAACTTCAAATCCTGGTTCCGCCCCTGATAGAGAGTTAATATGCGTACAAGTTCTGAAAAATAGCAAGGCATCACCCATCCCACAGGCCACAGCCCACACACAGCAGAGAGGGAAAGATTAAAGATTCTCCGCCTTTTCCCATGCCTGCCCTTACTATTTTTTTTAGGGATAACAACCCATGACACCTCCGAACTTTTGGATTTTGACTACTTGACCCTCGAACTTCTAATTGTGACAAACACCCCCATAAATAAGGAAATTTGTGACAAAGTGCCCCCTGGCTGCAATTTTGCTTCTTAATCTTCATTATAAATAATTAAATGACCAAAATACCCTTCAAGACATCTATATGATATTATTGTTGTCATGCTTATATTTATTTGAATATTAAAAAGTAAACTATTTATAATAATATAGAATTATAAACTAAATGTACATCACAAAAATGATAGATTTTTATGTTATTCTAATTTTATTTTACTGTCATATTAACAATTACAAAAAAAAAAAAATCAAAATATCTTGTCAAAATAATCATGTCATATATTTTTTTTTTTTTGAAAAAAGTGAAATTTTCATTCACCACTTCCTATTTCTTTTCAGGAAGCTCAAAACAAAAGTCTTACAAACTAGAAACCTAATTATAATGTTCACTACTTACTAATTACCTACTTACTAATACTCCACAGAACCATACCTGGAATTGTGACCACCAGAGTCAATTAAATCCTCTCTAACAAACTACTGCTGATTGAGTAAGAGATTACTCAACAACAGCACACAAAATAGCAACAAACAAAACATAATAGAACAGGCAGAGTATAAATCCAGAGCTGATGATAAAAGATGATAAAACTAATTAGCCATCATCCTTCCCTCTGGAGATGTCCTCATTCCTGTCCCTTGCTTTGCTGTCCCAACCAAACTCTGAGGCATAAATCCTGAACCTCTAGAACTCTCTGTCCAGTTACCATAGAGAGAAAAGATTTGTATTAGAAAAGCATTGATGCATGGACTTTGCTTATTCTAAAAAATAGAAGTATTTCTACTATTCCATCTAACTCAACAAGCTATACAAATAATACATTGAGTAAAGATCATATCATCAGTAGCCAGACCCAATTAATGTACTATCCCAAAGATCATCCAAATTACTGAGATCATGATGAAAATTGAAAAACATATTAAAATTGATCCAAAATTCATTCATCATAGGACAATATAAAAACAAATGATTAGCATCTTCTAACTCATCACAAAATGAACAGTGAATAGGTCCATTCTAACCTTTGAAAAAAAGGTTGACCTTGGTATTTAATTTATCCTAAATACCAACCACATAAAAATTTTGACCTTTAAAGGCATAGGAACTTTCCAAATGGAACCTTTTAAAGGAATTATAATTCCTCCATTATTCAAAAACAGATAACAAGATTTAACAATGAATATACCCTTTGGGTCTAGTGTCCAAAATACTGTTGGAAATATTAAGCCTAAATTAAATAAATAATTTATTTAATAAAATAAATAAATAAAGTTTAGAAAGATCAAACAGTGATTTGAAGAACTTGTCAGTTGAACAATCTTCTAAGTAGCATCCATTCATAGTCGAAGATTATCGATCAATAGTTGAGCATCGAAGCGCACCCGTAATAATACGAGTACTAACTTTAGAGAAGTATTTGCCTCACATGGTGCAGTGGACTCATGGCAATCTCCTCCCAAGATACTTCGACTCCTGCCTCCATTGATGCGGTGCACCCCGCATAAGGAGCGAACCCGAATTTGATTGCAACAATAGCTCAAAGAAATAATATAATATAATATATTATGTGATCATTTCTCAAAACTCTTTTATATATTTCTTTTTCTGTTTTATTTACTCTTGTATATATTCCTTTTCATCTCTCTATTACTCTATAAACCATAAGTATTTATAGGAGCAGGTTGCACTTGAGGAGCTTGAGAATTGCATTATTCTCTTTAATGACACAACGGTAACATTGACCGAGTAAAAGAATTAAAACTCACATCACCGAGTAAATTTACTGTGTATGAGTTAAATTGCATATATGATTATATTAAATTCTCAATTAATTAAAACCGTTTGATAATTCATGCAATTAACTAGATGGTCAATAACGCATATAGGTGGCCAGCCCATATCCGTTAGCATCAAATCATTTATATTTTATATGTTTTAATTCATAAGAAACTCATAAATTGTGTTTTAATAAAATCTTAAAATATATATGTAATTAATTATTTCTAATTAATTTCCAACAATTTCCCCGCTATTTTAAGATTTTATTCTAATAATTAATTTTAATATTATGTATCTCTTTGAGCTATTTTAATATACTGTGTTTTTCAATCGAGGTATCTTCCGGATTTGAACCTTGATTTAGCTGTACTTGCTTCCACTCACACAGATACAAGAGAACGAGTCTTGATCTTGTAATCTTTATGCAAAGCTTTATCAAGTCTAGCACACAATACGTGGTTGCCAAATTGGGTTCAAATCAGTTTTGTGCGTTACGGTCATGCACCGGTATCTTGGTTTCATGAATGCTCTAGAGAATTGCCTTAGTTCTCATAGACTACGACCCCACAGTCACACCCATATAGGTGAGTTCTCCAAAGATGTATGTAGCTCACATCTCGTCTAATAGACATTGAACTCATTTAGAGATAATCTCTTCCTCATTTGCTATAACTCGTGAACACTAGGGACATATCAACAATTTGTGTTCAAATTATCATTCATACAACTTGTTCTTCCCATTGAATCTAATTCGTGGGATCACCACTCAGTTAGATTGGGTTGCCATTGTAAATGATAGTTTCTAGGCCAAATATCACATCCCTCTTAATTTTATTTTAAGAATTCTCAAGTCAAACATTGACATCGTCAAATAGCATAATTCCACTTTTATTATTTTCTATTAAGATTTTCCTCGAGGACTCGATTGGAATTATGCTATTATATTTAATATTTTCTTTCTCTTCAATATATTCAGTGATTTCAACTCAATAACAAATAACATTATAACACTTATCTTCCAAAGAAGACCAAATGACAATATATTAGTCATATTTTTTTTTTTTATGCTACCATGTTTATATTTATAATATAATCACTGTAAACTCAAAATAAATAACATACCAAGAGAGAGTTATTTTCCATGCTTCGATCAATTGTCTCTTGCACAATTATCATGCATGATTTCTTCAAATGCTATAATTCAACCATCACATCATATCTATTGATGAAACCTGTACTCTAATAAGAAGACATCTCTTTCTAATATGTTAGCATTCTAATAATAATTTCTATATAACATTTTCTTTAAGTAGTCGATTGTTAATTTATTATATAGATCTCAGAAACAAGATCCTCATGATTATTTCCATTCACATCATATTAACAAATACACTTCAATTTGATTCCCTGAAGATTAAATTATATGCGCTTGACATTCTCATAAAGCCGTTACATAAAAAAGTATCCTCATAATCTTTTATAAACTTTTGTCACTAAATTATAGTTTTTTTTTTTTAATATAAGGGCCCCACCAGATTGTTACTATCATTTTGTATTTTATATTAGGCTCAAGCCTTCACTCTTTCAAAATGCTACTATATCAACTAAGAATCTAGGTATATTGGTGGTCACCATAATAACACAGAAAATCGAGTTTAAAACAAGCCTGAAAATTTTCGAAGACGACTCTGTTGTTGAGTAAGAATACATCGAGCATCTCTTCTTCAACATTGTAATAAACTCATAATCACCACGTCTTTCAATTTATTCTCAACGGCTCGTTGCATCAAACATTTGAGTGGTGCCAACATCGCAACGCTGCACTGAGCAGCTGTCTCAATTGTTAATAAAATACCTTATGGAAGTTATGCTCATTTGCTCTGGGTGCTCTTTCACGGAGCTCTGAAATTTTAGTGCTCAAGAAAAATACACCAATTAATAATTAAAAGCAATTAATGCTAGTTATAGCAATATACCCAGTTAAAGCAAATTTAATCTCCTACTTATTATATCAAGTGATCCGTATCTTGATAATTAACATTATTTAATTAATTCCTAGCAAGGTATGTATGCATCGTTGATTGGAATTCTCATTATGTTATGTTATCGCACATAAAAGATTTACAGAAACATTTTTTTTTAATACGATTCTCAAGTATATTTTCCTCGGTACCAAATTATCATTAATGTATGATAATTCTCTATGTAAATTATGACCAAAAATAAAACTCACCTATAACGGTTAAATTGTTATAATATGCAAATTTACACACTAAAGTTGCACGAGCCAGAATATTGTTTCCTTAACCTATATTCTATCGTATAATACTCCACCAAGATCTTTAATTATAATTAAAAATGTTTACCCAACTTAAAAACTTAACTTTAATATTCTGTGAATCAATATATCACCGAGATTGTATATTGATTATAATTATTAAATAAAACACACATTCAATTTAAGCATACACGCTTCATTCTTATTTAAGAATATAAACACTACATAAACCTAAGGAAATGAGATGCAGACTCATATGATGTGTCTATAACTATTCACCTCCACTTAAATATAAATAGTTATTACTCACATATCAATTAATCAAAATATATAGATGGTGGATCACCATTAATTATCTTATAGACATCTGTTTTTAAAATTGTTACATCTAAGACTATTTTATTAACCCATCAATTAGTTTGTAATTGACATCATATATATTTGATCACGTATTTAGTAAAATTGATGGATAGTCAATTAAACAAATAATTGTCAGCACTCTGCTAAACTGTTCACTTTAAAATAGGCTTAATAACTTAATACTTCTCTAAAATTGTTGGAAATATTAAGCCTAAATTAAATAAATAATTTATTTAATAAAATAAATAAATAAAGTTTAGAAAGATCAAACAGTGATTTGAAGAACTTGTCGGTTGAACAATCTTCTAAGTAGCATCCATTCATAGTCGAAGATTATCGATCAATAGTTGAGCATCGAAGCGCACCCGTAATAATACGAGTACTAACTTTAGAGAAGTATTTGCCCCACATGGTGCAGTGGACTCATGGCAATCTCCTCCCAAGATACTTCGACTCCTGCCTCCATTGATGCGGTGCACCCCGCATAAGGAGCGAACCCGAATTTGATTGCAACAATAGCTCAAAGAAATAATATAATATAATATATTATGTGATCATTTCTCAAAACTCTTTTATATATTTCTTTTTCTGTTTTATTTACTCTTGTATATATTCCTTTTCATCTCTCTATTACTCTATAAACCATAAGTATTTATAGGAGCAGGTTGCACTTGAGGAGCTTGAGAATTGCATTATTCTCTTTAATGACACAACGGTAACATTGACCGAGTAAAAGAATTAAAACTCACATCACCGAGTAAATTTACTGTGTATGAGTTAAATTGCATATATGATTATATTAAATTCTCAATTAATTAAAACCGTTTGATAATTCATGCAATTAACTAGATGGTCAATAACGCATATAGGTGGCCAGCCCATATCCGTTAGCATCAAATCATTTATATTTTATATGTTTTAATTCATAAGAAACTCATAAATTGTGTTTTAATAAAATCTTAAAATATATATGTAATTAATTATTTCTAATTAATTTCCAACAAATACAAAATCTCTACCCACAAATGAGATTATCCTCAAGATATCTATAACCTTTCTTTTCTCTTCTCTAAGTAAAAGACTGGCTCCCCTCATAATCACGTCATATATTATTATTATTATCACAGTGTAAATATATAATTTTCGTAAGAATCAAATAAAGTTTATGACTAAGTAAATGTAAGATGACAAATATAATATATGTCAAATTTTATTTCATTATGTACCAATATTTCTAATTACTGATTTATTTTAAAATAAAATCTACAAAATATAAGTATGACAATAATAATATCATATATATGTCTTGAAGGGTATTTTGGTCATTTAATGATTTATAATAATGATTAAGAAGCAAAATTACAGTCGGGGGCACTTTGTCACAAATTCCCTTGTTTAGAGGGGTGTCTGTCACAATTAGAAGTTCGGGAGGGGGAGTAGTCAAAATCCAAAAGTTCGGAGGTGTATAGAGTCAGTACCCCTTTTTTTTATATCACACACCCACACTTTTCCATCTCAAAAGTCAAAGCCCGTTTTAAAGAGTAAAGATCACTAAAGACTCACTGACTCAGCCCTTGAGCCTTTCTTTCAGTCTACGATGCTACTGGCA
The DNA here is from genome assembly GCA_030179965.1 of Cyperus esculentus. NCBI lineage: Eukaryota > Viridiplantae > Streptophyta > Magnoliopsida > Poales > Cyperaceae > Cyperus > Cyperus esculentus. Next base: position 1,741,065 of record JASGLE010000030.1, read on the forward strand.
TTTATTAATGAGGAGGGATCTGGTGCCAACGCTCCAACGGTGCCAACGATCAGATTTTCATATCCAAATTTTGATTTATATGGCTCAATAAATTCTTTATATCAAAATCATGTGCCATGCAAAAATTTTCATTTTTAGAGATTTTTAAGTATTTATTTCAGATTTTCCAAAAGTTATATATGAAACGTTGATTATTTTATATAATGAGTTATATAAACTTAAATTTAAAAGTGATTTGATATGATTTGGAGTTTAAGCTCACAGTATATTTGCTGCTCATTATCTATCAATTTGGAGTAAAACTACGATGTCCGTAAGCTCACGGAGGTCTTCCATGAGATTAACACTAAAAGCATATCAAATCATATCAATTTTGATTTATATAATTCACTAAACTTTTTTATATTTTTAACATTTTTTTTATAAACTTTTTAAAAGTGTCGTTTGTCAAGATAATCAATGTGTCGTTTGTCAAGATAATCAATGTATCCCTCCTCGTAATTAGTCACATCTCAAAGTCCAGTAATTAGTGCACCCAAGTTTTGGCAATTTCTACTGATTGGTGTATGTTTCTTGGATCATCTGGAAAAATCCTGATAGCGTAAGCGTGCCAGTTAATCAGGAAGGGATATATTATTATCATATTTTATTTAGTAAAAGGGATATATTATTTGAGGCACGTGTCAGGCCTAAATCGACAAGATCACAAGATGGAATGGTGACGCGTCCAATTTGACAACACCAGCGTATGCGTGTACGTAAGGTAATAGTCCAATTGTCTTACTCTCACGGTCTCACCAACTTATTTATGTATTCCTTTTCTTCTATATATGATATATCTGCCAGCAAATTCCATGACTCAGTGGCCGGGTTCATTTTCTGCTCATCACTCATCAGAATATTTTTCGTCCTTTTGTTTCAGAATAAGAATCTTCTTTTTATTTTTCCTGTTTTTGTGAAATTAGTTGATTAAAGCCATGGCTTTGGTTATAGACCACGCCCTTAAAGTCACAAGTACATAAATATTTAGATAGATGATACGAGTCTTTAGATACATAACCGAAGTATTTTAATAAATATAAAAAGTATTTAGATTGCGCTAACAACTTTGTCAAGAAAGGAGAAATATTAAAAAATATTTTAGGTAGAGTGTTTATATGACAATAATAAGTGTTTATGTTACTTATACAAGTGTTTAAATGAGAAATAATATTTTTTTCAGATAAAGATGAGGTCAAGCCACTCAAATTTAAATGTCTATAAGAAATCTCTCATCCGGGTTTTGAATCTGCGACCTTCCACACAGAGAGCAAATGAGAAAGAAATAATATATTACTTTCAAAAGTATATAGATAGATGACAAAAGTGTGTATGTGGTATATATGTTTTGATAAATGTATATGTATTTATACAAGTGATTTGGATATTTACTTATGCAATTTAAGTGTTTAGATGTGTGGAAAATATATTTATATGAGTTACGAATGTGTTCAAAGGAGTGACAAAAATGTTTAGATGAGTGACGACTGCATTTATTTAGAGTACAAACGTGATTATTTAAATATGAGGGAATCTTCATTTATTATCTTAATATCTTGCTGGACGAGATCGTCGAATGATATTTTGTAATAAAAGCCCCTCAATTTTTGATAAATGATATCGCTTTTGTATTTGCAAGGACAAATATTTATTAGAGGTGACAGATTGTCGGGTCGGCTTCGGGTGGGGTCGGGTCAGGTTCGGGTTAGGTCAGTTTGACCAAATGGAAATGTCGGGTCGGGTATCGGGTTGACGGCTGCCAGCATTTTTTCAGGTAGGGTTCAGGTCGGGTCGGGTATCGGGTTCACATTTGTCGGCATTTTTCGGCTCGGGTTCGGGTCGGGGCGGGTTTTTCAGGTCTGGTCAGATTTTACACCTCTATTCTCGGGTCGTCTCAGATTTCGGGTCGTTCGGGTCGGCTTCAGGTCAACATGACTTTCCCTGAAACACGGGTCGAGTTTGGGTTCGGGTCAGTCTGACTTTCCCTGAAACACGATTTCGGGTAGGGTTCGGGTCACTTTGACTTTTCCTAAAACACGAGTCGGTTACGTCGGACGGGTTTTTCGGGTCGAGTCAGATTTTGTCACCTCTAATATTTATATTCACGGACTAAATGGATAGATATTTATATTTCTTAGACTATAATGTATGTGTACTTGCATTCATTCATACAAAATATGTAGTTTCCTTTAAAAAATATATCAACGATAAAAAGATGATATTTGTTAATATTTTAGTAAAGATAGGAAAAGTTACGGTTTGAAAATCTGTGAGACTTTAACTTATAAAATGAACTTTAACATTTAATTATGCAGACATATTTTGTAGTATGCAATGTTTGGTTGTAGAATTCATGCAATCAAAATTTTTTTTTGCAGACAAAAATTGTTTAGTATGCAAATTATTTTAACGTTTTTTTTTTTTAATTTGACAAGTTGATTTTACTTTACATGCCTAATAATTCAAGAGCGCTACGAAAGTTTCTGGTACATATTGGGAGCTAAATGGTGTTGCTGTATCAACCGCATAATGTGATCATTATATATAATTACGGTTTTATGAAGTCTGTAAAATTTTAGGCTACATGGAAAAAGCTGAAAAAGAAATAGAAAAAGAAAGCAACCAATCAATCAGGAATTAATTCAGGATTCAGGGGGACAACACGAAGCATCAAATTCCAACTGGATGATTTTAGTGAAAAAAAAATGAATTGTAATTCCAATATTTGGTAAGGTGCTTTGTTTACATAAATAAATGGCTTGTTATCCGGAGTCGAAAACGTCCGTCCGATGGAAAAGAAGATGAAGCCGTTGAAGTGTCGCTATCGCTCCGACTCTTTCTTATCCTAATCGGAGACCGCATGAACTGATAAACGTGGAGACTGGAGAGGCAGGCGCAAGCAATGCAACGCTGCAGTCTCAGTCCGTCTGTGTCGCGTCCGATTCCGCTGTTATCCTAACCGAGGATAACAGGACCCTGCTTTTCCACTAGGCACCGTCGGATAAAAATGGACAGATGAGATCAGTTCGGAAAAACTTTTTTTAACTTTAAAAACTGAACTTTTATACTGAATCTGAACCGTTTGGTATGATCCGACAGTACCGAACAAAAAAGTAGGACCCTGTTATCCTCGGTTAGGATAACAGTGGAATCGGACGCGTCTGTGTCGGTCCAGTGGGACAAATGGCCCCTGGCTTGCCATACATTACAATTACAATTACATAGTCTGAAATTGACAATTCATAAAGATCACATCGTCTAGTCAGAGCAGAGGCCACCGACCATCCATGATCCATGATATCCACGATCCATGATCCATCCATCCGCCTCTCCCATTTCGACCCCACCATTCAATATTATTATTATTATTATTATTCGGATAGGATAATAATAATTAGCTTTCTCCTTCCTTCCTGAATTACCACCCTCCTGTTTTAAGCAACCAACTGCTACTTGGACCTCTTTTCCCTGGTTTCTCAAAATCAATCCAATCCAATCCAATCCATTCACAAAAGCTAGCATCCATAAACACGCCATAACAATAACAACAATTTTATATTTTACATTCCAAGCAAAGACAACCAGCAAAATTTAATACCAACTCATAATCAATAATATCTTCATATAATCGATCATCATTCAATCATACATCAATCCTCTTTACTCCAAACATAATACACCCGTCCCTCATATTATATTCTTATTATTCAACTTCCTTTTCTCCAAATAACCGTTACATAATTCCTTTCCTAGTTCAGACTTTTGATTAACCAAAACACAACCTTACAAGACTCACTTTAATATCTCTGTTTTTTTTTTTTTTTCTTTTTTCCTTAATATGATCTCTCACACAAGATTAACATGACGGAAATCCTCAACACTAATAACCTAGCAGATAAGTAAGCAGGCTAATGATTAAAAATGCCATAGCCTGCTTAGATTAGATGCAAGCAACTACTCTCTGCCATTCCCCCATTACCCGATAAAATCTGAAATAAGAGGGATGCCTCTAGAGTAAAGATTTAAACCCCCTCCCTTCCCCTAAGGGCCTGTTCAGTTTCATCCCATCCGCCACTGTGCGGATGGTTTCATCCCATCCGCCACTGTGCGGATGGGATGGAACCGAACGGGGCCTAAATGAGCTACTTGAATCATACATAGCAGTTTGATTTGAGAGGAAACTGAAATGAAAAGAACTGTACAGAGTAAATAATTGATACCTAATATGATTAGGATATCACTCAAATTCACATATCATCATCTCTCAGTTGATACTAGCTCCTTGTCCCCCTTTCCCATGCTAGGCATGGTTGAAGCTGGAGCCACAGGCACCAAAGATGGAACAGCAGTTGGTACTGGCACTTGTGTTTCGCTGCCTTCTTTCTTTGCATAAGTGAAGTCGAGTTCTTTGTTTGCGGAAAGTGCGAGCAAAGTGGAGTCATCGAGGCCCTTGGTAGGCCCCAGGCTGCACCTGTCTGGGGTGTGCTTGGCCAACGCGTCTTTGAATTTCTTAATCTGCAAGCAGAAGGAATTAGGAAATGAATTAGGAAATGAATTAGGGAATAAGATGAAAGCGGATTAGGAAATGTGGAGAGTAACTAGTTACAGTTTGGGTGGTGCAGCTGAAGCCGCAAAGGCGGCCCTGAGCGCCGCGGAAGAACCAGAAGAAGGGGAGAACATGGACATGGAGGCTGTAGCACATGGATTTGTGGATCTCATAATTGACTTGGAGAAAGAGGACATCGGGATGGGCCTCCGCAAGCTGACAAATCTGAAAAGGCAAGGCAACAATTGATATACAACAGATACCATATGGAGGTACAGGCGTAACGCAAGCAATCACGGTGTTTTTATAGAGAAGAAGAGTACTATTACCTTTGGATGGAGCGTCTTGCAGCCGGGGCAACTGGGAGAGAAGAAATCAACAACGACAAGGTGGTCACCGGCGTTGCGGAGAGAGTCGACGAGATCCTGAGTGGATTGGATTTCGCGCATGTTAGGCTTGAGGGACTGCTCCCACCACTTCATGGATTTGGGGCCGAGGGTGAAGCCCTTCTGATTTCATTATTAATTAAGTAATTGTTAATTAATTCTGATTTGATATGATTTGATTTGACTAAAAAGAAAGGAAAGGATTTGATTTGATTTGATAAAAAAAAGGAAATTCATAACGTACGGGCGCGGGCGAGGAGAGGACGAAAGGTCTGAGCCTGCTGGCGGGCGAGGGGGAGGGGAAGAGCAGGCGGGTGGGGCGCGGGGGCTCACGCGGGAAGGAAGGAGCGAAGCGAGAGCAATGGAGGAGGCTGGTGGTGGTGTCCCCCTTGACCTTGAGGCTGGTGGCGCGGGGGGAGAGGGAGCGGCCGCAGCCGCCGGCGCCTTTCAGACAAATCTCCGCCATGCGTGTCTGCGTTTCTTTTCGTTCGTTCGTTCGTTCGTTCGTTCTTTCCGGCGTGTTTGAATTGAATGAGGGAATTGAATTGAAGAATTGAATTAGGGTATTAGAAGGGAAGGGGAAGAAATGAAAAAGGGGGAAAGCGAGAGAGAGAGAGATGCAAAGCAACGCAATCACTAGTAGGAAATAAAAGAAAAGAAAAGAAAAGAAGATAAGAGAGAAGGCAGATGCGTCATGCGTGGGACCAGTGGACCACCACCCTGTTGTGAGTTGTGAGTTGTGCTGGCCTAGGCAACAATAAATAACAATAATAATAATAATTTAATAATTAATTGATTAATTGTTTAGGATAAGGATCAACTCAATTCACGGATTTTTATCTGCTGCCATACAGATGAATAAGGGAATTAGGTTTGGTTTCTTGCCTTTTTGTTAAGAAGCTGTTTAATAATCCAGCTTTTGTTGAGTAATTGTTTCTGAACTAAGTTCAAGTTCTGTGAATTTCTCATCTGCAGGTAATTATTGTTATTATTTAATAAGTTTATGTTTACTTTTCATTCATGATTGTAGAATGAAAATTAATACTAAATTTCTTGCTTTGCCTACAATTGAACCTGTGTGCAAGAGGAAATCATCTTAAGTTCACTTCTTTTTTTCGTTTCTTTTACATCTCATTTTGATTGCATCAAGATCCTTTAAGGAACTTTTTTAAACGATTAAGAGGTAATTTTTTTCTTTTTAACTACAAATATTTCGATCTTTTTTTATTATATATCTTCTTTTATTTGACGGGTCATTAATGCACTTCTGAAAATTTAAAATTTGAATACACAATAATGCATATTTGGTAAAAAAATTTAATCTCTCATAGAATTGATTGTATTTTGGTAACTATCTAGATACAAAATTCATTTTTGGTAAACATTTATTAATAAAAATCTTTCATTAAATTGATTGCATTTTTAGTGGATATAAATTGGTAATAAATTTGTCGTTCAAATGATTAATGAAAAGAATTTTTTGTAACTATATTTTAAGAGCAAATTGTTACTTTTTTACAAATTACCTCGTTGCAACGCACAGGCCTTTTATTAGCTCTTTACTATTCTTTACACGACAAGTGAGTCCTTTATTTGTGGGTCCCACCTGTCAGTTTAATGATAGGATCCTGCCATTATTTTTAATGGCAGCAGATACGGACCCCTCAATTCACAAGTCTTGCGCTCTCCCTCCCTCTTCCTCTCTCTCTTTAATCATCGTAGCAAACCACCGTTGCACTCTCTTTACCATCCAACAATACAAACTTCAATTATCTTTCAATTTTGTTACCTTTTTATGATTTTTTCTTGTTTACCATTAAATTAAATATAAGAATATAAATTATACCGCTACAATAATTTATTTATGTTGGTTTATATATTTATGACTTTTTTTTCATTTTCAAACATGGTTTACACGTAAACTAATTAATAAAATAAAAAACGACATTTCTATGTTACAAAAAAAAAAAAAAAAGAATGAGCACCAAAAAAAGTAAAAAAAAAAAAAAAAAATCATTTAATAAAATATATCACTAATATCAATTTTCTTATTTGAATAAAATTATACACTGAACCTCTCTTCTTATTACTCTATGTAGAAGCATGACTATTGTGAAAACGTTTCCATTTTACTCCGAAATACTAACAGTCCAAATTATACTTTGCCATGTCCGAAATTTTGATTTATGGTTCCCATTAAATTCATCATATGAAAATACTAGGGGACACAAAAATTTTCCATTTTTAGAGTTTTCTAAGTATTTTTTTTATTTTTCAAAATGACTCTAAAATATTAATAAAATAGTGCTTGTTTGTATATGGATTTTTAAAAATCCGAAATAAATATGTACAAAACTCAAAAAAATGAAAAATTTTTGTATCCCCTAGTATTTTCATAGGATGAATTTAATGGGAACCATACATCAAAATTTCGGACATGGTAAAGTATAATTTGAACTGTTAGTACTTCGCTCCGAAATGCAAACGTTTTCACAATAGTTATGCTCTCTAGTAAATCTACGGTGCTCTCAATAGTACATGGACCTCTCATGATTTTAACACAAAAATGTATTTAATAAGCATATCTACTACTTCGGTGTCAATTTATATAGCTTCACTCATGTTACTCCTTAGCGAGAGTTATAATAAATCATTAATCCACGAACACCTAGGATCATTTGGAAACCCCAGAAAAATTTGTATTTCTTTCAGATTTCGATTGGAAGACGAGAGTATTCGTTATTTTGCCACTACCAACCCCTAAACATGGCATCTAAATCCGCTGTTTTTCTCAAAATAAAAACAGACCCAGCTTTTCCGATCATATAGTCGGGATCGGTTGTAGTACTAATTTTGAGAAAAGTTATCTCAAAATATTTCGGTATTTATCGCACTAATTTCAAAATATTTCGGTGGTTTTCAACCGTCGGATAAAAAAAAGGGTTTGCTTTTCTTTTGAGAAAAGTAGCAGATTTAGATTGCTAAACATGAGCCAATTACCATAGACTTATTCAGGGGCGGATCTAAAATTTTTTTTTAAGTCCGGACATAAATTGTCTAATATGTGAAACAAGGAGCTCTATTATATTGTATTTTGCTTGGCAAATCATTAAGTCGGACACAATAACTACAAATGTAAATAAGTATTGTTTAATATAAAAGAAAAATTAGTACTAATCAAATAAATTTCAAAAATCAAGCCCGGGCATGGGCTTAGGCTTGCCGATACCTAGGTCCGCCCCTAGACCTATTCACGACTCAGGTTACTATTGAACTTCACTAGGGTATTTACCCGCGCTTCGCGGCGGGGTAATCATATTTAACCGGATGTCCAAAATAATTTTTTTAGTGACTATATTTTTTGAGAATGTTGTTTATAAAATATTTATATGGCAGTATTAAGTGCAATATCTTAACTAATAAAATGTAATTAATGTAATATAGTGGTAGTTGGTATACTTATTAATTCATAATATATTATAGTGGTAACAAAATGAATCATACTCATATATTAATTTTATGCAATTGAATTATGGCTCCCTCATTTTATAAGAATATATTTTTTTGTTCAATATAAAAAAAAATCGTATAATGATTTATGTTGTTTATATGTAATGAGTAGTATATAAATATATTATATATATAAAGTTGAGTTACCGTGTTTCGCATAACAAAATAGCCTCTATGTTGTGCGCTCGTATCTCAGATTTGACCGGTGTATTCTACATATCAAAAACTCATTGCATACTAATTTTTTCTATTTTTGGAGATTCCTAACTATTTTTAACGATTTTTGAAAAAAAACGACCCTGAATTTGAATTCCAAATAGATTATTTTATTTTTATTTTTTGTCCATTATTCAGAAATCGTTAAAAATAGTTAGGAATCTCCAAAAATTAAAAAAATATTATACAATGAGTTTTTGACATGTAGAACGCATCGGTCGAATCAGATCGGTCATTGGAGTTATGGTTCCTGAGATATGAGCGCATAACACGGACTTCAGTTAGTTATGCAAAACACGGTAACTCAACTCATAAGATATGTAAATCGACACACAAAGATCCTAAATAATGGACATAGAATATCATAATAATGGTTTTTGACAATCAATTCACAAAAAGCAACTAAACTAATGTATAATTTTTGTTGCATGGCATGAACCAGTAGATAACCATACGAGCATAGGATCAATATCGAATGCCTCTGATAATATCTAGGTTTAGAATATATACAGAGTAAGTTGTATAAAAACAAATAGTGTGAAAACACTCATACAATTATTCAAATTTTAGATAAACAAAATATAAATACCATTCTTACATTGCACACATTTAAAATATCAATTATAATATAAAGAAATCTTGAGTTTTTATATAGAACCTGGAGCGTTGGATCTACACATCCAACAGCTCTTAGTTCCAAATGAAGGAGAGAGCTCTATTCTTTCCTATCTTTAAAGGGATATTTTGGTATCATTCGATGTCTTTCGGCCTAAGGAAGATTTTGGATTTTTGGATTCTTGGATTCTTGGGCTTGAATTTGACTTGGATTTGAGCATATCAAGAATTTAGATTTGGATTTCAAACTTGGATTTGGGACTTCTTGAACTTTTAATTTGGGACTTAGGCTGAATTTGATTTGGTTTTGGATTTGAATTTTGTCTTTGATTTGGTTTAATTTTGAATTTGAATTTGGTCTTAACTTGATTTTGAACTTAATTTGAATTTGGACTTAGTCTTGGCTTGGTTTCGGGCTTGAACTTGATTTTGATTTGATTTGAATTTGGAGCTGGTTTTGGTTTGACTTGGAGCTTGAACTTAGCTTTGGCTTGACTTGGAGCTTATATTTAGTTTTTGGCTTGATTTGAGCTTGGATATGGCTTTGGCTTGATTTGAAGCTTGAACTTGATTTTGGCTTGATTTGAATTTAGATTTTGGTTTTGACTTCGATTTGAGCTTGAATTTGGCTTTGGCTTGATTTGAATTTGGACTTAATTTTAGATTGATTTGAAATTGAACTTGATTATGTATTGATTTGAATTTGAATTTGAATTTGGCTTTGACTTGATTTTGGATTAATTTGAACTTGGACATGGCTTTGACTACTTGAATTTGAAACATGAATCTTGGAATTATTCAAGACATATTTTAGGCCCTGACATTTGAGATTTTACACTCGACTCTTAAAACAATCTTTGTGCATTTTATTTAGAATTTAGAAGAGAAGAGAGACACTTGTACTTTCTTGATTTGAATTTAAAATATATCCAAATTGACATAAAATATTCTCAAATTTGCATATAATTTAGACTTTATTTCTTGAATTTTTCTATTTTTGGCATCATTTGAATTTGATTTAAAATTAAATTTCAAAATTTTGAAAAATTGAATATTTTTATATATAAAAATTTTAAAGATCATTCCATCATCAATAAAATGAATTTTGAAAAATTTTGAGTTGAGGAACTATATTAAAAATGAATTTAACTCGTTGGCATTTATATTTACACAAAAAGGGCTTTTGTGTGCTTTTAAATTCAAAACATAAGCAAATGAGCAAAGAATTTCAAAGTTTTGTACAAGATAAAACAAGAAAAATTTTTCTAAAGGTTTGGAATTTTATTTTAAAATTTTATGTTTTGTAACTTTTCAAATTTGAACTTAAAACTTTGAATTTTGAAAATTCAAAAAAAAAAATTTACATGAAAAAATCCTAAAAATTTTGAAATAAATTTTGGAATTTTTGGAGTTTGGAAACTATTTTTAGAAGTTTTATTTTGGAAAATCGGAAATAAATAACCCAATTCTCATTATTGGGCCAATTTCAAATCATTTGGGCTTTGGAAAGTTTACTTCCATCCTTCTTTCTATTCCAGCCCAACCAGATGACTTGCCATTGATTTTTACACTGAAGCTCCATCTCGGTTGTCGAAAATGATTAACGGTAAATCTCGGTGTAGCGAAGCTCCGATCGTCGATCAACTGGCGGAATTGGAATCTTGGTGCTTCTGGCAATGCATCTGTCGGCTTGGGTTTTCGGAATGGTGGTGGATCGTCGGAGCCACCATCTCAAATATCGTACTTCCTTGTGGTTTCTTTGCTGAATTTAGTCACTCAAGTCTAACCATTTTGTGTAAAATTTTAGCTTATTTTTATCGTCTTTGAGTGCTCTAAACGATTGTCAAGTCAATTTTCTTGAATTTTTCACAGGGAATGAGATATGGCATTGTACCAGTTTTCATAATTTTTGGTACCGATAACATTTTCTTGCAAATTATGAACCATAAAAATTAATTCAATTGATGATTACCTCTAATTTTAACTTTATTAACATGACTGCAATTTGTTTTGTGAAATTTTGAGTTTGAATATAGCAAAGGTTTTGAATTTGTAATTATACAAACAGAGAGCAGTACGTTCAGCATTCTTCATGCGTTTTCGGTACTCCATTTTAGACTTTCGTCCATTGGGAGCAGGCGCTGGGTTAATTAAAATGTGACTTTTATTCTTTAATCTTTATAAACATGTTCTTTGCATAATTGTAAGCAACTTTGCTTTTGAACGGCTCTCCAAATTTTGTGAACGAAGACCGGTTAAACAGTTTTGGACAAAATTGGATTCCATATATGTAAGTATATATGAGTGTACGCACGCAATGTAATATGATTTAAGATCATCGGCTGAAAGTCCATTCAAATCAATGTACCAAAGCTTTCAACAAAAAAAAAAATCAATGTACCAAAGAAATAAATGAGCTTTAGTGTGTATTCTTAATTCATTAAAAAAAAAATTCTTGTTGACCACCATGCATCTTTAAATTCCAAGTCCGCTTGACAATTATAGTACAGACGGAGACTACAGAGACAGTCACAAAAATTGATTCGTATGCAAACAAACCAGCTGTCCCTAGTCCCTACCCTACCAGATGTCCAGATCACAGTCAGTCCTAATGTAATATATATATTTTCTAGGAATACTTTATATCCATATATGTCATTTGAATTTTGAAGGATAGAAATTACTTGATCCCATTTAATAAAGCAGCGGCTAGCGCTAATTAATTAAGATTGAAGATACAGCTAATTATTAACCGGGCCAATTCCGCCAATATGACTATAGTAGTGCCATTGGCATGCAAAAGCACATGGATCCTCCGTTCGGTTAGCAAATGGAGGCATCCGGCCCTTACAACGTGTCAATATTTAAATCTATAAACTAGAAAGAGGAGTAACTCTCCAAACACCTCAACTATGCCACATCATCAATATTATTAACCATTGATTTTGTTTAAATCTCTTCATCTACTTTGATCCAATGGTTTATATTTATTCTCTCTCCATTTAATAAGATGATATATGTCTAAGACAAAATTTAATCCTTAAAGTGGTTTAACATTTATGTGCTATTATTTATAAATTATTATACATCATCATCATCATTATTTACATAAAAAATTTTAAATTATGTTTAATTTTTTAAAATAAATATTTTTATTTTATAAGTTTTATTATTTTTTGAGATAATCTCTTTGTCCCCCATCATTTGTCCCCCTTAAACGTCCCCCATCCGTTTATGTTGGAACCGGGTATGAATACCAGTTGGCAAGTGGTATGAACACCACGATACATTCAGTATGAACACCCTCTGAGAGCTCTATGAACAATGCAAATTGGGAGAATTTTTTTTGGCATATTTTCCATGTGCAAAAATAAATTAAGCACGTGCTTAATTCAATTTCAGCACGTGATGAAAATTGGAGCGCGCGCAGGTGTTCATACTGCTTATTCGCGGGTGTTCATATCCAATGGTCTTTGGTGTTCATAGTTGACGTGGACGGGAGTTGGCATATTTTCCACGTGCAAAAATAAATTAAGCACGTGCTTAATTCAATTTCAGCACGTGATAAAAATCGGAGTTGTACTCGGATGTTCATACTGCTTATTGGCGGGTGTTCATATCCAATGGTCTTCGGTGTTCATAGTTGACGTGGACGAGAGTATGCGCGCGGGGGACATTTAAGGGGGATTTTTTGTGGGAGACAGTTAGCATCCCTCTTATTTTTTTGTTATCATATTTCGGGGCAAAGCCTGAGTTACAGCTCTAGTTAGAGTAATAGGTGGAATTGATCTTCTATCTGGTATTGTACACCTGTGACATGCATATGATATGGGTGTACGTGTGTAACTGTAAGAGAGGATTTAAAAGAGGTCTTAAATTAATTGTGAATTGATGTTCGCAAATATTCAAGATAAAAAATTTATGAGTAAATTACACGTGGTCCCTAATGTATCAACCTTTCATCAAATTGGCCTATAAATTTTCAAATTACCAATTTAGCTTTTTAAGTATTGATTTGCAACTAATTTGGTTCCTAAAGTATTGAATGTACAATTTTGGACTTCGAAGTTTTACTAACATATCATTGCGGTACTCAAAACTTTAAAAATTATGAAATCGGTCATTAAATTGAATATTTTGTTTGAAATTATTAATTTCATTTATCTTGTATAAATTTTGAACATCACAAAAAATGAAAACATAATATAAAAATATAAAATAATGTACAAACAAATATATTTAATTGTTCACGCTACCAACACTTATTAAGTAAATTTTAATATTAATGGATAACAATAGGACTAATTTGGTACAAATAAAATATTTGAAGGACCAAAATAATATGTTAGTGGAACTTTAGGGACCAAAATGGTATATTCAAATCTTAAGGAACCAAAATCGTAGCAAATAAATACTTTAAGGACCAAATTGGTACTTTTGAAACTTTAAGAACCAATTTGATGAAAGGGTAATACTTTTGAAACGGGTTAGATATTATCTGACTGTATTAGGATTTGTATTCAAATAATGGCAAATACAATTATCTAGATACTGTTACGAATACAATAATGATATATGCAGACGTGAATACAGATACAATTTTCAATTTGGAACTAGATTCGGATACAGATACGGATATTGATACAGATACATATACAGATAATTATTAGAGTTTGAATATTATGATAATTCAGATATCTGGACTGTAGGAATAATCCTTGTACCCCCTAATTAGTGATTACTTTTCTTAGGCATTAGCTAAATTAGTGTAGATTGATTGTGTGGCTGTCAAGTTAATTACCTTATTGTAGGATTTAATTAGATTTAGTTTCCATGTAATCGTTTATTTAAGCAATAGAAGAAAACCAGAAAACGCTGCCAGTTTTTGCAGCACCATTTGAGATTGAGTTTTACTGTTTTTGTGAGTTTGTGTGTGTGTAATATTGGTCTGCTCTTCGTCGGCAACTGCTGGTTGTCTCTCCGACGAGGTTCTAACCAGTGGCATCAGAGCTAGGTTCTTCCAAGGACCATGGGGGACGACAAGACAAAGGGCGCCACCGCCGCCACGGTCCAGCGAGTGATTCGTGAGGTGGGAACCAGGAGTAGCTACCCCGTCCTCACCAAGACCAACTACTCCGACTGGGCGCTCATGATGAAGGTCAAGTTGAGGGCCAGGGCACTGTGGAACGCCATCGCCAAGGGTACTTCCGACGAGCAGGAGGAGATGATGGCGCTCGACGCGTTGATGAGCGCGGTGCCGCCTGAGATGGTGTCGACCATCGGCTCCAAGGAGACGGCTAAGGAGGCTTGGGATGCGATCGCAACCATACGAATCGGTGATGATCGTGTGAGGAAATCGACGGCGCAGCAGCTACGCAAGAAATTCAACCTTGCCACGTTCAACAACGGCGAGACCGTCGAACAGTTTGCGCTGCGCCTAAATAGCATGGCGGCACACCTCAACACGCTGGGCGATGAGGTAAAGGAAAGGGAGATCGTGGAAAAGATGCTGCGAAGTCTTCCACCTCGTTTCAAGCAGATTGCGATCGCGATCAAGACCCTGCTCGATCCGTCCACCATGACCGTCGCGGATCTCACCGGGCGGCTACAGGAGGCGGAAGAAGAGCTCAATGAATCGCCGGCGTCCTTGCAGCATGATGGGAAACTGTACCTCACTGAGGAGGAGTGGGACGCGCGGCGGAAGAAGCGTGACGCGGAAAAAGGAGGCGGCGGCACGCACAAGGGAGGAGGCGGCCGACGTGGGCGCGGCCGCGGGCGTGCTGGCGGGTCGTCCGGGGGACCGACAAACTCACCTAAGCCCACCGGTGACGAATGCCGCCGCTGTGGGAAGCTGGGTCATTGGGCCCGGGATTGCCGATCGAAGCCCAAGAAGGAGCAGGCCCATACGGTCCAGGATGAGGAGGAGGCCACTCTCTGTCTGGCGAAGTGCTCCCCCATTCTCTTTCCACCGCCGTCGAAATCGACATTGGCGCCGCTTCTGTCGCCGATCGTGCCGCTCGACAGGGCCGATCCGGTGCCGGCGGGAGCATCACACCGGCATGCCAACGAAGGATCCGCGCAGGCGCTGTCCGTGGCCGAGGTCGAGATCCACGAAGAAAAGGTGTTCGCGCAGCTCGGAGAAGATGAGGAGAGGGAGGCGGAGATGTGGGTTCTGGACTCCGGGGCAACCAATCACATGTCCGGGTCCAGAGCTGCCTTCTCGAAGCTAGATCCGGAGGTGCGCGGTACCGTGCGTTTCGGCGACGACTCGGTGACGCGGATCGAGGGGCGGGGCACCGTCGTCTTCAAGTGCAAGAACGGCGAGCTCCGGTCGTTTGCCGGGGTCTACTTTATTCCCCGGCTGATGACGAACATCGTGAGTCTAGGCCAGCTCGACGAGGTCCGCTTCAAGATTGAGATCGACGCCGGCGTGATGCGGATTCGGGAGCCCGGCGGTCAGCTACTGGCGAGGGTGACGCGTGAGGCGAATTGCCTGTACCTGCTCCGAATCAATATAGCATCACCAATGTGCTTGGCGGTGCGTGAGTGCGGCGACGAGGTGGCATGGCGTTGGCACGAGCGTTTCGGCCATGTCAACATGGTGGCACTCCGGAAACTAGCTCGGGAGGAGCTGGTGCGCGGCCTGCCGGAGATCTAGAAGGTGGATCAGCTGTGCGAGGCTTGTCTGGCGGGCAAGCAGAGACGCGCCCCGTTTTCGGTGAAGGCAGAATACCGCGCGAAGAGGCGACTGGAGCTCGTGCACGGCGATCTGTGCGGGCCGATCACACCGGCGACCCCAAGCGACAACAAGTATTTCTTGTTGCTCGTCGACGACCTCAGCCGTTTCATGTGGGTAGCCGCCATCCCTTCGAAGGATCGTGCCGCGGCTGCTATCAAGGAGCTCCAAACTCGGGCAGAGGGAGAGTCCGGGCTGAAGCTGGGAGGGCTCCGGCCGATCGTGGCGGTGAATTCACCTCGATCGAATTCGCGGAGTACTGCACTGGAGAAGGGATACATCGCCAACACACCGCGCCGTACAGCCCGCAACAGAACGGCGTGGTCGAGCGGCGGAACGGGACGATGGTGTCGACGGCAAGGAGCATGCTAAAGGCGAAAGGGCTGCCGGGGTGGTTTTGGGGCGAGGCCGTGACCACCGGGGTGTATATTCTCAACCGCTGCCCAACGAAGAGCGTGAACGGCATGACGCCGTTCGAGGCGTGGCACGGGAAGAAGCCGGTGGTACACCACCTGAGGACGTTCGGCTGCATCGTCTTCGTCCGGAACACGGCACCGAACTTGAAGAAGCTCGAGGACCGTGGCCGCAAGATGATCTTCATCGGCTACGAGCGCGGCTCCAAGGCGTACCGCGCGTACGACCCCATCGCAAAGCGCGTGCACGTCACACGCGACGTGGTGTTTGACGAGGGAGCCCAGTGGGACTGGGGCTCGGGCGAAGCCGACGACGAGCTAGTCGGTGACAACGACGTGTTCACGGTGGAGTACTCCATCACCAACCAGGGACCTCCGGTGGCCGAGGTATCTGGAACTGCGGCTGAGGAGGGCGAGGTGACGCCGCCGGCATCACCTCATGCTCGTGGAGGTGCGGCACCTGCAGGAGATGGCGAGGTGGAGTTCGCCTCACCACCGAGTGAGAACAGCGAGCACCTAGACGCCTACCACGAAGACGGCGCGCCTCTCCGATTCCGGAAGATCGACAACATCATCGGGCCGGCCTCGCCGCGTGGCTTCGCGCCACGAGCACTGGTCATGGAGGAGCTCCACGCCGTGAACTCCGACGAGCCTGCGTCATTCGCCGAGGCGGAGCGCAGCCCCAGTTAGAGGAAGGCGATGATGGAGGAGATGGAGTCGATCGAGGACAACCAAACATGGTCCCTCACCGACCTCCCGCCCGGACGCCGGGCGATTGGCTTGAAGTGGGTCTTCAAGGTGAAGAGAGACGAGCACGGGGCGGTGTCTAAGCACAAGGCGCGCCTCGTGGTGAAGGGTTACGCGCAGCGGCACGGCATCGACTACGACGAGGTGTTTGCACCGGTGGCACGGCTCGACTCGGTGCGCCTTCTCATCGCCCTCGCGGCACACGAGGGGTGGGAGGTGCACCACATGGACGTCAAATCGGCATTTCTGAACGATGACCTTGAGGAGGAGGTCTACGTCGAGCAGCCAACCGGGTTCGTGGTCGCTGGCAAGGAGCACAAGGTGCTCAAGCTGCGGAAGGCCCTGTACGGGCTGCATCAAGCACCACGCGCGCGGAAGGCCCTGTACGGGCTGCATCATTCGGTTTCAGGAGGAGCCCATCGGAACACGCCATCTACATCAAGCAGAACGACGGCAAGCAATTGGTGATCGGGGTCTATGTCGACGACCTTGTAATCACCGGCTCGAACAACAGCGACATCAAGTCATTCAAGAAGCATATGGCGGCCGCGTTCAAAATGAGTGACCTCGGCCTGCTTCACTACTACCTCGGCATTGAAGTGAAGCAGGGTGCGAGGGGATCTCGCTGAGCCAGGGCGCCTACGCCGGCAAGATCCTGGAGAAGAGCGGCATGGTAGGATGCAATCCCTGTCACGTGCCCATGGAACCGCGCTTGAAATTGAGCAAGCTCAGCACCGAACCGCCGGTCGACGCGATAGCGTACAGGAGCGCCGTCGGGAGCTTGAGGTATCTGGTCAACACCCGCCCTGATTTAGCATTTGCGGTTGGGTATGTGAGCCGGTTCTTGGAAGATCCACGCGAGGATCACTTTGCTACTGTGAAGCGCATCATGCGCTATGTGGCTGGGACTCAAAGTTGGGGGGTCTGGTTCAGTAGGAAGGAGAAGGAGGAGCCTTATTTGACAGGTTTCAGCGACAGTGATTATGCCGGAGATGTGGATACAAGCAAGAGCACAACCGGCGTGATCTTCTTCCTCAGCGGCAGTCCGATCACCTGGCAATCCATGAAGTAGAAGGTGGTGGCTCAGTCTAGCTGTGAGGCGGAGTATATAGCAGCTGCCAACGCTGCTAGTCAAGCATTGTGGCTTGCTCGTGTACTGGCAGAGGTGCAGGGAACAACACCGAGAGCGCCAATGCTGAGGGTGGACAACAAGTCTGCCATTGCTTTGATCAAGAACCCAGTTCTCCACGGGCAGAGTAAGCATATTCGAGTGAAATATCACTTCGTCCGGGAGGCTGCAGAAGAAGGTCTGATTGATGTGGAGTTCATCAGGAGCGAAGATCAACTGAGTGACATTTTGACGAAGGCGCTTGCAAAGTCCAAGTTTCATGAGCTACGCGGGAAAATCGGCCTCATCGACATTAACAGTGGACACAAGGCTTAGGAGGAGACTGTAGGAATAATCCTTGTGCCCCCTAATTAGTGATTACTTTCCTTAGGCATTAGCTAAATTAGTGTAGATTGATTGTGTGGCTGTCAAGTTAATTACCTTATTGTAGGATTTAATTAGATTTAGTTTCCATGTAATCGTTTATTTAAGCAATAGAAGAAAACCAGAAAATGCTGCCAGTTTTTGCAACACCATTTGAGATTGAGTTTTATTGTTTTTGTGAGTTTGTGTGTGTGTAATATTGGTCTGCTCTTCGTCGGCAACTGCTGGTTGTCTCTCCGACGAGGTTCTAACATGGATCAAGGTTTGGAGATGATTAATTACTTTTTTGAGTTAAGAGCATAGTTCGTCTCCGTGCTCCTAAGAACACTATAGATTTACTCTATACATGTATCACACAAAGATTTTAAATAATGAACATAGAATAACATAACAATATTTTTTAACAAGCAATACGACATTCAATGCACAAAAAATCATCTAAACTAATCTACAACTTTTGTTGCATGGCTTGAACCAATAGACAAACATATATACAAGCGTAAGATTAATATCAGAGGTCTCTAATAATATCTAAGTTCAGAATATATACTGAGCAAGTTGTATAGAAACCATTAACGTGAAAGTACCCATACAATTATTTAAATTTTAGATAAACAAAATATAATTAATTACCATCCTTACATTGCATACATTTAAAATATCAATAATAATAGAAATAAATATTGAGTTTTTACGTAAAACTTGGAGTAGAGCATTGGATCTACACATTCAATGGCTCTTAGTTTCAAATGAAGGAGATAGCTCAAATTACCCACGCCCCTCAGAGCGTTAAGGGGTATATATTTTCAAGAGTAGTAGGTAGCGTCCAGTACACTTTTTACTTATCCACCGGTCCACTGTATTTTTAATGAACAAATATAATTTTTCAGTGAACATTTATATCTTTCCGATTAACAGGTATCATTTTCCAGTGAACAGATATACTACGATTTTCAGTGAACATTTATGCAACTGTGGTAAGCACATGAGTGCACATGGTATATCCGAACTGTGAGAGGAGTGGATGCGTGACTTACTTTATAGGGGTGGACTCTATATGTTTTTCTATTTTCATTTTCAATGATTGTACATATTTGCCTCATATGAATACTTATATTTAATATATAACACGCGTGTAAAGTAATAAATACAAGTATAATTACTAAAAACGTGTTGTATCTTATAACTTTAACTGCTATCAAGTTTGGACAAATTATATATATTATAAACACGTATAATTAATAACAAGCTACTTTCTTCTAATATAAGTAAGGTCTTATTTTATTTTATTTTTTATGAAAAAGCATAACGCATATATGCTAATTATCTTTCTTTACAACACCATGAATTATATGATCGACGCAACACAATCATTTACAAAAACAAAATTAATGATTATTTGTTGATAAATAGTTCTCTTTTGAAACATTATGTTGTTAGTTTTCTTCAAAACAACAAGCGGTTACAAACGGAATATAGACTAATATGAAAATATTTGCATTTCGCTCCGAAATACTAACGATCTAAATTATACTTTGTCACATCCGAAATTTCGATTTAGATTCCTATTAAATTTATCATATCAAAATTCTAGGAGATACAAAAATTTTTCATTTTTGGAATTTTTTAAGTATTTTTTTTGGATTTCTCAAAATTACTCTAAAATATTAATAAATAGTGTTTGTTTGTACATGGATTTTAATAAATCCGAAATAAATAATTAAAAAACTACTAAAATGAAAATTTTTTGTATCCCCTACTATTTTATATGATAAATTTAATGTGAACCATAAATTAAAATTCCGGATGTGGCAAAGTGTAATTTGGACTGTACCATTTCGGAGCGAAATGCAAACGTTTTTACAATAGTTCTATTATATATATGGAGAGAGAGAGAGAGAGAGAGAGTAACTTTTCAAAAAGAGAGAGAGAGAGAGAGTAAATAATTACAGTTCTTTGCTGGGTGGTACTCACAGGGATCGCTCATACTAAAGAAGAAAGGATCGTTTTTCTGGGCAGCCTTGCAAAATATGGATCCCATATGTGGCATCTCCATTAGATGGGCTATGGGGGATGGCAAGAGGATCAGATTCTGGGAGGATAATTGGGGAGGAACGGTCTTGTCTACGGTTGTTCAAGCTACTCCACAACCATTTTTATCACTCCATGATGCATGGCCCATCCGCTACACGCTGCTCGACCAACTACTCACAGCCTCACAAGCGGCAATTTTGTAGGAGGGTACCATTGGACTGCAACTCAGACGAGTGCAAGCCGCTATTATTATGGACTTCGAATAAGGAGTTCACGATTCATTCTCTGTTTAAGGCATTGGCAACAGCGGCGAAAGAGATTTCGCTGATTGCAGAGGTTTGGAAAGCAAAGGTTAAACCATCCTTACGAATTTTCTTTTACCTACTATTGAAGGACAAACTGCTTACTCAGGAGACACTGTTGAGACGGAACTTTCGCGATATAACCTTAGGCTGTGTCATGTGCAATCAGTGCCCGATCGAATCAGCGGTGCACCTATTCTTCTTGTGCCCATAGGCTATCCAGCTATGGTCAATTGTCATGGTGCATTGTGGATTTCCAATGATATCAATCCAGACAATGGCTCTGGACATTTATTTACAGTCTAATTAAGCCGCATGCTGGAGCAAGGTTCAGATGGTGACAGGCGATTTTTATTCACACAGTTTGGTAGGTATGGCTGGAGCAGAACAGGAGAACGTTTAAAGATACAACGACCCCACTGCGTGTGTTGTTAGATAGAATTATTAATGATGCAAAGTTACAGTTCAAACATGTATAGGCAGAGTGCATGGTTAGGGACTTGGTGCATTAGGAGATTAGTGCTTCTTGTATGGATTAATTATGTGTTTAGCGATAGAGGTGTCATAGACTGAAGGAGTGTTTTGGTTTCTTTACAGGAGTGAGATTTGTAAACAAGCTAAGCCACATATATAGCTAGCTTCTTGTAAACTTTTTTTTTTACTAATACAAATGGTAGCTGCTGCCTCATTCTCAAAAAAAAAAAAAAAATTACAGTTCTTTGCGAAATTAGAGCATTTTTTTTTTTTTGCTTTGAATTCAAATCTCTATTCTTCAAAGATCAAATGACCAATCTAATTTGCTAAACACAATCAAATGACGTGACTGTGACTAAATCGATAATATATATATAGATATATACCGGCCGGGGTGGTATGGAGATATATATTATTGAGGATTATTTGATGCCTCATTAAACTCTCGTCTCTATCGCTAAATTTATCAAAATATATGACAGCAACGGCTGGAGATGTCCAGTTAGTAGGGCAATAGACACAGCATGGAGTGGGGGGATGGATGGATGGATGGATGGATATATCATATTCATAATTCATTCTACATATATCATATATGGAGAAGATTCTCTTATCCCGGAATTCAATGCATGAAAGGAGCACAAGTTGAAGGTCGGTCGGTCCTTCTCCTCTCCTCACACCAAGTCGACTTAAGTCTTATATGACACCAATATATAATTACTTACAGCACCAATATATCTGGACTATGAGAGCAATATATATTGTACGTCTCCTTTCTAATTCTACTTCCTCTTGAGACTCGGTTTGGTAATTGTCATGGATTTCACTTTTCCCATGCCAATAAAATAAGAGCGACGTCGATCGGGTATCAATCCAATTTATGCATGGCCAATTCAAAGACAGCATTATACTATATATTATTATACAATAAGGAGTAAAGATAGCGTGAGCTTAAGCTCACGGGGCAGTCCGTGAGCGCACCTCCAAGAACATATCAAATCACCTCCAAATTTTGATTTATATGGCTCAATAAATTCTTTATATCAAAATCATGTGGGATACAAAAATTTTCCTTTTTTAGAGATTTTTAAGTATTTGTTTGGGATTTTTTAAAATGATACATAAAACATTGATTATTTTATTAATATTGTATAGTCACTTTTAAAATATCTCAAACAAATACTTAAAAATCTCTAAAAAAGGAAAATTTTTGTATCCCACATGATTTTGATATAAAGAATTTATTGAGTCATATAAATCAAAGTTTGGAGGTGATTTGATATGTTTTTGGAGGTGCGTTCACGGAATGGCCCCGTGAGCTTAAGCTCACACTATCTTTACTCATACAATAAGCTTTTTATATATGTACATGTACATGGTCAACATTGTTACAAATTTACATCATCCTTAATTTTTAATTTAGCTACCGATCTTCATTTTTTTCCCCCTTTCTGACACAATGAGGTACTGGCCGATCATCTAATATAATTAAACAAATATCAATTTTGCATAGCTAATTTAACAGACCCTATATATATATATATCCTCCTTACACACACTGTATATATACATACAATACTAAGCAATCCTTAGGATTTGTTATATACAAACTAAATTTCTTCATCTATAATCAAAGATAATTAAAGTGTCGAAGGGAATTAATCAACTACCAATTAACTGCCTTTAATTTCATTAATTATGTGCCTGTTGCATGTGTGCTACCAGGTATATATAGACCGGAAATTGTAGTTAAAAAATCTTCAAATTAGTCGTCGTCCTCTAGTTCAGACATTCCAGATGAAGTCCCATTCGAATGCCGGTTGTTCCAATTCGCTGGCACCGTCATGCTGTCCAGTAAGGACCGACGAAATCTCGTTGTTTCGATCAATGAGCTCGCTTCGGCCTGTTTCATGTGAGTGGCTTGGAATTGGCTGGTTCGTCGACTGTTCAGCCTTACAATGCTTCCTTATCGGTTCCTGGTGGAGAACATATTCATATGGCATTTTGAAAGTTGTATTATTGCAAGAGGTGGAGGGTGCCATCTGATGATCAGGGTCAAAGGCCAACACGCCTGCACCTGCAGGATTGTAACAGGAGGAAGTTTCATAATTTTCAAGAGGCGGAAGTGTTGGAGGATCTAGCAACCCGTTAATGAACGAGTCGAGCATCTCCACACCTGGTGCTGGGTTCCTGATCATCTTCGGCACACCGCCAGGCTTCTTAAAGACTCGACACACCACCCAGTCATCCTGCCCAAAAGAATAATTAAATTAATTAATTGGTTATATATATAATTAGGTCTGTAAGTTTTGGGACTTGGCACACCTTAATGGATTGGTTGCAGCTGGAGAAAGGGAGTCGGCCTTCGAGACGGTACTCATGCATCACCCAGTTGGTCTTCTCGCCCCTAGGGGCCCGGCCAGTGTAGAAAACTAGGGTTTTCTTCATGCCAATGAGTATGTTTTTACCGCGAAATATGTCCTTGTCCTTTCCGGTGGCCTTCCAGTAGCCTGCCTCAGTGGCTCTGTTGGTGCGCGTGCCCGTCGGGTACTTCCTGTCCCTCTGGCAGTAGAACCACCATTCCTTCTCCCCCATCTTTGCCTTGGCTGTTATAATTAATTAATTAATTAATTCATTCATTCATTCATTCATATAAAAAAGATGGAATTGAAATCAGAATATATAATAATCTAATCAAAGCTATACATTAATTACTATAGCTAACATATATACATGCATTGAATTAATTAGAAGAAAGAAAGAAAGAAAGAAAGTAAATTAATTTGCTTACTTGGGAGGTCCCAAGGTTCGCACTTGTTGAGATCAACCTCTCCAATGGCGGCAGGAGAGAAAGTACGGATCATGATCTTAGGCGAAAGGTAGTGCGTTATGATCTCTTCATCTGTCGGATGGAACCGGAACCCGGGTGGCAAATTCATGGCCGTGTGATCATCGTGCTCCTGCATATGCATTGCTCCTTCTCCTTGCATGCGTATATATATAATATATGTCGACTTGATCTAATTAATTCTTAATTAATTATTGTAGGAGGGGAGGGCTAACTTTTTAGGAGATGGAAGAAGGGTCGATGGGAGGAAGGGAAGGGGGTTTATATAGAAGATACATAGACATAGAAGAGAGAGGAGGCCATGCGATCGCGGATGGATCGTGAAACTGAAAGAAAGAAAACAAAAGGTGTGAAGAAACAACAGAACAGAGATATATGGGGCC
Source organism: Cyperus esculentus (assembly GCA_030179965.1). Classification (NCBI taxonomy): domain Eukaryota; kingdom Viridiplantae; phylum Streptophyta; class Magnoliopsida; order Poales; family Cyperaceae; genus Cyperus; species Cyperus esculentus. The sequence continues at coordinate 1,765,806 of JASGLE010000030.1, forward strand.
GGGACCCACAGGGGTGAGAAGATCCGTGGTTTTGAAGGCACTTCTGCCAGAAGCCTTGAATGGATTTGGGGATAGAGAGCAAGGTGTCATTATCTGCATTCTTATATTTTATTATATATATATATGGCACCTTTTTTTTCAATATATACTTGCTATTCTTCCTTCTATTTTTTTAAAGTCTGAACTAAATATTTAAAAAATCTTCAAAAATGAGATTTTTTTTTTGCTTGCTATAATATTTTAATATAGAAAATTTATTGAGTCATATAAATCAAAATTTGAATATGGTTTGATATATATATATATATTTTTTTTGTAAAAACACCGTAGTTTGATTTATTGAGGCAGTGCGCTTCAGCCCTGTATCGCAAAAAACACCGTACCTCAATAAATTTTGATACGTTTTTGTTATAAAAACACCGTAGTTTGATATGTAACTGTTACAAAAATTGATGTAAGTCTTCAAAATTTATATATTATAAACATATAAAAAGGTTATCTAATATGTACTGTTGCTCGTTGAACAATCGGGTGACAAACGCAACAACAAATCCTCAAATAAGTATAAATAAAATCTCTAAAATAACTTTTTTTTATAAACATACTATGAAACTCATGGATTGATTGTGTTTTAAATTTTAGCTAATTTAAGTATCGTTTGATACTATATCAAAACTCAAATATTAACATATTTTTATGAGTCCCAAAGAAATATCAAATGATACTCAAATTAGTTGAAATTTGAAATACAATAAATAATCTACAAGTTTCATAATATGTTTGTACGAAGTTTTCTATTTTGAAAGATTTTATTTATATTTATTGAGAATATCCAACCCCTGCAATTTAAACAAACCTAGCTGTCAGCCAATTACCTCCGGTGGATGATAAGGCCACCCAGAATCTCAGGCAGATTAAGCCAAGATTCATTGTCTGCGATTACTATGTCCAAAAGAAAAGGCTATTGTGCTATAGCGCAAATTATGCGTTTTGGATCAAATTAATGAAGTGTATATGCCGCTAAGGGCGACTCGATCTCTACTCTAGAGTATTGACTGCTATATATATATGAGGAGGGATCCATTGATAATGTTTATAATGACAATCTTGACAATCAAGATTTTGAAAAATTTGTAATAATTCATAAAAAATCTTAAAAATGAAAAAACTTTTATGGATGCATTCTTTAACTTATAGATTAATAGTGTTTTAAATTTCAATCAATTTGAACATCATTTGATAGTTTATCAAAATTTTACACATTTTTTAACGGTTGAAATTTAACGAGCTTTAAAGAGCTATCAAACGTCACTTAAATTAAATATAATTTGATACATAATCAATCTATAAGTTAAACAATATCTCTATAAACTTTTTTCTATTTTTAAGAATTTTTAACTATTTTTAGAAATTTTTTAAAATCTTGATTGTCAAGATTGTCATTTTAAACATTGTCAATGGATCCCTCCTCTATATATATTAACTCTATTTTGCTCCGTAACTTACTTCTGAGGTAGAAATATGCTGTTGTGCAGCTCACGGCTATTATAATTAACATTGGCAAAATAAAACAACAACAATAACAATTTCTTATACTTACTTTGTATGACTATATATTTTTAAATCAGAATGAACTGATATGTTTAAATGGGTCAAATTAAAATTTTTTAAATTGTAAATATTGAATGTCGTAGCTACTTCAAAAATCGTTGTTGAATAATCAATATAATTTAAGTCTGAATTAATTAAATATGAGGATTGTTCCACAAGTACACAAACGATTGCTAGCAAATGAATGTAATTAATTGGCGATTTATAATACAAATTAAACATAAGTCAGTTATGTGTCGCTTTCTCGGTGGCCGGCTGCATAAAAAATAAATCTTACTTGGTCTACTAATCAGAAATATTCTTAACCTTCGGGCTTATGTGCTTTATTTTTATATATTTTTTTTCGAGGGATTTTATGTGCTTTCTTTTTATATATAATATTATTTATTATTTACATCCTTATCATGCCGGTCTATTTTTTATTTGAATTAATATCTTACTTAACCACCGGCCTGCTCTGCTTTTAATTAATTTTTTTCCTTTGAAAATTATGATCAAGGAGAGGAGTTTTGATTAGATGCTTCCCACCAACTAAAATGTGATTAGATTTGGATTAGATTTCAGTCTTATATATATGATATGTGCATATATAGAGAGAGAAAGAGAAAGAGATATGTTATGATTATTGTTGTGCTAAATTCGTACGGGTCAACCCGGTTCGCATCCACCCGTTCTATCCTGCCCGAGGTCGCTTGGAACGGTTTGAGCGGGCCGCCCAGGAAGGTTAGGGCAGACCGCTCGGGGCGGTTTGTGTGGGTCGCTTGGGATGGTTTGGGCAGGTCGATTTGAAAGTTTCGGGCGGGTTGTGCGGGTTGCCCGAGAAGGTTCGGGCGGGTAGCCCAGGAAGGTTCGTGCGGTGTTGTCTCCCAAGAGTTATACTACTTTTAAATATCCTAAACGAACTACCGTCAAGCCGCAAACGCACGACTTAATTGCAGTATAATTAGGGTTGAATCCACATTGACGGATTGGTAAACAAGACCTCTCCTATCTCACTAACTAGACTAGGTTTGTTTTGTTGTTTTTGGGGTTTTAACGGTTCTAACAAATTATAGTAAATGACAGAAAATAAGGTAAGTTTGATAACAAGGATGGAAGGCGTTCTTAAATTTTAGATTCTACTCCTCGACTTGGTTCACTCCATGCAACCTATGTGCTCTCGCATCCCAGTAAAGTAGTCGGCACTCTCATGCACAGCCTGTGCACAACATGAAAATGTTAGCACTACGGACTTATGGTTTAACCGTTTGGTAATAACAAGTTCCTGTTTAAAGGGAATGGCTACTGTCACTAACCGACCCAACAGTGTACCGTACTATTCATGGGTTATTAGGGCTCCCGCTCTCGCGTTACCTCCTAACTTCCTAAGTTCTTGTGTTGTTTTTCTAGAGGTACGTCACTCCCTCTCGAGCAGTACAAAGTTTCCTCTTGAGACACTTGGTTTCAACATTCCCTCTCAGGTTATGTCAACTACCTACCTCCTAATACACTTTCCTTCAACTATACAAGACATGTCGACTTTAACGTGTATCAAAAATGAGAAACAATTTAAGTCAAGTGCAAGGTAATACTACTCAACACATAGAAACCAAAATAACAAATAAAAGTCACATAACACTAACCAACAAGTTTTAGAATATCATCCTACCTAAGAACTTAAAAGTCTAGCCGGACATGGCTAGAACACAAGCAACATATAAGCAAAAGAGTATCAACAGTTAAGAACGTCAACAACTCAAAAGATAAAAGAGATAGAATAGAGTTGCAATGGCACTGTCGTCTTTGCCTCGTCTCCTCTCCTTCCTATGCCGTCGGATATCTCCCTGAAGCGCACAACCAGATCTAGGGTTGTTGGCCGCCAAATCTAGACCTAGCCCTTCCAACCTTCCTTCTCTGATCGTCCTGCCTTGCTTATATAGAGCAACGTGCTCCAATCTTCCAAATCAGCTCAGCCGATATCTGCTTTCAAAACTTGCCATAATTAATCAACTGTACTCGGTCCGAGTATAGTGTAATCGGACCCAGTGCAGCTCAATCTTGAGAATCTCTAATTGTACTCGGACCGAGTAAACTGTAATCGGTCCGAGTATGGTGCTTCATGTCTTCAATGGGCACTTAGACCGAGCCAATCCTCTGCCGATCCAAGTGCAAGTGCTCTAGAGTTCCAAATACTCCTCTCCTAGCTCCAAATTGCTCCTTTTGCTCCTGAGCACCTGAAACATCCACAAAACACAAAGTAAAACGGAAAAAAACAAGAACCTAAACAAAATGCAATGCATGCACATGATTTGTGGCCATTTTGGAGGTCCAAAACTAGGTAAATTGTATGCAAATTTTAGAGATATCATGCGGGTTGCCTTGTACGGTTCGAGCGGGTGACCTGGGATGGTTTGGGCAGTTCGTGCGGGTCGCCCGAGACGGTTTGGGCGACCTGCCCTGGGTGACCCGCCGGACCCGCTCGAACCATTCCGGGTGACCCACACGAACCGTCCAGGGTGACCCCCTCGAACCGTACGAACCTTCCCGGGCAACTCACTCGAACATTCCCGGGCGACCCGACTGAACCTGATAAAGTTGGTCAATTCTAAATATGTCCTTAGTAAGCAATTTAAGAATTTAGCCAACCAAAAACAAGATGGCACGCAAGATTATATCAACTAAAAAATAACACCGAAATTAAATAAAGAGAGTAGAGAAGAGAAAGAAGTGAAGACACGCCGATTTAACGGAGTTTGGCTTTTCTGCCTACTCTCTGGGACTCGCAACCACCACCAAGTGGGTTGCACCGATTCACTAACACACAAGTCTTATAATACTCTAGCCTCCTTACACACCAAGGTTGAAGGACTAGGAATGAAGAACAAAAGAAAACACGGCGATCACAACGGATCACAGAAAACAAACTAGTAACTAGAACACTCAAAATCTCTCACAAAACCTGTAAAATATTTAGCTAAGTAGAACAAGTATTTGCGAGAACAATGGCAGCAGCAAGAGCAAGCAGGAGATGGCCGGCGGCTAGGTTTAGAGGTGAATGAATGGGCAAGGAGTCAATAGAAGATCTTCCCTTTAAATAGCTTGCCAAAATCTTGCATTCCAAATCACTCATCATTATGAGTGATTGATATCTTCCTATCTTGAAGATCTACTCTTAAATTCCCTACCGTTGCTGCCCTGTACCAAATCTGGCGCCTCCCAGATTTGGTGCCATTTCAAATCTTCCGCTCGAGTCTTTGAGTGCGGCTCTGGCGGTGCAGGCCGTCAGATGCTTCGCTGAACTGTCTGACGGTTCCTCTATCCATGTTACTGTTTTGGCTATAACTTTCTCATTTCAACTCCAAATCGGAAGATTCAAAGCTCGTTGGAAAGCTTGAAACAAGCTCTATAGCATGGACATGATAACACATGCTTTCATCCACTATGTCTTGGCTCTTTTAAACTTGCAACATGTATTCCCTACATTGACAATCTCACAAGACATATTAGAATCACAATTAAGTGATTTTGCAAAATAGGCAAACTAAGAAATTGTGAAAACATATTTCAACAGAACCTTCCTGGGTGACCCGCCTGAACCTTCCCAGGCAACTCCCCCGAACCACCCGCGGGCAATTGGTTGACCCGCCCGAACCGTCCCGGGCGACCTGCTGAAATCGCACGAACCTTCCCTGGCGACCCGCCCGAACCGCCAGAATCACCTGGGGCAGCCTGCCGGACCCGCCCGAACCTTTTCCGAGCGAAGCACACAAACCGTGGGGGCGACCTGCCCGAACATTCTCGAGTGACTCGCACGAACCGTGCCGGGAGACCCGCCCGCCCGAGCTGCCCGGGGTGACCCTCCGGACCTGACCGAACCTTTCCAGGCGACTCGCACGAACTGTCCCGGGCGACCTGCCCGGAACGCACGAACCTTCCCGGCCGGGGCTGCTGCTCCTCCTTGTCCCCTTGCCTCTTCAAGCTCAACAACTCTGAAGAAGAAAAAGGCGATCGCATGCCTTGTCCTTGATTCGTCTCTGCAGCGCATGTTAGTTCCCAGGGATGCTGCAAGGCTAAGGAGCTTCATCTCAGCCATCTGATGGGAAGGCAGGGCGTTGATGCTTCCATCTCAGCAATCCTAAACCTCACCAGAAATTCTAACTCAAATCCTATATAAACCCCCAGAAGATGAAGATCAAAGGTGCCCCTTTTCAAGTATTACACCATCCCCCTCATATTTATAGCCAATTTACAAGTGTTAGAACCCCAACCCCAAACCAATACCAGTAGAAAGAGACCCTTGAATCCAAAAAATTGCCAGAAAACCAGAAGCTCAGATTAGGTATTAGAAGAACCTTGTTCAAATTAGAGTAGGGATGTGAATCTTGGATGTAATCAAAGGGTACAGGGTTCAAGGGCATTGATTTGCTTGTGGCTGGATTCACCGTTGCTGTCATAATCTTTGACAGTGATGGAGTGGTGTAGTCTTCACCTCTGAATTGGCCAAGAGCATCTCAATGCTCATTTAGAGCTGCTGTAAAAAAATTGATGATGAATGGAAATCTCAAAGTCTGTTATGCTTGAAATCGCAAATTTTGGCTTTGTTGTTGTTCGAATGGTTGCTTCTCTTTCATGCTCTTTTTCTTATCTTGTTGTTTTGTTTGCTGACTTTAAATTGTCATGTAAATCACAGTTTATAAAGTAAGTGCATTTCTTCTTGTCAAAGGAGCATAATCTTTGCACTTTGACAAAGAGAAAACAATCTAAAAAGGGAAATTTGTATTCTTAAACATTTTTCTTCTTGTCAAAGGTGCATAATATTTGCACTTTGACAGGGAGAAAGCAAGCTAAAAGGGAAAATCACATTTCTTGAACAATTTCATAAGCATCTCAAGCACTGTGTGGTTTGGCGCATAATATTTGCACAACTTACACATGTGTGATCAAAAGACCATTGACTATGCATAATCTTTGCTAGCTAAAAAAAAAAAAACACACAACAACACCTTGCATAATCTTTGCGGGTGTCCACTTCGAGCACTGTGTGTGGTTTGGCACATGATATTTGCACAATCTACACATGTGATTAAAAAAAAAATCACTAGCTAAGCATAATATTTGCTAGCTAAACAAAAAGACACCTCGCATAATATTTGTGGGTGTTCATTTAAACGCTGTGTTGTGACTTGTGCATAATCTTTGCACAAGTTGCAAATATGTGACCAAAATTTTCCATAAGCATAATCTTTGCTAAATGGAGTTGAGTTGTACTCACCTTGCACAATATGTGTTGGTGATTTGGGAAGAAACAAGGCTTGCATAATCTTTGCAAGCCTTTCCTGTTGAAGCACATGTGTGTAGCTTATGCACATATAAGCTTCCCAAATCGATTAGCACAATTTGAACAAAGTGAATATAATCTCATTTGGCTGGAAAATCTTGCATTTTAGGCTTGAAATCATGCAAGTCCACTAGCAAAATTATTTTCAAACTCTTGCACAATTGATTGCATCAATTTCCAGCAGCATCACCATTTTGAGTGTAATTCACATAAAAAGGAGAAAAAAGAAGTTCTGTTTGTCCAAATGTCTCAAAACTTTCAGGAAATGTAAACAACAACCAAAAAAAGGTTTTGCCCAAAATTTTATATTTTTCTGAATTTTCTGTGATTTGTTGTGATTTTTCAAGTCAGGGCAGAAAGTAAAAAAACTGGGTCAGAAAACAGTTAAGGTACTGGTACACCAAAAATGAATAAACTGCACCATTTTGTGAATTGGACCATCTTGTTTTATTTTACATTTTTGTATTACACATCAAATTGTGCTTTCACATGAATTTTGGTTAAAAATTTTCAAGTCTAAGGCCCTCAAATAAATGTTTAAAGAAAAGCAGCAGCACAGTTCCAGAATTACCCCTCTGATAAAAATAGTTCAGAAATGTATCAAACCAGCACCAAATTGAAAAGTGTTCAACATGAAAGGTGTGCTCAAAACATCCCTCTAAGTGTTTATGAAATAAAAATTATGCATCTTTAACAAAATTCTCAAATATGGACTGATTCGCCCTTGACATTCTGCTGCTCCAGTTCCAGTATACTGGTAGCATCTGAAATTTTCTGTTTTCTCCCATATTTTGAACATAACATAGTCACATGAGATCATTGACATGTACATAGTCCTTACCTCTCCTTTGGAAACTTGGGATTTCATAAAATGATTGCATAAAAAAGGAAATGGATGATAACACAAAGTGATGTCTGAGTGGCGAAATCCAAAGTCTCAAGGCAGAGCTCATCTTCCTATCTTGTTCTGTTCAAAGTCTCAAGGGAATTAAAGCACTGTCTTTGCCTTTGTGGATATGGTAAACCTAGCTTGTTTGGCAAAATCAACACCCCTCTAATTGTTCATACCAATACCGTACCAGTCAAGTATGCACCAAATTAATATCCACTAACATGTGCTAAATTGAGTCAAATTAGAAACACTGTTGTATTGAGTATAAACAGGTCACAGATTGCAAGTTGCAACATCAACCCTCTCATACCAGTCACAAAACCGATTCTGCACCAACTTGTTACCAGTCAAGACAAAGAACCAAATGATATTTCTTTTTCATGACGAATTGATTTAAATTGAACACACTTACACGATCTTGGAATAGAAACAATGCACAGTTGAGCATCAAATCAACAAGAATGTTGTAAATACCAGCAAACCAAACTGACTGACTGAACATCAGATTTGGGGTGGCGTCGCTCGACCACCGGAGGCTCCCCTGCCAGATCAGCCTCCACTGCTGTGTTCCCCACGCCAAGGCGACGTCAACAGTGGCGGCTGATCTTTGATCAGATGTCAGATCATCGGACTGCCCGAACATACCCGAGCGACCTGCCCGAACTGCCCGAACAAGTCCGGGCAACCCGCCCGACCTGCCTGAACTCTCCCGCGCGACCCGGCGAACTGCCCGAACTCTCCCGAGCGAACTACCCGAACATGCCCTGGCGACCTGCCCAAAAATGCCCGGGCGACCCGCTCGAACCACCGTGCCCAGGCGACCTGCCCGAACGTCCCTACCGTGCCCGGACGACCCGCCCGAACTGCCCGAACATGTTCGGGCGACCCGCCCCCCTGCCCGAACATGCCCTGGCGACCTGCCCAAAAATGCCCGGGCGACCCGCCCGAACCACCGTGCCCGGGCGACCTGCCCGAACATCCTGACCGTGCCCGGACGACCCACCCGAACGTCCCGACCGTGCCCGGGCGACCCGCCCGAACTGCCCGAACATGCCCAGGCGACCCGCCCCCCTGCCCGAACATGCTCGGGCGACTCGCCCGGACTGCCCGAACATGCCCGGGCCACCTGTCCGAATTGCCCGAACCCACCCAGGCGACCTGCCCGAATTGCCCGAACCCACCCAGGCGACCCGCCCGAACTGCCCGAACATGCCCGGGAGACACCCCCGAACTGCCCGAACTTGCCCGGGCGACCCGCCCGTGTTGACACCTAAAATATTATATTTCTTTTTATAATAAAAAAAAAGAAATAGGGTCATATATAAGATAGTCATATGAATTGATAAATTGACGAGTTGAAATAAAATAACCCGGATATTAATTAACTAATATGGTTTTTGCATATATGATTGCCAAATTAGTATAACATGACATATGAATCTCGGCCTAATTTAATTTTAATGATATATGGCCATATATGTACACGGGCTTGCTAAGTATGGCATCAGGCCTATATTAATTATATCCGATACAATTAAGTTCAAAGCCCAAATTAATAGATGGGTAATTAATGGATCATGAATATTTTAAAGGCCCAAATTAATTACTACGGATTATGATAGAAGTCTCAACTATCATCAGTTATATGCATATTGCCACCGGATGAAGCATGAAGCAAAAAAAAAAAATAACTGGCTGCATGCACGATCTCCGGATATCACTCTCACGATCTGCCCATTCTTCACCTTGACAGCCAAGCACGTATAGCCTATATAAAGGCTTGCCACCAGAAAAATTTCGGACAGACACATACACATACTTAGATATACACCATACACACAAACAGAGACATATACACATATACGATAGACAGAAGAAGAGATAGAGTATACAGAGAGGGAGATATTATTGTGCTGCCAACAGAGTTATTCTCTGAGCACAAAACTGCCATCGAAACAGGTAGCAAGTTGCAAGGTATATGATCATCGATTCACCAATCATGTCCGATCTGTTGATCTCCTCCGTGCGTCGGCCTCGTGACGGCGAGTTCATATCCATGTGTCGGCCTCATGCCGGCGAGTTCATATCCATGCGTAGGTCTCGTGCCGGCTAGTTCAAATCCATGCGTCGGCCTTGTGCCGACGAGTTCAATATCCTTGCGTCGGCCTTGTGCCGACGAGTTCGTTATGTGTAACAAATGAGAAAATACTAACATTTTATAATACTACTAATTAATTGAATATATGAATATCATATAGTAATTTATATTTATAATAACCTTGGCATTGTAATTAGACCATATTGTCGAATGTTCATTTCCAAAACAATTGTTATAAATATCACATATCTAATATCATACATAGTATGCTTATCAGACATAGAAAAAATTTAAATACTTTGTCCTAGGAAATTAACTTCAATATGTACATTATTATCAAGCACCATAATTGGAAAATTGCCTCCAATGGGCCGGATAGACTTGTGCAGAAAAATTTGGATATTATCATTCTTTCATTGTGTCTCCTATCCTAATTCCTTCATCATTGCCGTGACTTCAGTTTTCATTTGAATAGCTGTCTCATGGATTATAAATTCCCTTTATTTATTACCACCGTGCCTTGCGTCAAAATTATCCTTCTTTCTATTTAATTCCATAATGTCCAATAAAGTTGTGCGTTCTTGATCATTTATTCCCTCTTTCTTATAAAAAAAAAAGCCAAATGCTCATATTAAACCAAGATAAAACATTTTATGGTCTCATCAAATCTCACGTAATCCTAATACGTGAAATTGTTCGATCAGATGGTTAAACGAGATAAATGAAATCTGACGAAGACCTGTGGTTTGAGAGCAACAGAATTGGTGCTTGTCCCTTGGTGTCGACATAACAACTATTCGTTTTGGTGATCAGTCAAAATCCTCAGATAACTAAATTTTGTTCTCACTGATATGTTATCAAGTTTATTTCTCATTTTAATTATATTTATATTTTCTGAAAAAAAATATTAAATCAAGGACGGAACTACGGAAGCTCCCAATGCATGGTGTATGCATACTCTCACGTCACAGCTTTTATATATTGGTAAGCACTTATATTAATCTATGTCATGTCAATTATTATCATCATCTTATAAGTTCTGGATAAGATTTTCATTAAAAAGTATAGTACTATGGGACTAATTAATAATATGGCACTAATATGGGACTAATTAAACATGATTAGTTGATATAATGATATTTTAAAATCATATATAATTTTATTATGTAATAATCCCCGAAATAATAGGTTCTACTTGCACTTTGTTAAATGATTGAAACGATTTTGCTTTGATAGACTAGTTGAAATATTATTTAGTCAAATCCTTTTTCTCAAATAAAAATCTACTTTTTAGTTAGAAAAGTTACTACAGTGAAATAAATAATAAATAAATAAATAATACTTTCCAAATGATGAACTGCATAGTTGTTGTAACAAAAGAGGGTCGCTTTTAAATTTATAACCTAGGGTACCACTGTCAAGCCGCAAACGTACGACTTAATTGTAGTATATCTAGGGTCGAACACAAGGACAGATTGGTAAACGAGACTCTACCTACTTTACTTAACTAGACTAGTGATTGTTTTTGGTCGTTTTGCAAATCTAAGTTTAAAAGAATAAATGACTGAAAGTAAATGAGATTGGACAGCAAGTTTGAAAGGTGTTCTTAGGGTTTTTAGATTCGGTTCTTCACTTAGTTCATACAAGCACGTGTTCTCACATCTAGTTTACACTTTCGTGCACAGCCTGTGCAAAGTACAAAATTATGGTACTATAGACTTTCTGGTTCAAACAGTTTGGTATTGTTAAATTCCTACAAATATGAGGTTACTGTCACTAACAACCCAACAGGACTTGCACAATTCAAAGGTCGTCGGGGGTCACTCTCACTTCATTCCCCAACTTGCTAAGTTCTAGTGTCGGTTTCCTATAGATATGAAATCTCCTTTCGGACAGTTCGAAGTTCTCTCACGAGTAACTTGGGTTTAGTAATTCCTTTCGGATGACTAACTCCCTACCTTCCGTACACTAGACTCAAACTAAATCTAAGCATGTTACAAGGTACAGTACAAAGCAAGTCAAGTCAAGTGATAAAATTACTACTCAACACAAAGAAATCAAACAACAGATAGAAAGTCACATAATACCAAAAGCTAAGTTTAGAACGTCATCATCCCCTAGAACTAAAGAAACTTAGCCATACATGGCTAAGAAACAAGCAAAACATAGTTAGGATTGTATCAAAGACATAGTATCAACGATAGAACACATCAACAACAGATAAAGATAAAGAGACAAAATGTTGTCGTCGATGAACTCGTCGTCTCGGCCTCCGCCCCACTGTTCGGACGCATCCTCTCGAAGCACACCCCAGCCATCAACTCAAACCCTAAAAATCCAGCCTCCTTCAATCGCAGCATGCCCCTCTACTTAAATAGGGCGGCCACCGTCGCAAGTTTCCAAATCTGCGCCATGGAAAACAATTCCTAGAAACCTGCCAAAATAGGCAATCGGGCCGAGCCAATCCTCTGCCGATCCGAGTGCAGGTGCTCCCGAGCTCCAAATGCTCCAGATTACGCTCCAATCAGCTCCGAGCACTTGAGACATGAACAAAACACAAAGTAAAAGGAAAACAAACAAATCCTAACAAAATGCAATGCATGCACATGATTTTTAGTTATTTTGGAGGTTCAAAACTAGATAAATTGTATGCATGTTTTGGAGACATCAATAGTCAAAATCAGCAAGCAGATTTTTGGCTCGGGTCAACATTAATACATATAATATTTCTTTCTTTATTTAAATTCCGAAATTGGAAATGAACATATATATTCTCATCTTTGGGAATATGCAGAAATGCCTTACAACCAAACACCTACAAATGATTATATGATACATCTTTACCTTTACAAACCCGCTCGGGTACATCACCATCCAAAACACGAGAAGGTGAACGGTTAATAAGATGCACTGCAGTGTTTAGAGCTTCACCCCAAAAAGGTTTAGAAAGCTTAGAATGCGAGAGCATGCACCAAATTTTCTCACAAATTGTGAGATTTATCCGCTCGGGTACACCATTTTGTTGCCGGGTTTTCGGCACGTTTCTTTCAAGTTTGATACCATTGGCCTTGCAAAATGTCTCGATCAGCCCATGGTATTCTCCTTCATTATCCGATCGAACACATTTCAATTTCCGACCGATTTCTCCTTCAACTTCCACAACAAATGGCTTAAACACCTCAAAAGTCTGATCCTTTGACTTTAGAGAATATGCCCACAATTTTTGAGAATAATCATCCACAAAGGTGACAAAAGAAAGAGCACCACGAAGAGTTCTATCGCCCATAGAACAAAGATCGGTATGAACCAAATCAAGCACATTAGATTTCTTATTTGTGGGATTATTCTTGAAAGCTATTCGATGTTGCTTGCCCACCAAACAATGAGTGCATAAGGTGAGCGATGTGCCATTACAAGGCAAATTATTTTTCTTGAAAAGAATTTCTAAACCCTTCTCACTCATGTGACCCAACCGCAAATGCTATAAATCGGTTGAATTGCACTCCACCGCATTTATCTCACCACACAACTTCACCGTTGTTGTGTATAGTGAGCTAGAGTACTTGACACCGCGAGCAACAACTAAAGAACCTTTCACCAATTTTCACTTGCGTTTTTTGAAGCTATTTTCATACCCATCATCATCAAGGGCACCGACTGAAATTAGATGAAGCCTTATGTCCGGCACATGCTGAACCTTCTTGAGAACTAGCTTGCAACCCAAATTTGTCTCCACACAAACATCTCCAACACCGGAGATTTTGCAAACGCCATCATTCCCCATCCTCACAACACCGAAATTACCTTCCTTGTAGGAAGTGAACAAGTCACGCCGAAAAGTGACATGATATGAGGCCGCGGAATCAAAGACCCAAGTAGAGTCTTGACCGGTGAAGTTCTCAAACCCATCATCATATGCTATGAACAAATCACCATACAAGCTATCATCGGATGCAACCGCAACGGTATCATCCTTCTCATTATCATCTCCTTTACCTTTAAATTGATCTTTCTTATTGTCATCACACTTCGCTTTCAACTTCCGGCACTCCGATTTGATGTGACCGGGCTTATGGCAAAAGTAGCAAACAACTCCTTTTCTAGATTTCGATCTAGTTTTCGACTTATCCCTTTTGTCTCCATGAGAATACCTATGAGTACTCCTTCCACGGTTTTCGGTGACAAGAGCCGAAGACTCACTAGTGACACCTAGCTCCCTACGCCTCAGCTCCTCATTGAGCATGTTATCTTTTACTATTACTAGAGTCACAATACCATCCGGTGCCGAATTACTCAACGACACCACAAGAGTCTCCCAACTATCCAGCAACGAGCTTAGCAACATCAATGCTTGTAGCTCTTCATCCAAAATCATTTTCATGGTAGCCAACCGGTTCACACAATCTTGGAACTTACTCAAATGTTCCGACACCGAGGACCCCTCATGGTATTTCTTATTCACCAATTTTCGAATTAAGAAAGCCTTGTTTTGAGCGGTTTTTCTTTCGTAGAGGTTTTTGAGTTTTTGCCACATGTCATTCGCATTGGTTCCGGTTGAGACATGGTGAAAGACCGAATCATCGATCCACTACCGAATCAAAGCGACAGTTTTTCGGTTTGAAGTGGCCCAAACAACATCATCTACACCTTCTGGTTTCTGACCGATCAACGGTTGGTATGCATCTCTACAATACAAGATATCCTCCATTCTAGGTTTCCAAATAGAATAATTGGTTGAGGACAATTTAATCATGGTTCCACTTGACCCTTCTTCCATTTATACCAATCAATTAAAGCAAATTCCCAAACCGGGTAACAAATACACAATTTCAGTCAGATAACTCAGAGGCTCTGGCGTCACAACGCCTTGACAGTCTGTTACAACGGAAAGAATTCTTAGCAAATTTACCCGACACGGAAGAATTTCACCTCTTTGGTCTCTGTGCGAATGAGAGCGAAATCAGCCAAATCCCAACTCCAGCTGCAGCTGTGAGCGCACGAGCTTGATATGAGATCAAGTCCAAAATGGAGTTGCCACGAGCGCTGCTGCCAAAATCAATCTTGGCTTGACGCGAGCTGAACAGGAGCAAAAATCTCCCAAAGTCGCCAATCTCCCCCGGATACTAAGTGTACCCCCAAACTGCACCCAGCAGCAAGACAGCACAAGAGACAATGCTCAACAATCCTCGCTGCCGCGACACCGGCGGCAGCAATGACTGACGCGGCTCTGATACCACTTGAAGAGAGAGCTAGCTAGGGTTGTACAAAGGGGAACAAGCAAGAAACACTTAAAGCTGACTAGTAAAATTGTATTCTCTCTCTTAAAGATTAAAGTTACAAAGTTTAGTTTGATACATGATTAAAAGATAATGAGCCAAACAATTAGCCCAAACAAAACATAAACTAAATGGGAACTAAGCCCACAATGCATAAAGCAAATAAACTAGATAAATAAGCTAAATGGGTCAGGACCCAACACCATCAAACCGTCTAACTTCGATAAAATATAATGTTTCCCCTAACATTAGAGATTAATTTGAAAAGTACAAAGTTCATTTCTCGAAGTTACCGGCTTTGATGAATCGAGTCGTCTTTGATTGAATGGACCAGAATTGTTGTTAAGCACTCCATAAAACTCCAATCTTTAAACTAATTTATTGGAAGTTGAAGCAAATCTGTCTTCTCAAAGGTTTTCCATGGTACGATACTTCTAATGAAGAAAGACTAAATACTCTTGTTAGAAAACAAGAGCGACGAAAGAACGGACGAAAACTCAACAAAATGATGGAGGAAAGCTTGACAAAAAATAACAAACAACACTACGAAGATCATCATCAAACAAGTAAGAATAATAAGATGCAGCTGGGAGGGGCAAAAATAGCCCCTGCCACCACTAAAATTTAATTTGGAGGAAAAAGTTTTTGGCTTTTTTTTTAGAGAGACGGCGTATTTTTTTAATTGGAGAACTGTTTGTTTAATTGTTATCCATCATTGAAAATAGAAAGAGGCTTAGCGGGAACACAAAAGGTACAATGATACATATATATGGTTTTTCCAAACATAAATTGACATTTTTTTTTTTTTTTGAGAAAAATATGGTGGTCGTATCCCCAAATTTCATTAATAAAAGATCACCCAGTCGCGATCACAAGTACAATCTAGCAAGAAAAGTGTAAACAATAAACATGAAACGGTCTAGAAGATGTAAAAAAAACAAAATCAGAAAAATTTTGAGGGATTAGCTAAATTATGCAATATAACGCAGACCCTCTATCCACCTTTATGAAATTGCAAAGCACGACCTTCGCTCAGACACCACCTCTCTTGCCGTGTCAATTATGCTTTGCTTTGTCTCTGAATATTCTTCGACATCGCTCTCTCCAAAGTACAAATCTAGTTGTAATTTCCAGTTGCCTCTAGAGCATACCATGATTTGAATCAACGAGTATGACTGCATTGTTTGTGCTTGTATATGCTGAACATGCTGGTACCGAATGAGGTTGTATATCAGGCAATTATGCTTCTTATTTAAGCTACTGTCTCTTCATATTTAAGCTATGAATATACAATTGCGTCAGTAATTTGCCACATGGATCTAGTTAACTTCAATCAGTAATATTTCTATGATTTTTTGACACCTAATATGCTGGCGGAGGCGGAGCCACCTTGTGTGGCAGAGCCAGGGAGTCAACTGACCACCCTTTGGCAGAAATGCAGAATGCTTGTTCTTTCCCTGTCAATTCACATGCCAATTAAGTTCTTTCTCCTCCCCCTCCTTAATTAGGAATGAGTTAGGGAAGCTAGAGGTAGATTTTTATTTTTCTCAGATAATAATTATATACTTGACCTTACTTGCTACTATAATCTATATATTCATGGGCTTTCTTATTTCAAATTGATGTTCGGTCCATATATATAAAATTATAAACTCAGAATGTAATCAAGCATCAATCAGGATTAGATAGCAAATTATATATATGATAAAACAAGATCAATCATATATGTTGTTATCTCTCTCACTCCTCTTACCAATAAAAGAAGGATCAATTATTATATTTTGATCATTATAATTATCATACAATTTTGGTGCTTCTTGATAGAGTATAAAATGACATTTAAATAAAAAATTGAAGCACAATCCATCAATATATAAGATTTTCTATAGGTTTATTTGAGATTGGTTATCATATATGATTGTCGAAATAAATACTAGTTTCTCATGGAATCCCTGCTAATTGTTCTCAGTTAGTTCATTCGGGTAATATAATTTACCAAGAAAATGTAATTCAGATGTAGCATTGATTTTCTACAAAAAGCAGAGTGCTATATCAAACTCATGCAGGCATTGCATATTTTCATGCAACTCGATCGGATGCATTTTGAAACATTAAGTGTTCACTATGGATGTCCATAGTAGACACATATAAGAGGTATATTAGTTACATGTGATGCTACTTACACTTTCTTTGTGTCTACTATGGATACATTCATAGTGGACACTAGGTACTACTCTTTCAATAATAACAAAATGAATTTTTCTGGTGTACGGCCAAGTTTTTCGATACGGCAAAGCACATGATATACGGCAAACGATTACATCCGTGAATATGTTCTTCCGCTATATGTATCGATATAAGGGTGTATTCGTAATTACTTTCAAAATAATTTGGAAAGAGTTTTGCTCTTCCGTGAATTATTCTCCCTCTTCTCTCCCGTCTGTCCCTCCTTTGACCTTTCTCCCTGCCTCACTTTCCTTCTCCTCTCAAGGCCTTCAACTTCTAAACACCTAATTAAAAATTGAACACGGCCACATGCGCCAACTGCCTGGTCTAACCTGCTGCCGTCCCTTCCGGCCACCGCTTCATGGTCTGAAAACAGTGTGCCGGTGAGACAGCTCCATGGTCCCGCAATGCAGGGAGGCAGTAGTACTCCAGTACCAATGCAGTGTGCCGGTGAGGCAGTGGTACACCAATTTTTATTAGGTCCTTAATGCCAGTACCAGTTTTTGCACAATTTGATGAAAGATTGAATGAGAATTTGATGGATTAAATTCAGTTCAGAGCTTGTCAGAGGTCGAAACACACACCCCACCTGTCATTACCTTCTCCCCAACCAAGCTCTACCATTGGCCGCGCCCTTCTCCGGTGAAATTCATGCGACTCCGGCCACCATTTGACGAGTTCTTTAGCTCGTTGGATCGTCTTGTTGCTATCTATCCAGCGGTGGGATCAAATGGGGGTGCAAGGCAGCGAATCGAAATGGAGTTTTGGGGGAGAAAGACAGCCACGGTACCGGGCTTTGATGAGGTTCCGACGAACTTGAAGGTAATTGATTCGATTGAAGGCTCTAATAGCATCTCCTCTGACCCATGATCATGTTCAATGCATTAAACTCTCAATTTGATGCTTCTAATCATGAATTCCACCTATCTCAGTTCGGCCTCAAATATTGGGAAGGGGAGAGTTCGGAGTTCAATTCGGCTATGGAGTTCGGCTCGGCCAGGGCCTGGATGAGGTCGGTAGATGGCCGCAGCCTTGGTGTTGTACTCAACGGAGGAGGTGCCAGTGATGCGAGCGACGGCGAGGACTTGGAAGGTGGAGTAGGCGGTGCCCTTGTCCTTGCTGGTGTCGAGAAGGAGAGTAGAGCATCGCACATGCGGCTGTGGTGGAGTTCAACTCATGGATCAGAGAGCTGTGTTGAAGGGGAAGGGGAGAGGAGAGGAAAAGGAAAGTGATTTAGGGTCTGTTCATTTGTTATTAAAAGAAATGGAATGTTGTTTTCAGTGGAAAATAGTTTTATGGGGAAAAGGTTGATACAATTCCCTGTGTTCATTTAAAAGGAAAAGAAAATACAATTTTCTTTCTGTGTGTTTATTTCAAAGGAAATGAAAGCGTAAAAGAAAAAGAAAAATGTTCTTTTCCAAATGGAGAGATGTCCTTCATCTTCACAATAGACTTGACATTTTTTTTTTCTTTCTATAAGAAGGTGAAGGTTATGCCCCCAAATATTATATATAAG
This sequence comes from Cyperus esculentus, assembly GCA_030179965.1. NCBI lineage: Eukaryota > Viridiplantae > Streptophyta > Magnoliopsida > Poales > Cyperaceae > Cyperus > Cyperus esculentus. Next base: position 1,784,742 of record JASGLE010000030.1, read on the forward strand.
AAAGTCAAAAAAGAAAGAAGTGAAATACGTTATAAACTAAAGTAAATATAGAAAATTGATGTAGGATATATAAGCAGCCTAACTTCTCTCATCAGCCTGATAAAATTCTTGATTCCTTTTTGGAAGGAATTTAAACATCTCACTTCCACATGAAGGCAAGTAGTAACATATCCATCTCCATGGCAAGGAATTGCAAGTATCATAAGAGAAATTTTGACATGCTGGTATGGTTGTGAATTGTAAGGAACTGCCAAGTCCCTTATGTACCTGCAAATGGCAATCACTGAACAAATGTCTAACCAGATCTCCATCCATTCTGCACATGTAACTGATGTTTACTATTGGCCAACCCCTCATGAAATTGTGAACAACTAAAATTTTGTGAGGTGCTGCTGCAAGCAAATGGCAATCACTGTCTTTGCACAGCTCAATTGGAACAATAAGAGACTTATGCCCGACAGCCGGTAACATCAAACGACAATACTTATAATGCCAAAAATGATCAAAGTACAACTCCTTTTTGAAAAGTTTAACATTACCAGTGAGGGTGATTAATTAGATCAAAAAGAGTGAGACATTGGCACTTGAACTTGGTCTTAATAGATGGTAGGAGCAGAGATGTCGTTGTTAGAACCTTGAACACTTCCACCTAGTAAATTCCTTCTTCCCCAGGGGCAAGACCCAATTAGGACCTCCAGCCTACATGTGATTAAAGACGACATGCTAGAAAGCTTAACTTCATTTTAAATACAGGGAATTAAATTCAAAATTAAATTTTGGAAAACTTATGAAACTGAGAACTGTTATCAGATTAATAAGAACACAGAGTCAGTGAGTTGTGACAGTGAGGATGAAGATCTCAACACAAGAAACAGTGTGCAGGCATTCCTTCTTCAAAGCAAACTTGATTTGACTTATCACCTTAAACCTCTGGCTGTGTCTCAGTTTGGAAAAGTATCAGCTTGAATCGGCTGAATGTACAATTCGTAGGAAAAGTATCAGCTTGAAACATGCAATTGATTGAACTTTCCTTCCGATATCAAATAAAAGCTGCAAGCTTAATGGTATACTTCAATCTTGCATCTAGTTTCCAAAGTACCGAGTCAACTGACCTATTTCAAAGCATCTACAATTAAGCCTTGCACTTCAGGAATGCTATAGGTAAGGCCAAATTTGAACTGAAGTTAAAAATTATAAAAATGTTATTTGGTTTTTGTTATTGGCTAGGATTAGTACACATCATCTCATACAAAAAAGAACAATGAGACTGGAACAAATTTAATTTTCAAGTGGTTCAACAGTACAAGACATAGCAGCAACTCAAATGACTGAACCACTATGAACAACCACAAAATTAGCCTCGATAAGAGAGAAAATTTAATCCCATATACTCTTGTTTTAGGTGGATGCTAATGCCCGAACCTAATTTGGTGCTGCATTATTCACAAAATTTATCAGATTTCTCTATTGTACTCTTCCCAAATAAAATAAAAGTTTAGTAACTGAGTTAATTTGAAGATGAATACAAATTAATCTAAGCTCAAATTCAAGGGAAATATAAGTAGAAGCTCACACAAGACCCAAATCTGACAAAAAGAAAGAAAAAAATTCGATCAAAACTGCTACCTATGATCCAAGAAAGAGCAGTAGATGCAACATGAGAAGAGGGGCAGTGGGAGCACCAAAGGAGGGAGGACGAGCTGGTGGGGAGTACTGAGCAACCACGTGGGAGCGGAGATAGTCGATGAGATCAGTGAGCGATTTTCATTTTCGTTTTCCGTCGAAAAAATGGGGAAAACGAAAAGGCCTATTTTCGGTGAAATTAGGAAATGAGGTTTCCGCATAAAAGACTTTTAATACCAAATGAACGTTTCGAAAAACAGTTTCCGCGTAAAACAACTTTTCAGGTCTGTTTTAATCCCAAACGAACAGACCCTTAGGGGAGAAGAGAGACGGGGCAGTGAAATGGAGAGACGGGAGCAGTGAAATGGAGAGACGGGAGCAGTGAAATGAACAGACCCTTAGGGGAGAAGAGAGACGGGGCAGTGAAATGGAGAGACGGGAGCAGAGAAATGGAGAGACGGGAGCAGTGAAATGGAGAGAAGACAAGCGGTGCCCCAACCCAACTATTTCCAAATTCTGTTAAAGGAAATTACTCTTATACCATTTTGTATACATACAATTAGGGGTGTCAATGGAACAGGTTTTGAACGTTGTTCCGTTCCGTTCGGACCGAACGGAACGAACAACGGCTCAGATTTGAGTTCCGTTCTGATCAACGGCAGGGATTGTGTTTCCGTGGGATTAAACGGAACGGTAACGGAACTGGACAGTTCCGTTCCGTTGAATTCCGTTTTGCCGTTGGATTGCGTCAAGATTCGTGCTTGTTCAAATCTTGATGTGAATCGAACGGGTGAAGATAATTCCCGCAAAAGCGGTGCTCGTATAAAACCCTACCCGAACCCTAAGCGGCGCGGCGCCGCTCCCCTTTCCTGCCTTTCTCCCTTTCTCTCCCCTTTCCTGCCTTCTCCCTACCTGCCTTTCTCCCTTTCACTTCTTCTCTGGCTCTCTTTGCGCCTCTTGTGCCTTCTCTCCAGCTCTTCTCTCTGAGTTCTCTCCTCGCACCGCACACTTGTTTCTAGATCCATGATGTGCTCGAGGTGAAGGCGGTTCGAAGAGGCAACGCTGCTTGAACCACCTCCAAGCCATGAGTATTGATTGTTGTCTTGCCGATTTCATTGAGTTTACTAATTTTTTTTTTCAAATCTTGTTGTTTTTTCGAATTTGATTGTTTTCTACTGGTTTTTGTTGATTTTGCTATTTTATCTCGAATTTGATTGTTGTAGATACTGATTTTTTCTGTTTCTGTTCTTGGTAATGATATACATATTTTTTTTTGTTTTTTTGTTGATTTTGTTGTTTTTTGTTTTTGTTCTTGAATCATAATAGGGGTATTGGGAATGTTACTGGGGTAGGGTTACTGGTACGGGGGTGCTTGCAAGGGTTACTGGTACTGACAAGGGTTGCTGGCTAAGGTTTCTACTACTGGCAAGGCTGCTGGCAAGGGTTGTGGTACTGGCAAGGCCTGCTAGCAAGGGTTGCTGGCAGGCTGGCAAGGGTTACTGGCGGGGGTACTGGTACAGGGCTAGGAGTACTGGTACTGGTATTGGTTGCTGTTGCTGGCTGTTGTATCAGTTGTCAAAATTTTGTTGTGATCTGGTTGTATATATTAGTATCAGTTGTGTAATTTGCTGTCAAGTTTATTGTAAATTGTTGTTGAATTGAAATTAGGAGAATGTACATTTTGTTGTGTAATTTGCTGTCAAAATTTTGTTATCATTTTTTTCTAAATGTTCAATTCATGTTTGAACCACTGAAATTGTAAATCGATTGCTTGAAGTTCACCACAGTTGAGTGTTTTTACTTGAAATTGTAAAGTTTGCAAACGGAAAAAAAATTAGACGTTTTTAACGTTATTCCGTTAAATTATCATGGAACGATCAACGGAACAAAATTCTCTTCCGTTTTAATCACGGAACAATCAACGGAAATCATTTTATTTCCGTAACTTCAAACGGAACGTAAACGGAAATTGGTATTTCCGTGAACATTTTGAACGTTTGACACCCCTACATACAATCACATTTCAATCTACGGCTGTAAGCATTTGCCGTATATCAAGTGATTTGCCGCACTCAAAAACTATTCCGTACACCAAAAACACTCAAAATATACTGTTCCAATTATCATATATCATTCATAATCATATATCGATGTATAATATTCCAGACAGCACCAAATGAAAATCAAAATCCTTAAAGGATAGAACAGCCTCCTGGATTTTGGTTGATTGGCCATTCAGAAACGAAAACCGGCTGAGGAGGCCAGAAGTGAACCACACTCTCCCCCTCTTCTTTCTTCTCTTCTTTCTTCTTCTCTTCTTCTTTCTTCTTCACTTCACCTTGCTCTATGATCACTGCTCGCCCAACCTTCTTCCTCAGAGTTTTCGTTAATTTTACCGAGTCCACGCCATCACCCGTAACAACCAGGCGGTTCCTGTCACTTCCTTCTAAGGCCACTGATTCTACTCCTGTCAAATCATTGAAAATCATGAAATTATAGTAGATAATATTCAACTTTTTTAAAGAAATGTAACTTTTGTTTTGTACTTTTTTTTTTATGTACCAAATGTCGTAGCAGCTATCTGCATTGCTTTAGACCGGCACTTCTCACAGGTCATTAGCACCTCAATAACTATTTTGCTCTGCAATAACCAATCGAACATTAATTAATAGCATTATTAATTTTAATATTCATAGCATAATTATTAACAATATTTAAAATTTGAGTGACTCAAACCAAGTAAAACTAATGTGAGCTTAAATTTACGGAGCCTTTCCATGAGCTCACCTTCCAAAATATATCAAACCACCTTCAAATTTTGATTCATATGGCTCAATAAGTTCTTTATATCAAAATATTATAAGATAAATTTTTTTTTCATTTCTAAATTTGTGTGTGTGAGTGTGTTTTTCTTTTTTGAGATTTTTAAAGTGACCATATTAATAAAATAATCAATGTTTCATGTATAATTTTTAAAAAATTTCGAAATACTTTAAAAGATTTAAAAATAAAATTTTGTTTATCCCATATAAAATTTTGATATAAAAAATTTATTGATTCATATAAAAGTTCCACTTTTTTTTTTTAATTTTTTGTTTGATAGGTGCTTCCAGTACAACCATTTTAATTATGGAATATAGTCACTTCAAGTTGACTAGTAAAGTGGGTCCCTGTTAAAATAATTCTTATGGGAGTCGCTCTCAAGTTTTAACTGCTTAATTTGACATGGGTTGCAATTTGTTCTACCAACAAATAATATTCTAATTGTAACCGATCGATCATATCGATCTTGAGAATATAATATATAGATTATAAGATTTGGGTACCGTAGTGTATGCTAGGTAGATGATCAGAGCTATAAAAATATATGGCAATTATATAATTGTATATATATTTCAATTTAAGATCAAACACTTGAGGGAAAATACGTGAGAATATAATCGAAGTACATGCGAACATCGATCACAGCACACAGCAGATGCTATGCAAAGGTCGATCACTTCGCAGAATTAATATAAGCATCGGAAAGCTATATATATTAAATTATTAACACGAAAACAATATTAATATTTAGCTATGTTAAGTAATTACATATGCACAAATTAAACTACAATGAATTTAAACATACGTACCTTCATGTTTTCTCTATCGATCTTCTTTCCTAAAGAAGTATGGGATCTTTAATTAACAACTGTCTCTCCAATTCAGAACGCAGCTAACTGAGAACTGATTATATTAGGAGAATGATGTACATATATATATAGCATTGGAACACAAATTAACGAGGTTGATTATTAATTTGTGGAGGACCGCGCGCACCAGGACCGTTTGTTATGAAGAAAGTTCAAAGCAAGGAATCAAATTTAATGCTGTCCGTTTATATCTTTGTTTACATCTTTTGAAAATTCGTTGGAGGAGTCATTTTATAAATATAATAACAGTCGAGACATTTGGATACCACAAAGGATACCGTCGGGGATACCATGATCTTTGACCAATTCAACTAAACTTAAATATTCACCTTAACCTCCTAAATATTTAACTTGACGCATTTTGCTTGACAACCAATAAAAACTCCACATAATAAAAACCTAATTACAGCATTACACTTAACACATTTTGCTTTACAGCCAATAAAAACTACTCTTAATTTAACTTGCAGCATTACACTTCATAATTATTCAGCTTACCCTCCTAAATATTCACCTTAACCTCCTAAATATTCAACTTATCACATTTTTTATTGGTAGTCAATGTTTAATGGTATCCCTGACGGTATCTTTTGCGGTATCCCCATAGCATTTTCCATATAATAATATGACCCATTCTTCACGGGTTGACGGGTTGACCTGACCCAAACAGGAAAACGTCAGAGATATTGACTTGTAATAAACCAATTAGTCTAGCTTTTGATTGACTTAATTGATATTATTATTATTATTATTATTATTATTATTATTATTATTATTATTATTATTACTATTATTATCATTATCATCATTATTATTTTACTATACTATTATTTTTAAGATCATCTTTTTTGTTACCGCTATCACTATTTGGTTTCATTTCTAATCTACTCCATCTTGTTTGGGACTAAAGGCTTGGTTGTTGTTGTTTTGATATCATATTTTAACATAACCTAACTTGATGTACAGTGAATATATATGCACCAGTTGATATTATCTGTTTCTCTGTTTTTATATTTTTCCTGGTTGGAAGTTGGTTGCATGCATATATCCAGGCCAATTGGAAGTTGGTTGCATGCAGGTCGACCCATATAAAGATACCGGTACACTACGCAGATGCATGCCAACTTACAAAACCAAAAGGGATCGATGTGAACATTCTTTTTTGTAATAAATTTAACTAAAAGGTACATTAATATATACACACGGGGGCAATTTTAATTTTCATTCAAGCTAAATAGGGTGAAAGAATTGAAGAGAATAGAAGAAATGAGTTTGTGACTTTAGCAGTCAATGCTTTAAAAGGTCAGTCGGACAATTCGCCACTTCGATTTTGTGCTGAGACATAAATGGAGAGGAACACAATATGAAATGGATGCGATGTGAGCCTTTCATTATTTGATGAATGGAGATTAAGATGAGAGTTAGAATATGACCATTAATGGAGAGTCCAATTTTGAGCTTCTTTTTAAAGGAGTAAGGAGTAGGGATAGTTGTAACTTTAATGGTTGATCAACTGCGGGCATATGTAATTTCCCAAAAAGTGTTCAGGGCACTTACTGGCCATGCATGTAGGGGTGCAAACGGGTCGGATAATATCCGACCGTATTTGGATTCGTATCCGGATAATGGCAGATACAGTTATTCGGATACGGATGTTTCCGGATACGGATACGGATACAGTAATGACATATGCGGATACGAATACGGATACGGTTTTCAATTTGGAACCGGATACGGATACGGATTCGGATAACGGACCAAAGGGGTTTCCTACTTTAAAGATTGAGTGAATATTTTGGTAATTCGGATATCCGAATAAAGGGTCTACTATATGTGTTTTGATTGAGATTTTGATATAGATTTCAAATCCAATTAAATTTATATCAAATCGGACATGAAATTTCATTTTTATATAATTTTTGGCATATTTAAATTAATGAAATGATAATGATAAGTGATTAATTTTTTATTTATATGACTATAATTAGTAATTTATCTTATAGTAATGATTAGCAATTAAATAATTATATAGTTAAAATTAGCGATTAATATTATTAGTAATACTATCGGTTATTTATCATGAAAAATTGTAAACAATTTATTTTGAATATTTGAGGCAGTAACCGCAATATACCCGTATTTGTATTCGTATCCGTTAAATATCCGATTCGTATTCGTATCCGTTTGATATCCGAACCGTATCCGTATCCGGAACTATCCGCATCCGTATCCGTATTCGGAAAATTAAAACGGATACGAATACGATATTGACTACTATCCGACCGTATCCGACCGTTTGCACCCCTACATGCATGGGAGTCAATATATAAATTCAACTCATCAAATCCATATATATAATTATATGAAGATATATCCTCCAATAAGAATTTCTCTCTTAAAACACGGTCATTAAATAAATGTTTCACGCCGAGAAATTAAATTAAAAGCAAGAGTGAAGACTGATATAATAATAAATACGGATTTTACAATTTCAGGGCACTTACGTACAGTAACGTCCAGGTCAGGGACGCTGGGTATCATAGCTAGCGTCCAGCTTATGCACAGGGACGCCGTCTATATGCAGCGTCCATCTGACACGTCAGGAGACATGGGACGTCATTGAAGAGCAGAGTCCCACTTCTAACACACGGACGTTTTGTTTCAACAACATCCTTCTGAGAGGAAGGGACGCTATGGTTTCCCAGCATCCGTTCTAAATATGAAAAATATGTGTACGTAATGGGCAGAAACAATTTGTGTTTTCGGGGCTTATATAAAAAAATTGTGGGAAATTTCGTGGATGATCACTCGCTGCCCTCCAACATCATTTTTCATTAGAATTTAGAAAGATGTAATTTAACACTGCTGCATGTGTTAAAAGTTAAGTGGCACTTTTTTAACTTTCTCAAAATCTTGTATATAATAAGTAGTTCAAATCCAAGGAAATCTGCGTAGTTTTTTCCTAGAAGATTGAATGGCTGGCTCAAGGATAACACAAAATATTTGTATTTTTTTGTTTTTTTTGAGTTATTAGTTACCATGGACGTGATGAGCCTCATTGAATTCGTAATAGATCATATATTGTCTCAGTTAATATATATTTATTATATATATATATATATGGCTTAATGGTTAATTGTGCTATATAATGATGATGTGACAATGTGTGAATGATAATCACCTTTTTAATTTTTATCATGCAGCCGTGACAAATAATGAGAAAGAAAAGGAAACAACATGGCGAGTGGATCACTGTGCAGTTCACTGGCCTCATTCTCGCTCAGTGGGTCGATCGATCGGGCTCAGAAGTGGTATATATAATATGACTAGAAGCATACACGCAACAACGTGCGGGCAATTTTAATTTTCATTTAAGCTAAATAGGGTGAAAGAATCGAGAGACTGAAGCTTTATCGGTTCAATCCATGAGAGTGCGTAATTCAAAGCCGTGGTTATTCGAGTATTGAGAGGGAAAAACTTTCTCCATTTGATGAAAACCGTGACCAAATGGACGAGTCTAGTTTTTATATGCTTTTTATAATAGTATAGATACCATCTGTTACCCTACCCATGGGTATAGAGGTGGCAAAACCCGACCCGACCCGAAAAACCCGCCCGACCCGATCCACACCCGACCTAACCCGACATTTTCAAAAAGTCAAACTGACCCGACCCAATCCGACCCGACCCGACCCGACCCGAGATCAAACATCATACAATCCAATCCAACTCAAATTAACATACGATCCAAAAAAACTGATATTAAAATTGACCCGACCCGACCCGCCCATCACCCGACCCGACCTGACCCGAGATATTCTAGAAAGTCAAACCGACTCGAACCCAAACCTGACCCGCCCGCCCGATTTGCCAACTCTACATGGGTCGTTATCAGTTTAAGCTGATCTGATCGATCCATTCTAACTTCTGATTCCTATTAATGTTTCTCTTTCAGAACTAATTCTAAATCAAAATTAATGCACAGAACAAACAAACAAACAAACAAACATACATACATACAAACAAACTAGTGATTTTCAGTTTAAGTCTAGCAGCCAACAGTCTTGAATGAATGTCATAGTTATAGTTATAGTTCTGTTCATTCATTGACCGACTTCACCCCCCTTCTCACTTCACCCAATCGTTAGATGGGATCATAGGACGCCAGGTTTGACTGAATCCCACCCATTTTCGTTTAAGATTATAATAACCAACTGTTCAGTGTTCACGACTTGATTGGACTCACAAATTTGCCTTCCCACTCATCTATCTTCCTTTTTTCATTTCTAGCCATTAGAATTTTTAACAAGTTTTTTTTCATCTCTAGGTTATATATATGTCATCTGTCAAGCGTATTAATTTGTGATACTTTTTTTTTTCTTTCTTTCTGAGTTTTGTTGCCCTTTCTTTTCTCTTGCAAATTTTTTTATAAATCGAAATTGAAAAGGTTTTTTCGCGGAAACTAGTAAGATGACAGTCAATTTTCTGTGAACTAGATACACATGAAAAATCAATTCGGGTGCTTTGGAAGAACCCGATTTAATAAATCGGGTAGGACTTTTGGGCTCACCGCACGTTACAGGTGCGAAAAATGCCACAGAAAATCTCACCCGAATTATTAAATTGAGTGCTTCCAAAGCACCCGAATTAATTTTTCGGGTAGAGAGGAATCGGGTCCCACAAAAGATCCACCAAAAAAATTAATTTGGGTGCTTCCAAAGCACCCGAAAAAATAAATCATGTGCTTTGAAAGCTTTTTGTGGGATCTTTTTGTGGCCGATTCCAATTTCGGGTGGAAAAAAAAAAATCTACCCGAAAAAATAAATCGGGTGCTTCCAAAAAAGTTCTGTCATCTTACTAGTTTCCGCAAAAAATCTTTTTCAATTCATTTTTTAAAAAAATTTGTTTCTCTTGTTGTAACTTTCTATCTAGTTTAGTTAAATAGTACACAATATACGAAGATAGGAAAAACCAAAATGAAAAATAGGAAGTGCTCAATAATTTATATGGCATAATGAGAGTGATATGATATATAATAAACAAACCAACGACACCATACAAACCAGAAGAAGAGCCAAAAGACAATTATACATTAAACTTTTTTTCCAGGATCGAGCAGAGACAGGTGTGTTTTAATCTTTTAATACAGAAAAGATTGAAAAGATTCCAAGCAGTGCCTCTTGTTTTCTTATAACCAAACAATGATAACAAAACAATTCCTTTTCAAATTTTACTCTTTTTCCCCCGTTTGACTAAATCAATTTTAAGTCACCAAACGGAAGTGATTTAAGGTATAGTAAGTTAACGCAGCTATATAGGTGTAGTAAACTAAATCACCAACATTTCACATTTTTTACACATTACATCAACTTTACTTCATTTATTTACTTCACTCCTACCAAACACCACTGATTTAAGGAGATTTAACATTTTACTCCGCTTTAACTTACTACACTTACCAAACGGGGTATTTGGTTGCAGCTCCATTGTCAACAATTGTTGGTAGACTATCCCCATCGCTTCATCAATCATGGAAAAGTGCATTAAATCATTCAACTTATTTGGATTCTCAAGGCAGTTAATATGGCCATGAAATATGAACAAGACTCAATTTCATGGCTGCAGCGAATATGCACGGTGCTAGCATCAAAAAAGCATTTTTATGTACATAATTCAATGAAAGAACTATGATGCTATAATTCTAAAAATAAGCTGCCTTTGCAAATTAGCCTTAATATAATCTGATCCTAGTGGTAATCGGTCTCTGGCAGATTGGACAGACTCTCAATTCCTTCCCACATTCAGCACAAGTCTGGAGGAACAAAACATTTAGTATCAAGTAATTTAATAAAACATAATTAAGGAGACAGTGATGCTACTAGGTTTGTATATATGACTGCTTGAATTATGAACATACCTGATGGCCACAACCAAAAGCAAGATTCTTTGCTTCAGCCCAACAGATCGGACAATCCTGCAAGATAGACAAAACCTCATATTGAGTTCTGCTACTTTTCAGATGTGATATCAGAGCACTAATGAAGGATATGAGCTTCCAACACTTGAAGGTGCTAGACAAGCTTGCGCAAAACTTCTTTGGAAATTAACTTCATTTGATGTAAAATTACGCGAACTCCAGTAAATTTAACTACAGGATAATGTAACTAGTCCACAGTGGCGGAACCAGGATCAATTGGTAGGGGGAGCCTGAGGAGCCTTAAAAGCCGGTTCATCTATAATACTTTAAATATTAATTTTACTTTGTTGTACATTTCGATCAAAAGATAAAATGATTCTCATAATATTCAACTTTCTAAAAAGTATATATATTCAACAAAATACTTATCGGTCTAGGAGTCAGTTACATATTTCAGGAACAAAAATACTTGGTATATCATTGTCCTTGTCTAGATGCTAAAAAGATGAACTCACAAATCAAATTAACACCAAATATGGATTTGAGTTCATACTGAAAACACCGGTGTTCATTATTTTTATCGGGGATTCATAACATTTTAACAGGTCGGGGGGGAAGGGGGGACCCTCTTGGGTTCCACCCTGCTAGTCAAGTCCCATTATATAAGCAGATTGACTATTTAAGTCAATACAGGTGAAGCGCCAATATTAAATTACAAAATAAATGCTGACCTGGCGATCATCAGATTGACCACTGGATGGAGAAGCATCAGTGCTCTTGTAATCTGTGTTACTTGGATACTGATAGCTACTACTTTGGGATGGTTTTGAAGAAGCATATGTTTGGTTTTCATTCCTTATTGGTGGAGGTAAATAGAATCTTTCCGGTACTCCTTTCCTCTTACTATAAAATTAAAATGAAAAAGGAACTATAAAAACATGGATATATCTTGTATAATGAAATAGCATGTAAAAGAAAATGTTATATACCCAAGAAGCTGAAGATCCATGGTTGCCTTGTACTGTGAAGGGATCTCCATTAGAGCGCCTAGAGCAAACTCAGCTTCCCTCTTACTGCCCGGAATGCTTTTAAGCATTATCTCTGTAAAATTCACAAACTGCAACGAAAAGGAAATCACAATATGATATCTCTGTACAGGTTGACATTAAGTCAAGCAAGCCATACCTGAAAATTATCAAATGCACGAGCTGGAATGTTGTCATCAAATTGTTTCATGGTATCCCATGGCCCATCACCAACACCAACCAGAACTATTGACAATGGATACTCGCTGAATATTCAAAACAAAATAAGTCAAATTGAATCACTAACTTGATTCTAAACAGGAAAATGGAGTAAGCATATCACCTCGCTTTGACTATGGCATTGATGGTGTCACGCTCCTGTGGGCTCAGTTGACCTTGTTCCATGTCAACACTGCGTGTCACCTATAAGATAATTACCTTTTTTACATTAACAATATGAAACTCTACAATAGAAAAAGAGGGCAGATCACTTGACAATTAATTGTTCTGACAATCTTCAGAAATAAAATATAGATATATATACAACATAAGATGATGATCTATATTGTCTGCATATCATGCCAATAAAATAAAATAAGATAAGATTAAAGAGTTTTTCACTCTAGATAAGCAATGCCAAACCTGTCCATCAGCTATTATGAGAAGAACATGATACTGGCCACCACTGCTATCCACAATCCCTATGGCAGTTTCAATTATTGGTGCAAAAGAGGTTGGGCCTGTCAAAAAAAAAAAAAAAGAAAGAAATTATTTTTTCAATCTTAATACATATTTCCAAAATCCGGGGCATTTTGCTTTTAGTTTTATTCCTATAGTAAATGAAACATCAGGTCGTCGGAGCCCAATTGGCATATTATGACACACTCTTTCATTTTTACCAAAACAAAAAGGGAGTCATCCATGCATATATAATGACGATGTTGTGTTCTGATGATGGGTAAATCATAAAAAATCATCTATCAACTGGTTGGAGAAAATAAAACTAATAACCTTCACTCAAAAAGCCCAGTCCCAATTTGGAAGAAAAAAAGGTGCTATATAACAAATAAATGATAAAGGACCAAATACTAACCAGCCAACCGTAAATGGGGAACAAGTTCTCTATATCGCTGAAGGGCCTCTTCAAAGCCATCACATGATCGATTGTCAGCATAAAAGCTAAATACCTCTTGATCATGAGTTGATGCTGTGACAGTCAAAGCAAATCTTACTTTTCTAGCAAACAATTATACCAACTTTGGTATGAACTACATTTTCCATAGTTTTCTAAATAACTATACAAATTTGGGCCACAAAACTTCAACAAGAAACATCATAGCATTTTTTGCAAAAACTTTTGTGGTGAAGATCATATTTCTCAAACATTTGTTAGTTTCCAAAAGTGCCTTTATAGGAAATAAAATAAGAAACTAACCATCACCAAACCCAAAGCAGGGAATAAGGTTATCATCATCAAATTTGGCAAGAGTCCGTCCTATGATAGATATGGCTTGTTCATATGGGTTTGGAGTACTTCCTAGTGCATGCAAGCATCGCCTGCCAAATGAATTCCTACCTGACAATTTTGTCGGTTCTATTATTATTATTTTGCCAACATAGAATTATCACAAAGCAGATTATCTTATCTAGTAGGCAAATGACATACTAATATTTAATCACAAGATAGGAAAGGAAAATTTAACAAAAAGGAGCGAAGGAGTAAGCTGTCAATCTACATTACAAGATGGGAAACAGTAAAACTAACACCCTAAAAATGGATCCCTAACAAAGAAATTGTCAAAGTGACCACAGCAAGTTATTTTGGCACCAGGGTGTCACGAATCAGTTTATCTCAGTACAAAGAATATTATGAGACAGTCATGCAATCCTACTTTTCTCTGGTGGTGACTGAGACCATTATTCTATATTCCAACTCTGTGGGCATTGACACCCTGAATAGTATAAGGTTAAAATTATTATAAAAAAGAAACTTATTTAATGACAAACCAGTCCATTCATTGCTCTTTGTGAAGTCAATTCCTACAATCAAATTTGACGATTCAAGACCAGCCTGCGCAAGTGCATCAGTCACCTAAAGAAATAAACAAATCTCCAAATTATTTTCTTAAATTCTTTAAGTGCCAGCTGGGTACTTTTTCCTGATGGACCCTTTGTTTACAAGAATAATCAATTGACTAACAAAAGGATTATCTGAAAAGCTAGGTGGCACATGCATGACTAGCGTCATTAATTGGGTACACCCATACTCTAGCGGCAGATAATTTTTTTAATTTACAACTCACCTGCTATTTGTTTACTCCTAATTAATTTCTCATTACTTGTACAATTGTTTCACTTTCACCTCTTTAGAGAACGCAATTAGTCCAACAAAGCACTGTCTTTTTACCATCCGATACCAACTCTTCTAGAAAGACAATTCAAATTGAATCTCTCTCTGTTTCTTTCTTTCTACAGTATGACTAGTCAGTACAGTCAAACAAATTATTCACAATAAATTTATGAGCACATGTTTGTATAAATTTTTCTATTTTAGATATTCTAGTGGTTGTCACCAAATTTAATTGTCATCGGATTCTACCATAAACTTATACGCTAGTGAACTCTCCATTGAAGGTCAATCTTTATAGGACTTTATCGGGGTAATATCATACTTTTTTGGCCCTATGCTCATAGAATATTACTATATAAACATATGGTGATGGTTATGAAGGAAGGAATTACTTGGTCCAGAGAAACGAAATCGTCGCCGATCTGCGAATACTTCTGCTGAACCCGGTTGACGGTGGTTGGCGGGACATAATTGTTACCGGTATAATTAGCATATCTCCCATAACTGCTGCTGCTGCTCTGGCCGTGCGAGAAACTGTGACCGGGCCGTCTTGATTTGGAACTGCTCCCTCCCATTACTGCTACTACTTGCAATCAACAAGATGAACCAATTTGAGCTCAGTAAGCAGCACAAGTACACAAATTGGAAGGCAAAGAAAGAAGATCTGAAGAAAGGGAAGAAAAGAAAGAACCTACATTGGTGGTGGAACTCAACAAGAAGTAAAAAGCCGACAGCTTTGGTCGCCTGAACTTCTCAAAGTTGGTTGGATTTAATGGTAGTCGGTCAAGAAGGGAGTTAAAATTAAAGGAGGGAGGGTTTTATTTGCTAATCTCGGGCTGAGCGGAGGAAAGGAAAGGAAAGGAGGGGAGAGCGCAAGAAGAAACCGAGACGCCTCTTCGAGTTCGAGGCAAGCAAGATAGGAAGGATATTTATTTTTGAGAAGATTAATGAAGTTAGGAAATCGGTGCGGTTAAGTAGAAAATAGAAAAAACGGAGTGTGTTTTTTTACTTTTTGTGGGTTTACTGTAGGGGTGAAAACGGATCGGATATTATCCGTCCGTATCCGGATTCGTATTCGGATTTCTGCGGATATAGATATTCGGATACGGATATTTGCGGATACGAATATTTGCGGATACGGATATGGATACGGAAAAAAATTACGCAGATACAGATACGGATACGATTTTCGATATGGAAACGGATACGGATAATTATCCGAATCCGGATATTATGGTAATTCGGATATCCGTTTTAAAGGCTTATTATATGTCTTTCAATTAGATTTTTTATGTAGATTTCAAATTTAGTTTAAGTTGATATCTAATTAGGATTTTGCACTTCATCTTTTTTATTATAATTTATAACTTGTAATTAATAATATAATGAACATTATGAATTTTTTCTTAACTAATATGTGATTATATTTTATAATAATGATCCACGACGAACTTATAACATATTTATGATTATTGATTAATATTTTTATTGTAATTTAACCATTTAGTTAGTGATTTATCATGAAAAATTATTTAAAAAATATTTTTTTAATAATAAGTCTAGTATCCGAAGTATATTCGTATCTGCATTCGTATTTGTTAAATATCCAATCTGTATTCGTATCCGAAACTATCCGTATCTGTATTCTTATCCGGAACTATCCGTATCCGAAAAACTAAAACGGATACGGATACGATTTTACTCACTATCCGTCGATATCCGATCCGTTTTCACCCCTAGTTTACTGTGGGTAAACCGGGATCGTGACGTAGGTAATGGAAATCAGTCTGAGCGATGAATGCCAATGGGTGTCGACGTGTCGTTGCCGGATTCAGAGAAGATAATGCTCCGTTTCCATCGATCTGTTGGCACGTGGGAGGTTGGCAGGTAGCGCACGAGGACAAAACCGCACTGACTGTGCTGCCGCTGGTGTGCCTAGCCAATTCATATCCTCTAAGCCCCCTGTAATCTACGCTCAATTCATATCTTCGCAGTAAATCACTGCGCACTCTGCCCGTTGGATTCGCTTTAAGAGTAGTGCAACTTAGCAAGTTCGCTTGCTAAAAGTTGCTATATCATTGTAATATTATACCACTAAACCAAGTCTAATGATGTACAATGATAATTTCTTCAAATGTGCTTCAATGACAGTAATTTTTTTTTTTCCTAACGCTTGCAATTTTGCTTATAAAATTGTTTTTTTTCTTTTCAATGAAAAATATAATTGGCAACTTTTTTTAAAAAAAAAAAAAAAGAAGTCTGTTTAAGGTCTCTAAAAGTTGACAGGCAGCAGCCTGTTTAAGGTCTCTATTCAGAAATTCTGAGATCAGGTGTTTATCCCCAAACTTTGGGCGTCTTGGAAGCTAAATGTGCAGGATTTAACATTACATAATCTATGAAAAGCCTGAATTTCAAACAGGCAGCCACTCATAAAATAACAAAGTATATATCTATATCTATACTATATTAAAATACACGTAAGTATTGGACGTCTCTATTTTTTTCCTCCTCCTTAAATTTCTTTAATTCTCATTCTATCTCTTAATCAATTGTACAAATCAAAATACATTGATTTCAAAGGTGTTGATGTTCTCCAATTAAATAACTCCTTCTCCATTTTGGTTTTTCAAAAATGGAAAGATATCAATCTTAGTATGGAAGACATCAATGTTGATTAGAATTTACATTAATGAGGATTTAATGTTTTATATTCGAACATTCAATTAATTTAGTGAAAAGATGAAATTTAAATGGTAAATAATTAACCAAAAACCAAAAGCACGTTTTTTTTTTTTTTTTTTTATGAGATAAAGATGAGGTTCAAGTCACTCAAATTTAAATGTCTATAAAATACCCTCCATCCGGCTTTCGAACCCGCGACCTCCCACACAGAGAGCGTTGCCCTTAGCCACTAGACCAAAGGCCGGTTCTTAAAAACCAAAAGCACGTTATATGTATTATACGGTATGAAATCAGAATTTAATGTGTGGGCTTCTTGCTAGTCCTCATAAAAGAGAATAACATTTCAACCACCTTTAATATCTTTGAATAAAACCAAACAGCTGGAGTGCACGAATATGATGTTTCATAATGTTATTGGTAAAAGTTCATATATAGAAATAAACCTGATTGACAAAGAAAATATATAAAAAAGGAAAATGTTATGGGGATACCGCAAAAGATATCGTCGGGGATACCATTAAATATTGATTGCCAATAAAAAAATGTGATAAGTTGAATATTTAGGATGTTAAGGTGAATATTTAGGAGGATAAGCTGAATAGTTAGGAAGTGTAATGCTGCATGTTAAATTAAGAGTAGTTTTTATTGGCTGTAAAGCAAAATGTAAGTGTAATGCTGCAATTAGGTTTTTATTATGTGGAGTTGTTATTGGTTGTCAAGCAAAATGTGTTAATTAGAATATTTAGGAGGTTAAGGTGAATATTTAGGTTTAGTTGAATTGGTCAAAGATCATAGTATCCCGACGGTATCCTTGGTGGTATCCAAATATCTAGACTGTATAAAAAATATTGTTTAGGTACGAAACTTGTATCTGTCTCTACGAAAATATGGAAGTTCGACAGAGACAGAGAAAATATTAAAATAACTTACTCGAATTAATTAGTCAGAGCCCTATTTTTTTTCCTTTTTTTCTCTCTTAAACAAACTTGTAAAAGAAGATATTCATTCATTTTAATGAAGTAGCAAAATCGTATAAATATTGTTTATGGTATACAAAAAATAAAAATAATAATATAAAGCCCTTTATTAATAAAGGTAGAACTGGCAAACGATATTGCAATAATTTTGATATCTAATTAGTCTTGAATTATTACGACTTTAAGATGTATAAACATCAGTTCCAGGCATTTTAGGTTCCCGTCCAGCTAGCAAATCCAGGACCCGAGTTTTTTCTTTTTTACATTTTTTTTTTCCTTTTTTTTCAACTTAAACGTGTATGAATCGAAATTCTTTTTGTATTCTGATCTTTCTAAAATTAGAAAATAATTAAATATTTAAACATAATTATATTTTGCACTTTAAAATTAAAAATTCAACGAAAACGATGCTCATCATCACGAAATATATATATCCATCTATAAAACGGACGGTATAATGAGCTTGCCTTAAATAAGGCCAACAAAAAGGATTCAGTCTTTGACTTGTCTGGTGGTACTGGTACAAAGGAACATTTTGTCCGGTAGCTTCGATCCAAAACACGATCGCAGGGTCCTGCGATCTTGATCCGATAAATGAGGCTTTTGAGGGTAGATTTTTGAAGGAATCTCAGCTGTCCAATTCAAATCTCAGAGCCCTAAGATCGGATTTGGATCGCAGCTGATTTTAGCGCAAGACTGGCAAAAAATATTATTTATTTTTTGAAAGTGAATATCACTCGTTACTCGTCAGTTATGCTGATAACAAACCACAACCAGAAACTTATTAACGTATCCAGGTTTTGAGGAATTGAAATGAATGAAAAAATGATTCATATATATGTATGTGGTTAGACCTACAAGTCCATAAGAAGCAACAAACCCGGATTTAATGTACACGTTTTAGTTACATCGTCGACTCATCCTACACACACATTACATGCAACATCCGTTTTAACTGGTAAGTTATTGGCTGATATATGTATGGTGAATGGTGTATACAGCTACCTATATGTAGACTGTAACTCTGTAAGTGTATGTATTAAATATTAATTAATGTATGAAATGACTCGAGTGAGTGACTTGAATCCATATAGCTTGATTTGACAAAACAATAGCCTAGCTAGCTATCTGTAACTGTAAATTGTGCTAATATTTGATGGATAAGCCATAGTTAAATTAATTGTATGAAACTTGAAACATCATAATCATGGGTTCATAAGCTTAAAAATATATCTAAAGTCTTTTTCTATTTTGAAGATTTTTCAGGATTTGTTTCAAACATGTATATATTATGGATATTTCACAAAACGCCACCTCTATGTGCAGTATTTCCGAAAAGATTTGATATCACGCTCCGTGTTTAATTCGCTCGTTGGTTCCTTTGTATCTGTGGGAGTGTGGGGTGGGACAGTACAGATGCTAAGGGCATTCTAACGACTTGTTCAGCAACCTGATGTGCTTAAATCAATGTTCTAAATAGCGCGCTATAACGTCGCTATAGTGTTTTTTGGACCCAAAACGCAATACTATTGGCCAACACTGCGCAAGTTGCGCTATTTCCGCTATAGCGTAATTAGCGTGCGCTATAGCGCATAGCGTGATAGCGCCAAAATAGCGCGCTATGCTACAAAACATATTTTTTCAGAAGATGAGGATAATGAGCCGCCAGTTAAGTCTGATACTGAGCCAACAAATAATGAAGTGTCTGAAGAATCTATAGAATAATATATAGTTTGACTTGAAATTAGAGTAAACCTGATATATATGATATTTTGTATAGGGTTGATAATATGATTAGGGACCTTTTGTGCAGAAAATGACTTAGGATTAATGACTCTTATGCGCACGAATCTAGAAAATGACATTTTTTGTGCATAAAATGACACAGCTTGTGACAGTTTAGATCATTTTGTATAGAAAACAATCCTATATCAGATATTTTGAATAGCAACTCGGACTTTGTACTAGTTTAATGTAAAAACATTAGTTTGTTAATTATTTTGTTTTGATTATTTGCTCTACATAATTCTATAAGAATTCTTACTAATGTTGAAATTTAATACAAAAATATAATACAATTCATAAAATTAATGGACACGCTACGTAGGATAGCTTCCGCTATAGCACGCTATAGCGGCGATAGCTTTTTCGAAGACCCGCCGCGATGACGCTATAATCGCCATTTAGAACCTTGGCTTAAATTTTTAAGCTTGGCTAAGAAAATGGTGTCCAACAAAACGATTTAATAAAAATGAGAGCTTAAATTGCTTCAAGGAGGGCCTTGAGCTGACAACAATCCTTAAACCATTAATTTGAAGCATAGCTTCAAATTTTGGAGAAACTTGAGATTTAATCGGACAAATAGCTAGAGAACTGAAGAGGAGACCTTTAATTCAACCAAAAATCACACGTTCGACATACTTTTTTTTATTATTTTTTTTTAGAATGACTGGCAGAAGCTGCCAATTTGAAGTAATTCATATCCCCTAAAGAAAAGAAAAGAAACTGTTTGGGGCCTTGATAGTTTGAGAATTTATTTCCAGGACCAATGTACAGTGCAAAGCTTAATGGGCTGACGGTCAATATATAATCAGGCTGTCCATCTCGTTTCTGACCAATTTCATAGGCCGTAAATGTTATGCTTTGATAAGGCTTAAAGCCCAAAAAAGAGCTATCTGAGTCTGACTGCTCCATAAAGTAGTTCCATATGATTATATGGTCGCTCACTTAATTCCACTTATAATTTATTTACCACAACATATCTATTTCCTTATTTCTCAAACTCAATATATGGTCGCTCACTTGACTTGAGTACTATTATTATTATTATTATATATTGATGTCCAAGTATAGTGTACACATATTACAGGAGAGAATTAAGACAGAAAAGAAAAGAACTGAAATAAGCTGTTAACAATTTGTTTGAACTTCGTATAGTATAGATGATGAGATTGTAGGGTAGATGAAGGGTACTGTTGTGAATATGTAAATATGTAAAACTTTCTCTTTTTTTATAAAAAATCTGGTCCGGCTTTTTGCCGACCACCTCAAAAAAAAAAAAAAAAAAAACAATTTGTTTCAACTTGCTGGTAGGCAGGAGGCAGCAAGCTAGCGTATGTAAACATTGTAAAGCAACCAAGTTCCAAGTTCCAACAACGATGTCAAAGTTGCATGCCGATAAGAAAGCAAACAAAGAAGACGAGGATAATCATCCAGGTAAACAATTCTTCATCAGAAGCACGTCTCTCTGTCTCCTCAATCTAGAAATATAAGAACAAAACCCAAGAAAGAAAATATTACAGTACGGGAAGAACAAATATATATTTGGTATAGTATATTTAAGATCTTTAGTTACATGTAGGAGATTGTCTATAAGTAAAATCTGGTAAGATCTCTTGTGAACATTTGGACTTAAACCTGGTTATTTGTTGTTGATCATCACCTTAAACTTTAAGATTAAGATTAAGAGAGCAAATCAAGGGCAATGTTTTCTATGTGGGAGGTCGCGAGTTAGAAACCTGAATGAAAAGATCTTTTATAAACATTAAAATTTGAGTGGTTTGACTCTCATCTTGATGAAAAAAAAATAGTAATAATAAGAGATCAACTGACCAAGCATGCTATTTTCAGAGGAAATTTCTGATTTTGTATACTGGCCGGTCTTTTCGTGGTAATTACAACAGGATTTCCTTGATCTAATATGAACTTATTATTGAATAAATTGGAAAAGCATGCATGTGACATTGATATATCAATATAAGTAAAACTACCATGTTTTTAAGTTTACGGGAGCTTCCGTGAGCTTAACATAAAAAACGCATCAAACCGTATCAAATTTTTATTATATGGCTCAATAAATTCTTTATATCAAAACCATGTGGCATGCAAAAATTTTCCATTTTTAGAGATTTTTAAGTATTTATTTCGGATTTTTTAAAAGTTACATATGAAACATTGATTATTTTATTAATATTGTATAGTTGCTATTATAAATCCGAAATAAGCTTAAAAATCTTCAAAAATATTTTTTTTTTAATTTTGCATGCTATAAGATTTTGATATAAAGAATTTATTGAGCTATATAAATAAAAATTTAGATGTGATTTGATATATTTTTGGTGTTAAGCTCACGGAGGCCTCCCGTGAGTTTAAGAACATGGTAGTTTTACTCACAATATATAATTCATTATTAAAAGATAAAGAAGATGGGGGTCGCGGGTTCAAAAACTTGATAGGGAGTCTTTTATAGACTTCTAAATTTGAGTGGTTGAGCCTCATTTTATATCAAAAATAATAATAATAATAATAATAATAATAATAATAATAATAATAATAATAATAATAATAATAATAATAATAATAATAATAATAAGATGAACTCACTTGGTCAAGGCTGGACAAGGGTACACTTGAAGTAAATTCCGCACTCTAAATTGCGCAGAAGTTGAGATAATTTGATAGATGTTTAGAATAATTTACATGTAAAACAATGA